>OY747130.1:82577535-82984035 GCA_963556465.1 Berberis vulgaris
TACAAGAGTGCCTTCTAAAGTGCAGGAAAAAATGTAGCCCCTAATGAGCTACATATTCCATTATGAATCTAATTTTGTGGAAAGTGTGTCGATGAAATACATTTTTTTTTTCTTTTTCTTTAATGAAAAAATGTCTCTCTCTCTCTCTTTTTTTTTTTTTTTTGTGTCTTTATTCTAATGGTAACTAGCTAGTTTAGCCCGTACTTAGCATGAGCTTTCCTTTATATAATTATTTTTTAATAATTCATTCAACGTTATCTTCATGATATAGGTTTGATTTAGAAGGCCTGTAACTATCAAAAACAGTAACCACACTTCAATTGCAATTCACCAAGGAACAAAGAAATATTTATTAAGCAAAACTTTTCTATCTGTTCCTATATCCGATAAAGTCTCTTATTTTTTCTTACAACTTCCTATTTATTTATAGCTCCTTGCCCCAGTGACATGATAACACTATGATCAATCTAATCAATTAGAGTGAGGCTTCAGGATCAGGTTTTGCAATCAAGATGATGTGACATCATTAAATGAGTTTTTTTAAATTTCGAAATACACATAAACACTTTCGGGATTTCATGATTATTTCAAAATCACGCCACATCACCTTGATTGCAAAACATGATTGTAAAAGTCTGATTTCCTAATATTTTCAAATCAATTAATATTCCAATCTAATCGGTTAGCGCCACTTATCACTATTATAACCACTAGTGCGTAAGCGGCACACATAGTTGTTATGTCTCAAATAAAATGTAAATGTGTTACCATGATCTTGTAGTTCGTAGTAACGTTTGATAAATGCCTATCACATTAATATTTTTAAGAAATAAAATCATATTGCTAAGAGCGTTTGATCTTATAGCTATCCCAACCCTAGTTTACATTATGGGCTTGCTTTATCAAAACCTCCCTGTCCCAAGTACCTCTTTCTGGTTATTTTATGGGCTTATATCTAAGATGTACCATGCATATTCTTTTCGGTCATCAGTTAATCACAAATACAAAACTCATCCTTAAATATAGATTCTTAACATTAATTACATGATCTTTCTGTCGATTTGAGATTTTGGAGGACTTTCTCGCCTTCCGAAAACCTAGTTATCATGTTTATTAGTGGAGTTCTTCAGGACCATTTGCGGGACTTCTTAAAACCTTGTTGGACCCAATCTTTTTCTCAAATAGCTTATAATGCAATTCCTTCATGGACTTGGAAGCCCAAGTCCGCAAGTCCAAAACGCATCCTTAAATCTAGGACAAAGGTCAGATATTTTTTTACAATGCCAAGATAATACATTTTAGGGTTTTTCTTTACAATGTTCCAAAGTATAATCTTAATTAGTCTTGACCTCCTCATTTTTTTTAAAACGAAGTTTCCATAAAAAAAAACTCAATTTTCAGTTGGTTAATCATTAGAAGACCAAAGTCTTTGCTAGTCAACACTACTTTTTGACCCATGGTTTAGGTTTTGCTTGTGGTATTTTTTGACAATTTAGACTTGAGATTGGTTGGTAGAGTCGCGTGTTTGACACATGCATGGCATTTAAGTGTGTTGGCTAGCGAAAATTTTGATCTTCTAACGATTGACTAATTAAGAATTGAGTTTTGGGACTGCAAACTTCATTTAAAACAAAATGGAGATCAACACTAAGTATGTACATCTTTTTGTTATGAATGATGTTTTCTCCTGGTCCGGTGGATGTATTTGTATCTGGTTATAACCAGAATATGTCCATGAAGCTGAGACGTCCATGTCCGAAGGTGGCATCCACTATTTCATTTATACGTGGGAGTGAAAAGTTGTCTTTCGGCAAACTTTATTAATGTCCGTGTAATCCATACATACCTTCCATTATCCATTTTTTTGCCAGAACTGTATTGGCCAACCAATCTAGGTAGTGGGATTCGTTGATTATCCCTGCGTTCAGTGAACGATGCACCTCATCGTTAATGACCTGATTACGCTCTGGGGCAACTGGCCTTCTTTTCTCTCAGACTGGCTTTTTAGCTAGGTTGACCTGCAATATGTGGGTGATGACAGATGGGTCAATGCCTACCATGTCCAGTCAAATATGTCCTTGAGCAGATTGGTCAATTGTTTAGTCAGCTCTAGGTGAGGCTTTGTGCCGATCCGAATTGTTTTGCTTCCTTCTACATCGTCTAGAAGGATTGGTGTTGTCTCTTCTTCCGATTGGCCAGTATTCGGTCCTCTCTTCGGACTGGTTGGAGCTGCGTTATCCTCTGGGAGGCCCTAATCTATCTGTGGTTGACCGGGCTGTTGTGATGGCTCCTTTGGTCTTGACCGTGATTGCTATTTGTTAGAAGCCTTCATTGCTTGTAGTGGCATTCGCGCGTAACGTACTGATCTCCTTTGATGACTCCAAGGTCTCTCTAGAAGCATGTTGTATGCGATCATCATCCCGTCTTCTCTCCTCTCTTTTTTCCTTTTTCATTGGAAGAGATCTCCTATCAGACTCAATGTTTTTCTTGGCAAACCACATCTCTTCAAGAGTGATGTACATCTGTGCGCTTTTAAGTAGGTCTGCCATGCTCTTTGGAGGTTTGAGAATTAAAAAATTGTACAGATGTCCTCCCTTGAGTCTGGAGGTGAAAGTGGTCACAGTTGTGTCATCGCTACATCCATCTGTCATGGTTAACTCGTCAGTGAATCGCGTAATGTATTTTCTGAGAGTATTGTCAGGATTTTGTTTCACATGGATAGATAATGGGGACCTTTTCTGAATCACTAAATGCCAATGAATCTGGTGATGAAAGTTATGGCCAGCGCTTGGAAAGAGTCTATCGATCGTGACGGAAGGCAGTTAAACCAATTTATCACTGCGGACGTGAGGCTGGTCGGGAAATTTCTACACATGGTAAAGTATAAGCTTTCCTTTAGCGCCACCATATGGTGAAAATGGCGCAGATGGTCTGACGGATTAGTAAAATGATGCAGATTTAACTAACCTAAATAATAGGTTAATTTAACTTAGTCTTAATAACTGCAAGTGCACAGTGTCTAATTGGTAGATAAGGGCAATTACAGGTCGATCCCACAAGGACTGTGGTTGCAATTAAATTTCAGAGTTGACTTAAACTAATTTAAATGGGGGTTACAGCAATCAAAATATTTAAACTAAAAATCAAATTAAAAATAAAAATAAAAGGTTTTTAAGAATATGAGAACTGAAACCAAGGCATTGAATCCACCAATTCAGTTTTTCCAAGGTATTTTAATCTAACTTATTATTTTCTAAAGCGATAAGCTTTAGGGATGAGAATCCATTGCTTGCATCGATGATGTGATCGTTAAGAACAATTCAGTTTTAAAATCCAATGTTACAATTAACTTCACCATAAATTATATATTCCTAGAATTAAGTGTCTTATTACAGCACACTCAATCAAAAGTCTAATTTATTAAGTTTCAACTCCTAGCATTGAGTGTCTTATTACAAAACACTCAATCACAAGTCTAACTTAACCAATTAAAACTAATGCTTTAAATATTAGTAAAGAAAACTCTAACTACCGACTAGTCTATATCAAATCCGATATAATCGGTGAAAGTATTTTGCAGTTAAGCACATAATAAAATAAAATGTCAAACTAGAACAAACTCTTGAAACCCAATTGGTTTCATCTTCGCCTTGGCAAAGGGTTTAGAAGATCATGGTGGTGGTGGTGGTGGTGGTTATGGTGACAGCATCAATGGAGGCGGAATTCATCTCTGCATGAACACAAATTCCGAGAAAGACTGTTGATGGACTGTGGTAGCTCAGAGCAATCACCGGGGTTCAAATAGCCAAAACTGATTTTTTAATCAGTTTTTCTCTTGCCAAAGTTGCGCGGCTGTCTTCTCCAGTGCGATGTGTCCTATGCCATGTTTCCTCCGTAGTTTCCTCGCAAACTTTCGCTTAATACGACCGGCTCCGGTACCTGTAAGAGAGAGGGAAACAAAATGAGGGAGATACGAGAGAGGAAAGAAAGGACGAACGGGAGAGGAGCAGGGGCTGTGAAAAAGGGAGGCACTCCTCGTTTCTGCTGCTTGTGAGCTCTATTCCTCCGGTGAGCTCCGATCCTTGCAAGAGAGAGAGAGAGGGTCGGGATATGGATGAACAGAGAGAGACCGAAGTGACGCGAAGGAGGAAGAGGACGAAGGAGGACAGAGAAGCGCTCCCTGTATGTTTGCTCTCTGTTCTGTCGCGGGGCGATTTGCGACGGTGGGCGAGAGAGAGGGAAATGGGAAGGAAGCGAGAGATGGGTGAGGAAGGTAGGTGTGGTGGCAGCTGATGGTGAGAAAATAAGGTGGTGTGGATGCTGGACGGTGGCGTGGAAGGTGAGAGGAGCAGGGGCTACTCAGTTTCATGGTGTCCGTGGTTGTGTTGCACGAAAGAGTGAGATGGTGGTGGTGGCGAGGTGAGAACAAGGGATGAGGTGGTTGGTCTGTGTGTGCGTGAAGATGGGAGAATGCAGGGACAATGGCAAGGTGGCTTTGCGTGATGAGAAGGGGATGAAGACAAGGCAGGTGGAGGTATGACGGTGTAGTGAGGACGTATTGGTGAGGTGAGGTGGTGATGGCGGGATTCTCGCACTGCCGGTTCTCCTATCGAGCGAGGATTGCCGGCAGGGTGGATTGGCGTAGTGGCTGGAAAAGAGATGAGGGGGGAAGGAACGTGGAAGAAGAGAGAAAACGTTTCTCCAAAATGGAGAGAACTAAATAGGGTTCTCCTATTTTCTTGGGCTCGGGTTCTCCAAAAGGCGTTGGGTTTGGGTTTTTAGGTTAGCATTTTGGGTTTGGTCTTAAGTTAAATTAGGTAGACCTAGGTTTATTTGGGTCAGGTTTAGATATGTGACCATCTACTTTGTACCACTGCTACAATCAATCAATTGAACATTCATTAAATTGTCGCCTTAATGCGATTTCATCGTTTACGCTCAAATTCCTACAAATACATGAAAATGAAATAATAAGAATAAAATATAATAATTGAAACACTAACATATATAAATTAAGGGATATATTATGTAAGCACGTTGGGCTCTGAAGAATAAACCAATGTTGTACACCATTAATTTTTCTTCCTTCGAAATTCTTCTTCACATATATATATTTCTTTTTCTTCGAACATCAAAAAAAAATTTTATATATTTTTTCATTTATCTTTTTTTTTGGACATGTTTTCCCCTTCTGCACAATAAAACATTTCAGTCCTGAGGATTCATGGAATATTTAGTTTCAGCTCTTTTTATTTTCCCCTTCCAAAAATATATCAACCATACACATTCTCAGAGACATTGGGTAAGGATAAAAATAGTATGGGGTATCACTCCCTAACTGGAGTAGATAATGGAGATGGGGTTAGCAAAGAAAAAGTCTATTTAAAGGCTCAAAGGATTGCAAACAAATATTTATCATTGGGTAGGCTAAAAGGCTAAAGAACGGTTCAAAGAAAAAAATGCCTATATCACTTCTTAAGCTCTAGTCGGTATTATGACATCTCAACTAAATAAATCAAGAAGTTCTAGTGTAATAATTCAATTTTAACACCATTCTCAAAGCAATCAATAAAATAAACAAGAATAATGATATCATCAACGAGATAATGCAGATTCAAGAAAAGTCAATAATTTAGTTAATAAGCCTCAAGAAAAATAGAATGTCTCGAAACTCACAAGGGTTAAGTCTCCACTATTATTCTAAGGTTTTCTAATTAATATCTTACTGATTAACTTCAAGTTATGCTAACTCGGCTTATAGTGCAAGAGTGGTCAAGTCGAAAAATATCATGAAATATATTTAACTTAAAGATAATATCAAACCATATGTTTTTCTATTGATATATAAAAGTGACAAGTGAAAGCATGTATTTCTCAAATTTAAAGGCATACTTGAAAGCACATCGTTTTCATTGGAAAGAAACTTAGATTTTGAATGCATTTTCATATCAAAAATTTTCACACAGTCATAATTAACTATGTATTCAATGGAAATTGAGTAGAATACAACAGTAAATTGTGAAATAAATTTTAGTTCAAAATTTTGAAAAATGTAGAAAAACTCATAAACCTCACCCCCAAATCTAAACCAAACATTGTCCTCAATGTATAAAATGATGATTATGACAAATGCAGGAAAAAGAAAAGATGAGAGTTAGAGTGATATTACCATGGGAAGTTTTTATCAATTTCGACGAAATCGTCCACCAATGAACGCTCAGAGACATAAGAACCGTGGACTCATCATGATAAATTGATAAAAACAATACATGACACAAATGAAAAAATAAAAATAAAAATAAAATTACATGTATCAGTTGTAAGTAAAAATTGTTACGGAGCTAACGAGTATGAGTGAAATGCAACTAGAAAGAACTCGAAAATCAATCCAGACTAACCATAATGACACAACTGAAACTAGGCTGCCTCCTAGGAGCGTTTGGTTTAACGTCGTCAGCCCGACATATATTCTTCCTCATAAATAATGTACCATGAAATGACGAGGAAGAACATAGCGAACACTCCCCCAAACCTAGTCTATGATATAAACGAGTCAAAAGGGTTAAGAAATCATATACTAACAACCTGAAAAGTTGAAGATCAGTCCACTCAAAAATAGCAACCACATGCGACACAAGATATACTAGCACATCCCAAAAGTTGCAAGGACACCATCTAAAATCATATAGAAATTGTAAAGAAGCTCGCATTCCTAGGAAGTCAGTAGGGATCTTAAACATGAATGGGTCGCAATTAGTGATATGCAACAAAGGATCCTCCCTTACTCCTAAAATGGAACATCCTAAGTCTGGTTCAAAATCAGAAGATTGGATAATTTCCACATCAGGATGCATGGTGAAAATTGAAATCCCCACTCAAGAACATGGGATCCACATAATTAGCCCTGGTCAATGGAAATGTGATGCAAGTAGATGTAACTATAGATATATCAGGTGGTACAGGCTCATCACATGAATCACACAAAGATGTTGGGCGGGATAGCTCAACAACACCCCCAACCCTAGAGTTGACACTACTTATGGATTGCACTCTTTTACTAGATATATCTCCCGACTTCTTTGAGACAACCTGTTTTGAATTCAATATAGATGAAATAATAACATGCAAAGTATCATCAGTACCTGAAAACGCATACCTGAGGGTGTCAGGTAATTGTTTATGGTCAAGCTCAGGTGGCTCAACTAATGGGACTAGTTTTGACTCACTGAGTGGAAGAGGCTCCACTTTAGACTTTCATTTATAACTAGGATCCACAATGGGGACTGAGTTAAGCAAATCATTGACTTCCCTAATGGAATCATCAACATCAAATTCTAAACTAAAATGAGTCAAACAAGCCTCTAAATGGTCATGTGTATCATGAAAATAGTCAAGGGGAGACTCTAAAGAATGTTCACAGTTTGATTCTATGCACGAGTCACTAGGAAGGCATATGTCTAATGAATCAACATGGGAATGAGATGTCTGTAGTGTCTCAAAATCTACAGGTTCATCAATAAATGAGGCTTTATCAACCTTCTTATGAGAGGAGGATGCAACATGTATAAAATCGGGTGAGGATATAATAACACTTATGTCTGCCTTCCAAAAAAAAAAACACTTATGTCAGGTATTCCTACCTGATTGTAAACCAGTTTTCCACTCCTAAGGGTAGTAATGGATTGGACATCTTCACTGTCCGACTCAGATGTGCCACTAATTTCAAATTGACCATTTGGGTTGGAAATAGGTTGGTTATGGACTTCCTCTGACTCTATCTCAAGACATGACTCAGCTATCTAAGTGAAAGTCATCTCAAGTTTCTTGATAGCTTGAGCATTTTGTTGAGAATTAGCTATCAATTCTGTAATGTCCTGAGAAGTTTTCTCAAACATATTTCCAGTTCACTGCATAAAACGAGTTAAGGCGTCCTCTAAACTAGATGTGTTAGAAGGAGGAACAAATCGATTAGGTTGAGGGTCACTAGCAGGAATGGAAACTTGAAGAGTCGGGGGAGTGGCAATAGGGCCTCCATGGTACTGACCATGGGCCCATGAGAAGTCAGGATAATATGCTAAACCTGAGTTGTAATAATCTGAATATGGATCATAATCAGGTTGTCGCATGACATTAAATGCATTGACTTGCTCAGGAAACCAAGATGGATAATCGTTGAGGTTCATAATCAGGACCTATATGATGCGCAAGCAAGATGAATGGCAAACGACCCTAGATAAGTACCTAGCAATACAATCATTCAGATTGCCTTCGGGTACTGCGCAGCTGATAGTTATAGCCCCACGAAAAGTCGAGGTTTCTACGAAGCAAATTAATCTCGTGAGAAACTAATTTACTAGGCAGAGGCTGTAACGTCTGGTAATCCTTACAAGCACTCCTTTTTATTACCTATGTTTGTTACTAATCAAGGGATGAAATCCATTTTAATTAGCCTATCCGCAGGAGAGAGCACAAAATTTTACAGCATCAAAAATATCATGAAATCTAATTGCTCCTACCTCCTTTTCTACCTTCAGCTTGAAGTGTAATGCCAATTTCAGAACTATTCCAAGATTGGATATGTTCCTTCACTTGACTACTTTAAAATTTCAAGTTTCAAAAGAGAGGTCCTATGAGCGTCTTGTCCTAATTTATCTTGCTACAAATTTTAATAGTGAGGGCTTAGGTCCTTAACCCTAAAATAGATGGTGGTTAACCTATTCGCGGGAGAGAGCACGAAATTTTACAGCATCAAAAATATCCTCAATCTATTCAAATTTGCATGCAATTCTAGCTAAAACAAAACAAGCAAACACACACAGTAATCCACTCAGAAACCGCGTGCAGATGCGGTGGGAAGAAGTTACCTCCGGCGTGAACCTCTCTTGGGTTACTTGCGACGCCGGGTAGAAGTCGAGTTGATGTCGATCAAAAGCACTGTCCACCTGACGGCTCGCCGACTTCTGAGAGTGTTCACGCGATAGCAACCTGTAAACAATTCAAACCCTGTGCTTTTTGTTTTTATATGCTTCCCACCTTTTAATACTTGCAAAAAAAAAAAAAAAAAAAAACAAAATCAAAAACAAGTATCAAAACTTCTAAGACTTAAAAGAAATAACTAAAAAATAAAATCAAGCCTATCCTAAAAGCAAAAGCAATCTATATCTTACCTAAAATTTTATATATATATTTAACCTAAACTGCAAATTAGTGAAAATAAACTCTTAAATTCAATTACATCGCTACAGTTCCCAGCAACGGCGCCAGCAGCTTGATGCAGATTTAACTAACCTAAATAAATAGGTTAATTTAACCTAGTCTTAATAACTGCAAGTACACAGGGTCTAACTGGTAGACAAGGGCAAGTACAGGTCGATCCCATAAGGACTGTGGTTGCAATTAAATTTCAGAGTTGACTTAAACTAATTTAAATGGGGGTTACAACAATCAAAATATCTAAACTAAAAATCAAATTGAAAAGCAAAATAAAAAAGTTTTTAAGAATATGAGAAGGGAAACCAAGGCATTGAATCCACCAATCAGTTTTTCTCCCACCAAAGTTGAGCGGCTGTCTTCTCCAGCGCGACGCGTCCTGTGCCATGTTTCTTCCATCGTTTCCTCGCAAGCTTTCGCTTTCTACGATCGACTTCGGTACCTGCAAGAGAGAGGGAAACAAAATGAGGGAGATACGAGAGAGAGGAAGGAAAGGACGAACGGGATAGGAGTGGGGGCTGTGAAACAGGGAGGCGCTCCTCGTTTCTGCTGCTGTTTGCGAGCTCTATTCCTCCGGCGAGCTCTGGTCCTTGCAAAAGAGAGAGAGGGTCGGGATATGGATGAACAAAGAAAGAGACCGAAGTGACGCGAAGGAGGACAGAAAGGCGCTCCCTGTATGTGCGCTATCTTTTCTGTCGCGAGGTGGTGTGCGACGGTGGTCGAGAGAGAGGGAAATAGGAAATAAGCGAGAGATGGGTGAGGGAGGTAGGTGTGGTGGCGGCTGATGGTGGGAGAACGGGGTGATGTGGATGCTGGATGGTGGCGTGGAAGGGGAAAGGAACAAAGGCTGCTCTGTTTCGTGGTGTGCATGGTTGTGTTGCGCGAAACAGTGAGATGGTGGTGGTGGCGAGGTGAGAACAAGGGATGAGGTGGTTGGTCTGTGTGTGCGTGATGATGGGAGAACGTAGGGACTGTTGCGAGGTGTCTTTGCGTGATGAGAAGGGGATGAAGACAAGGCAGGTGGAGGTATGACGATGTAGTGAGGACGTATTGGTGAGGTGAGGTGGTGATGGCGGGATTATCGCACTGTCGGTTCTCCTATCGAGCGAGGATTGCCGGCAGGGTGGATTGGCGTGGTGGCTGGAAAAGATAGGAGGGGGGAAGGAACGTGGAAGAAGAGAGAGAAATTTTCTCCAAAATGGGGAGAGCTAATAGGATTCTCCTATTTTCTTGGGCTTGGGTTCTCCAAAAGGCGTTGGGTTTGGGCTTAGGTTAAATTAGGTAGACCTAGGTTTATTTGGGTTAGTTTTAGATATGTGGCCATCTACTTTGTACCACCGCTACAATCAACCAATTGAACATTCATTAAATTGTCGCCTTAATGCGACACTACACCAAAAGGCCAGTTTAGCCACGCCGAGATGGCCACGGTTTTAAACCGTTGGTTAATTTGCCACGGCCTAAAATCGTAGCTATAATTACCAACGACCTAAAACCGTGGCAAAAAAAAAACTAGCCACGGCTGAACACCGTTGGTTTATTTGCCACGGCAAAAAACCGTGGCTATAATTACCAACGGCTTAAAACCGTGGCTAAAACTATGGCTACGGCTCAAAACCGTTGGTGTCTTTGCCATGGCTAAAAACCGTGGCTATAATTCCAACGGTCTAAAACCGTGGCTAAAAAAAATGGCCACGGCTCAAAACCGTGGCTATAATTAGCAACGGCTCAAAACCGTGGCTATAAGGGGAAACGGCAAAAAACCGTTGCTAATAAGAGCGTTTTGCACGTGGGCCGCATGCGTGGAGGGAGAACTTTCGCGCTTTGGCGAAAACATATTTCCCGCTTGCGAAAAAAATTGGGGAATAGAAAAGAGTTTGGGCGGTCATTGGGTGAAAGATTTTCGACACAGAGAGAAACCCAAAGGTTTCCTTCGAGGCAGCGCAGAGGAGAGATCGAGGCAGAGGAGCAGAGGAGAGATCGATTGAGGAGCAGAGGAACCCAGAGGAGAGATCGAGGCAGCGCAGAGGAGAGATCGATTGAGGTTTCCTTCGATTTTAGAAGGTTTTGTTTGATCATTTGTGAGCCCTTGTAATGGAAAAAGCTCAAGAAGTGATGAAATGAGGTTCGAGTTCGGATCGGATCATCTTCCCCACAAATAAACATATGAAGCAATCAGGTTTTGATTCTAAAATTCTGATCATTCGTTTTTCGATTTCATTCAAAGCTTCTTCAAAGTTTTCTCTCTCGCTCTCTCAAGGTAAGAGAGATTTCTCTCTTTTTTTGTTATTCGATTTCCGTTTTTGTTCTTCAACTGATCTGTTTATATGAGTAATTAGTAATTTGAGGTCTAATTGAGGTTTAAATCCGTAATTCATAGATCTGGATTTAGGATTTCTGACTGATTAGGTGATATTGTTTGGTCAGTAATTAGTAATTTGAGGTCTAATTATGGTTTAAATCAGTAACTCGTAGATCTGGATTTTGGGTTTCTGTCGGGATCAAGTGATGTTGTTTGGTCTTTAGATCTGATTGCGTTTTCCAATTTAAAAATTCACGGTTTGGATCAATTTTGGAGCTGATTAAATTAGGGTTTTTTGTATGGGGTTGTTTTGGATATGAAATTGGGGGTTTTGGTTTGATCTAAGACCTTCTTATCTGTTTTCAATTGAAATTAATGGTTTTAATCTTGATAATTGATTTGCATGTTTTTCTTAGATCTGTTCAACGACTTCTATTGGTTACGAATCATATTGGGGTGTAAAACCTGATCGGAATTTAGGGTGTTGTTCATGATTTTTAAAAAAAAAATTCTAAAATTCTAAAATTCTCAGAGAGAAACCCAACCCAACTCAGCATTATTTATTATTTATTATTTTTTCATTTTTCTAGATGATGTTGTTTATGTACTACTTTACTTATAATCTTACCTCTGATGAGTTCTTATGGAACTCTTGAATTGATTTTGTGAGAAATTCTAGATGATTTCAATGAAAATTCTTTTCTTGATTCGGATTCAAGTTCTTTGTTCAAATCGATCTAATAGTTTGTAGTCTTTAAGCTTTTGGAAATTATACTGAAGATTTTTTTTTGTTTTTGAGAAAGATCTGTAGATTTTGAGTAAACTTTGTTATTATTTGATGAACAATAATTTTTACTATTATAAGATAGGATCTTGTCCATGTATTGTATTGAGTTGTCCTATACATGACTTCTTTGATTCAGAGTATAGAAAGCATCATGAGTCTTCTTTTGGATTCTTGGTGGATGATGTATTTGAGCTTTGATCCATTTTAGGTTTATTGATTTCTAAACTTTGTTCATTTTCTTGTCACTGAGAACTCGCTGGTTGTTTTGAATTTTCAAATTGTTCCGTGCAGAATATTTTGGACAGCCATTTCGAAGTGGTCCAGGGACAAAGGGAGGGAGCACATTTTAAGCTAAAATTTCCAGAACTTGTGGACCTCTGGTCCCAGAACGCAAGCAATGTCATGAATGAGATAAATGGATGCTTGTAAGTTTAAAACCTCCATTATTCTCTGGTGTTTATGTTTGTTTGTTCCTATTTCTTGGTTTGATTAAGTTTCATGGTATTGTTTTGTTTGCTGAGAAAGACCTAATGGGATCTATCAAGTTTCAAAGAAGGGGATTATTAATTTGAGGCACCTATAAAAAAAGGAAAAAAAAAAAAAAGGGTGCCATTTTTTATGAGCTTTCTGCTAAGTTCCAAAATTTGATATTGTAAGTAATTTAGTTATGTAGTAATTTTGTTTTGGCTAAGAAATTCTTTCCCTGCTTGTTTGTTATGTAGTAATTCTTTCCAAAAAGAGGCAGCATGATCAGATACTGACCTGCTTGTTTTAAAGCCCTGCTTTGCATGATGTATTTTTATATACCAAATTTCTCTCTTATGATTGTTTTTGCTGTAACAAGGTTCTCCCATGCAGGTTAATGCAAGTGGGCAGTTTTGTGGTGTTGCAGAGATGATTGGTCCTGTTGACTTTCACAAGGATATGGATTTCTGGCAACATGACAAATGGAATGGTAGCTTCCCAGTCAAGTGGCATATAGTAAAGGATGTGCCAAACTCTAACTTTAGGCGCATCATTCTGGAGAACAATGAATATAGACCAGTAACTAATAGCAGAGACACACAAAAGGTAAGGGATTGTGTCTGTTACTCCATTCTTCTTGTTATAATGGTTTTTTAGTTGCATTTGACACACCTCAAGTGATAGAGAAGATCTAGTTGTACAAGCATTATTTTTCTCTTCTTGTCCTTAGAGACTCTTCATCTGCATCTTCTGCTTGTTTATACATTTTTCATTTTCTGTTCTCCACTGTATAATTATACTCTAGCATAATTTTGTTATGTGATGCTTTGGGCTTGTAGTAAGTGAGTTTTATGTTGCTGCAGCAATTGTCTCCTTGAAACAGGAGGTAGAAGGTCTTCAGAATCTTGACCAGTCTGCGGAGATTTTACGAAAAAATCCATAATGCTCCTTAACTGAAATATGTTTAAAAAATACATGTCGATTAATTCCGATTAATCTCATAATGTTCCTTAACTGATTAGGTTCCAGTAACGATTACATGGAAGCTAAGATGTATAAATGTCATGTTAAACCATAAGGAAAGTAAGATTGATATCTAGCAACACTCCGCAAAGTCTTTGTTTAATTACGAGCTTAAAAGGATAGATAAACTGATAATTCAAATAAGCTTTTTTTTTTAAGAAAAAAGGGGGGAAACCTATAAAAGAATTTATACACTACATAAATCCTCAAATTGAGTTGTTGGTTGGGTTCTAAGAAGACTAATGGAGTTATGGAAGTATTTTATTTTGTTGTTTTTTATTTTTTCTGGACATGAGAGCTTCATTAAGACGTAAAATGAAGATTGGTGGTGTCCTTGCATGTGACAGGAACACAAGGCAAGCAAGGACAACACAAAGATTACAAACAATGGGTGAACACACCAGCCCAAATGAATTACCTGGCAAGAGTGCATAATGGCCTCCCAACTGAAATGAAATTCTCTCCCTGAGTCCTCTTTGCAAATCCCCCAAGAAATATCCCACATCCAAACTCTAGCCTTAATATTTGATCACAAATCTGAGTGTAGTGATCTTGCCATTGAATATTTCTGGCGTTTCTCGAGCACCATAGAGCAGCAATGATGACTAACAAAAGTCTGTTATAAAGCCATAGCCCAAGAGCGGTGAAGGTGACACCAGCCATACGCCTTCATTTCGCCTGTTGCCCAAAACATAATCCTGGTTAGTGGACTCATCCGCAGTCTATGACCATTAGATTCCAGACCAGATTAGAGAAGTGGCATTGGACATCAGGTGGGGGATGGATTCCTGCTGATTAACGATAAACTGCAACAGTTGGGAACTTGGGATGAGAAGCCCTCTTCTTGCCAAGTGATTAATGTTGAGGATTCTCCCATGCGCAATCATCCAAATGAGGAAAATGACACTCGGTGGCACTTGTTTCATTCACAGATATTTCAAGGACTGTTGAAGTCACTGCTCAGATGGGTACTTTGAGCTAATAGCGATGAAAGGAAATGTCTAATTGGGATGAAATGAAGTCGTTAATTGGAGAAAGGAAGTCGTTAATTGGGAGAAAGGAAGTCGTTAATTGGGATGAAAGGAAGTCGCAATTGGGATGAAAAGAAGTGGTAGTGATCTTCTTCTCCTTCATCAAGTTTGCACAAATGCTTTCTTTTTCTCTTTCCCGTTGTAATGATCTTCTTATTTTCCTTCATTAAGTTGCTCAAATGCTTTCTTCTCTTTCCCTTGGTCAAGGTATTACTACTGCATAGTATTGTAAATAGTTCATTTCAATTTTAAATTGTTGAAATTCATCTTTGAGGAAATAAAGTGAAATAATTTCTGTTACTCATTGGGGCAACGCTAAAGTTCTAAACTTATCTGGGCTCCTTTTCCACCTGGCCCGATCAATTAGATTTGTATAGCACTTTGCTTGTTTTCCATGAAAATAGTATCCAAATTGTTATGTTTTTAGGAGATAACAACTGAGTCAATGCTATAAATTTGACACAAATCATTGTGATGGAGGATGAAAGAAAGGTCATACAAATGGGTTGATATAAGGTGAAATTTGCAATAGCTCTAGCTTATATTATTCTATCAAGGAAATAAACTCAATTGTGTAAGGCATCTGGATATTCTGTCATCTGTAAGACTTACTGGATAACTGGAATAGAATGTAAGCTATGATATCTGTAGCTAATATTTTAAACATCATCATCTCGAAATAAAAGATTTGCTTGAGGCTAGACATTATGTCAAGCAAGGCATGCATGGGAACATGTTCTATAGTTTCCTTTTTTTTGTGTTTTGCTTTGCCATTCCTAATACTCAGTGTGCTTTGATCTCGTGCAGATATTTATTGTGGCTGTACTTGCGACTTTGCCGCTTATACCTAGAAACCTTTCAAATAGGGCATATAGGCTATCATTTATAGGCACCCTTGGTACATCATTTGTTTCTTTATATTCGCTGTACGGGGTAATAATACTAACAACTCCAACTTGTCATCTTTTGAATGCCTTGTGAGTTTTCCTTAATTTGGTATTCTTGCATGAATCACTGAATCTTTGTTTTAGAAACCGAGGGCGTGGAACATGCAGGCTGTTCAACTATGGTTGCAATCAATTTATGCAGGCTAAGTTCCTAAGACGCAATTTCAGCCGATCCTCTCTGTATAGGTGATGACCAAAAAATACTTGTGAATTTGATTCCGTCATTTCGAACTTCTGAATTTGATACCTCGAACTTCTGTATAGCCGATCCTCTCATGTTTCTCAACTCAAAAAACCTTTGTGGCATGCATTGCACCATTCTGCCATGTCATACTTGATTGTTTTTGGAGTCCTGACATAATTTTGAGGATCAATATCTCAACGATTAGTCAGTTGCTTGGCTATTGATATGTGATTTTCTTTCCATTTTGTTGGGTTATATGGTCTAGTGCATGTGTGTTTGTGTTTGACATGTTTCTTTTTCTCTGTCAGTCTCAATTGGCTATTTTCCTCAACCAGTTTTCCACTGCTTACACCTTTTTTTTTTTACTGTTTTTATTGTTCTCCTTTGTAAAGTTCATACTGCTCTCAAATCTTTCATCTTGTTGACTGTTACCAGCCACTAATTTTCTTGTTTGGTTTCTCCCCACTACAAGATACCTTGGACGAACATGTGGATTCAACAGACTCTCAATTGCAGGTAAGACACTTGTTCTTTTATGCACCTTTTTATTAGAACATGCCACTTCCTATTTAAAATGCATAACTTTGGTTTTGACAATATGCCACTTCCTACATCTGAGCATATGTTGATGTTGAATCCATCATATCCATCATATCCATCATCATCATCATGAAAGAATGCAATATTTGTATATCTGATATTAGAGCATGCCAGGAACATGATGCTTCCATCAATTTTGTTTGCTAGCTATGAAGTTTTACTTGATGCATCTCGTTTTTAAAACTTTTTTTCTCAAGTAAGATATGTTCAATGCTGTCCTAGAGAGCGCATGTAGTGAGCAGGGGGCAAGGATGTCTGCCATGGATAGCTCCAGCAGAAATGCTAGAGAAATGCTTGATCGCATCTTGACAGTTAGTCAGGTTAGTATACTTCATTATGAATCCTTGTCATCAATTTCTATTTATTGAAGATGATTCAGTAACGGGTGTGCATCATGTTGAGAGGTAAATAAATAACGGAAGTGTTCACTTTTATATATAATAGTCATAGGATTTCTTAAGAAATATTTCATTTCTTCATGATATTTTTTCTTCAACTTTAACCTTTCTTACAGGGTTATTCGTGGGAAATAACAACTGTAGAAGGTGGATACGGTCTTGATGAACTCCTAAGCAATAGAAAGAGTGTTCTGAATGGTATATGTTAAACCTACATCATGAAGACATTGTATTTGGTTACTATTGATTTTTAAAGTGCAATGTTCTCACTTCAAAATTTTCAATAATGTTAATATATTTGAAAATACACAGCTGTGACATACTATTGATGCCTTCAAGATTTGAGCCTTGTGGTCTAAATCAGTTGTATGCAATACGTTATGGAACTATTCCTGTAGTTCACTGCACTGGAGGTCTTAGAGTAAGTTAACCTAGAAAAAATTGCATTTGCTTTTGTACTAAGTTCATAGTCTCTATGATCAGAGACGCCAAATGTCATTTTGAGTTGTTGTCCCTTTACTGCAGGATACAGTGGAGACTTTCAACCCGTTCGCTCAAGAAGGCAGTGGTGAGGGTACTGGGTATGTAATTAATAACCCAAGGGATCACAGCTTTTCTGATTATCATAATAAGATAAGGATCCCTTAAGGCTCAGATTGACCATGATTTCCAGTAACCGTTGCTGTCCTATTGCAGTCAATAGTTGAAATTGTAGTATGAAGTAGTTGATGAAAAAGATAACTTCATTGGGATCAGGGAAGTAGTGACAAATCAACTAGAATTTTCGGAAGAATGCTTATTCTTTTCATATGTACTGAAAATGAAGCAGTGTTTGTTATGAAGCTTATTCATCAGATTTGGCTTGAATGTTTCATTTATTTTGAAGCTTGGTCGATCAAATCAAGATTTTGTTTCCCCCGTTTGTATGGTTTTTATGGATGGAAAGCATTTTAAGTTTGCAAACCTTACAAGAGGAAGCTTCAGATTTGAATAGCTAGCTGTAAAAGATGATGTATAATAGCTACAAATATAATTACTTGTATCTTTGTTTTCATCATTTTAAAAGAACATGTTTAGATATGCTTTATAACTTAAGAAACTGGCGGTGTCGCAGGTTTTATGCAAATTATAACATCTTTGCCATGTCTGAATGCAAACTTAAGAACAAAGTCTATATAAACTTCTTTTCTTGTTAGAAGGATCTCACACAGCAGCCCTAGATTTCATGAAAACATAATTTGTGTGAAGCAGTGGTGTCTGCTTTTGTCAGGACATGTGGACCTTTATGTTCAAGTACACAACACCAACCAACAAATACATTTTTCTGCATTCACCAAGTAATCTAAATTAGGGTGTTTCAGAGCTTTTGGAATGATTATAAATATCAAGGAATGCAAAAAAAAAAAAAATTTAAAAAAAAAAAAATTTTGCCACGGTTTTAAACCGTGGCTAATTATTGCAACGGCTAAAAACCGTGGCTACCTTGCCACGGCTTATAACCGTGGCTAGTACTGGCCACGGCTTAAAACCGTTGCTAAACCTATTGCAACGGCTTAGAACCGTGGCCAAACTTGCAATGGTTTTAGGCCGTAGCTACTCCTGGCCACGGCTTAGAACCGTGGCTAAGATTGTTGCAACGGTTTATAACCGTGGCTAAATCATCAACCGTCCTCGAGATAAAACCGTTGCTAATATTTTAGCCACGATTTTTAGCCGTTACTGGGGATTTAGCGACGCCTCTACAGCCCACAGCTCTAAGCCGTGACAATGGGTTACCCCCACGGTTTAAAACCGTTGCTAATGGCCATTTTTGGTGTAGTGCGATTTCATCATTCACGCTCAAATTCATATAAATACATGAAAATGAAATAATAAGAATAAAATATAATAATCGAAACACTAACATATATAAATTAAGGGATATATTATGTAATAATTATGTGAATATCATAGAACCGTCATAAGTTTCAAATCTTGGAGCGATGAACCTCTTAGGTAAAGGGGGTTTCATGATTTTGTCTGAGATGGGCGGCATGGCAAGCTCATATAGCATATTCAGATCTATGACTCCAATCTTGAACAGGATCTGTGGAGGAGCTCCACCAGTCCGGAACCCATTGTCTTGCGATTCATTTCTTTTAAAATTCGTTCTCTGAAGTTCAGCAGGAGCTTCTTGATTCTCTTGGAGACGACTAGCAAAGTTTTGCTGAAGTAGAACTTTGACGTGCTCGGTAGGTGAGATATGTTCTTGTGTGAACTTTTTGAACATTTTAGCCAGATGCCATTTTGGCCAAAAATTGGTCCACGCGAGGATCATCATTATTCTCCCATGAGTAAGGGCCTGCTAGGGCTCCAATTGAGTGATTTGCGCTACCATATCTTGTGATGGAAATTCACTACCTGGTGCGGCTAGCTCTCCCAATGCTGGACATGGAGTGTGTCCACTTGGTAATTGAGTTTCACCAGTGGAACGATTGTCTTGATTGTTGCTCAGTTGAGAGTTTGTAGGGGTCCCATTTGCATTGTATCTTTTGTTATTGATTCACGCAAAGGAAACTACCAACTCTGTTGTGATTTTTCTTTAAGAATACTATCGTTCCCCACGAACGGCACCAAACTGATGTGTCCAAATCTGTTCTTCCCGAGATCTAAGGAGAAAATGAACTTGGACAGAGTATAGTTATATTGTATTTGCGTACCTCTTTTGTGAATATCTCCTTTACCATATAAAATGTGAGTAATTAACTTTGTGTGTGACTTAAGCATGCAGGACGTGATGAAGGGGACACTTCTCACAACGGTCTCCTCCTTCATTGAGATGCGTCCTTGGGGGAGTGACTCCCGCCATGACTTGTCTCCTTCGTAGCGTCTCTCTTCTCTAAAGAAAGAGATACATTGGACATGAAGTTTAGCCCTTTAACTATATTTTTGCCCTAATGTTTAAGAACTCCTATGCAATATCAATTCATTCTCTTCGTGATATATGTCTGATTTAGAAGACCTGGAGCAACAGCCGAAGAACTCCTATGCAATATCAATCTATTCTTATTCCTGTGCTGCGTGAGTTGTGACCCTCCCTTAACTTTTTCTTCTTCCTTCCTCCTTTCACACCCTCCCTTAATAGGTTTGGGGCTCTAGCTACCTAGCTAGGGCGAGCCCCCCTTCCCTTATGGCTCACCGGATTTTGAGGCATAAATGATAGGGAAATTATGGACCATCCCTTAATGCGTGACAATGGATTCCAGGTAATGGGGAGATATATTTCCTTATTTAAAATTCCAACAACCATATATTGTTCCTATAAAAACCTAAGTCTTAGTTGACTTTGTTTTAGATGATTGTGCATGATTTTCGTGAATGAGTTATTGTGTTCTTTTGCTTGAATTATGAGCTTTATGTAACATTCAAATGACTGTTAAATGATGGTGATACAGTGATACTCTAACATATTACTGGTAAATGATGGCGATACTCTAGACATCTCTATTTTCTTCCGTTGGATAGCATTATCACTGCTTAGCTTTCAATTTGCTTTTGCATATTGGCAAATTTACGCATTGGAGCCTACCAAGGAGGGTGCTTCCCATGTGAAGGGGTGTGTACTTTGCACAATATATATGTGGATGCCAACTCCTTCATGTCTCCAAAAACCCACAAAATGTGTTTAGTCAAAAGTACAATTCTTCCTCTATAGTGTGTTAATAACTAAAGCGACGTCTTTTTACCAAATATTTTTACGTTGAATATGTATGGGATCACAATATTTTGAGTTCACTTTCAACCTCTTAAATGTCAGGACAGATACAGATCCAGATCATTTGTCCTTTGACGGGTACATTAATTTTGTCGTTCAAATATCATTTTCCCTCCCTAATTATATGTATTATGACAAATTTACACATTAGAGCCTACCAAGGAGGGTGCTTCCCATGTGAAGGGGTGCGTACTTTGCACAATATATATGTGGATGCCAACTCCTTCATGTCTCCAAAAACCCACAAAATGTGTTTAATAACTACAGTTGGTCTCTTTGTTCATTGCTTAGTCTCTTTCAGTGTCTGCTCTAACCATATCCCTTAAGACCCACTTTCATGTTTCATTCATACAATTACACCCCTATATCCACCCCCCCTCACTCCAGACAATCAATAGTACCCCAATATCTAATTTATATTGGCTTAAAAAACAAAAATGTGATTTGGATGTTAGGTGGCAAACTATCTATCGGCCTTTAAGATATACTGGGAAAGATGACATGTAACCTTCATTAGGCATTGTTTCATTAATTACTCATTAGTTCAAAAAATTAAAACAAATGCGACTTAAATATATTACGTGGATAAGATTTAGATATTAGCAGCTGGCAAATGGCAATGGCGCGCTGTCTATAGATAAGGTTTGGTTAATTCTAGATGAGAATAATCGTGATATGTAGCATTGAGGGGTTGTTTCTATTATTCTCCGGAGACTGTAATGTAGCCTTCAGACATGAAATAAATAAAGAAAACCAGGACACCACAAACTAGAACGAATTTGGTTCGGGTGAGAAACATTGGAGAAGATTAGAATGAAAAAAACACCTTCAATTAACATCAAAGATGAAGTCTGATCAATAACTCCCTTGAAACAATATGTAGTGTCCTAAAGTCTTAAAGAGGGTGCTATAACCCTAATAACAAAGCCTTGATGTGTAGGGTAAAGGGTACTCTAGTGACAATGATTGATGAATAAGGGGAAGGGAGGTGAGAGTAGAACTAAAACAAAGTATGACTTTCATTGTCGGTGGATGGTTGGAGCTAGCAGTGGCTAAGTATCAACTCATCCAGACCTCTTTGATGACTTCCTTTTCAATTAGTCTCATCTATTTGACACTGTGGGGATGCCCAATCTTTTTTATGTCATGTTGTTTGGGTTGTTTTGGTGATAAGGGTTACTTCGACATGCATGCAATACATGCAATTTAACTATTATACCTGAATTATTGAAGCATTTCAATTCAATATCTCGAATTAGTACCATAAGAAAAGGTATTACTAATATAACTATGGGACAGTCTTGACTTGAATAGTTTTATATCAAGTAATACAATGAGGTCTCTTGGAGAAAACCCGAGACCACCAAAGACTGGGATGGGAGTCCAATAAGGAGGTGTTTAAGTTGTGGACAATATTGTTAATATATATAGTGAACCAAACGTGCTATCCACTACACCAAATTGGCACTTTTGCAACAACTCTTAAAATAGTATCATTTTTTAGATGTTACAATCCACCAAACAATTTCAAGTCAAAACTAAATTTAGTCAAAAAAATGAAAAACAGTATCACAAAAAAAATGATACAATAAATTGGATCACCATGAATAGTATCACTTTTATAATCATACTCTTCATGGTGATACAACTATTGTATCATTTTGTTTGTGAAAATGTGTGAAATTGTTAGGTGGATTGTTACACTTTAAAAGTGATACTGTTTTAGGGGTTGTTACAAAAATGTCAATTTGGTGTAGTGATCACACACGGTCTTAGGCGCATACCAACCACTTGTGAGACTCAAACCCAAAACCACCTACATTTACAAACCTACAATTAGTCATTTGTGTATCACAATTACTCTGATTTTTTTTTCCCTGGTACACAGATAGAAACTCAATCCATTGCTTGACAGAGTTTTGCGATTGTAATACTGATGATTACATTTTTCTTTTTCTAATCAACTTCTCTTACAAAGAGCTTTTATTGTGTCATAATATGATTCTTCAATTATAGAACCGAGTTCACTATTTATAGTGAAGCAAGCCTTGGGAAAAAAATGTAAATTAAATATATATATATATATATTGGTAGGGAAAAACTACTATATATATTTAAGTTGCCAAGTAGTAGCTTTTCCCTAGCAATATTATTGCATGTATTGTAAATAAGTCACTCTGATGCAATTATTTATGATTTATTTGATTTGATATATATACATATTTTTTAAAATATTATAGAAGGAGATACTTAAGAAAAAAGCTTGCCATATACACCATGTATAGGAATATCAAATACCTAAATGGTGATAAAAATGTCACGTCATACCCAATTGTGGGCAGGATGAAAATTGGGTATATATGGAGCTTTCATGGCTGGACAAGGGTGTAAGGGGATCATGTGAACTAAGCTTAAAAGGTGGATCATGTGATAGCATGCATGTGCCATTTTTTTTTGCATGCATGAAAGCTGTACACCTTCATGAAAACTGATGAAGGCAGCATCAACAGCAACACTGTCGACTCGAGTACTAAGTGCCATTATTTTGATGCAGAAATTGAGTTTTACATGTTTATAACAAGTGTTCCTCATTGGAGAATTTTGAAGTCTCCAAAAATCTGATCCATGTAATATCTACAATGTGATAGAGATTCGATTTCAATGTGTGTATAAGAAAAAACAATCACCCAATAGGCTTTTCTTAACTATTGATTCCTGGTGTGATTTTGTTGACCCCTGTAAGCTTCTTGGGTATCTGAAGCTCTTTGTCTCAACCTTTCATTTACGTTTGGGAACTAAGGATTCAGATTCTGGGGTTTAATGTTCACAGGGTAATCAACAAAACAGAAGTCAATGATTGGGGTCTCGATTGATGTCTGTAAAAGATTTAAGACTACCGAAATATATGGATTATTTGTACTCTCCACTATGATATAGGCTATCTCAAATCTTTTATTTTGGCTTTTCCATATAGAAGGAACTTATAAGACAAATTTCATATATAGGGCTAGCTTAGCCAAGAATATTAAGCTAATTATAATTAGCCAACGTTAGTGTTAACAGTATGTTTAGTATTTTAATCACTCCTAGTAATCGCGATTAGTCTTACCATTTTCAGAATATCAACATAAATTCACGTGGAATACTCATGACGCGCACTAGTGATTAAACAATAATTATTACTTTTTAATTAAAAAAAAAAAACTCCCTAATAGAAACGAGGTCTTTTAGAAAAAACTCCACACCACCTAGGCTCAGATAGAAAGCCCGATAGTGGTGTTTAAGTTGGGGACAATATCGTTGTTATGTATAGTGGACCGAGGGGTGCATGCAAGGACAAGTGGTATCAGAGCTGATGGTTCCATTGGACTTGGCGAGGTGGAGGTATAGACCACATATTGTTTAGGGGATCATGTGCAGGGTAGCGAGCCAGGTAGAGCATTGCAGGTGCGCGATTCGCCAGATGAATGATCCAGATTAAGTTTCATACCCTTGACGAGGTGGAGTAGTGTGGTGGTTGCGACTAGGTGGAGCTAACAACGCCGGGAATAGTCGAGCCCGTACACCGAGCCAGGCGCAGGGTAGCGAGCCAGGTAGAGCATTGCAAGTGCGCGATTTGCCAGATGAATGATCCAGATAAAGTTTCAAATCCTTGCCAAATGGGTATCTTACAAGTTCGGATGAGGTGGAGTTAGTGCGGTGGTTGCGACTAGATGGAGCCAACAACATCGGGAATAGTCGAGCTCGTACACCGAGTACTACCCATAAGATCATGGTTGCACATGACACTCAATACCTACCCACAAAATCGTGATTGCACATGACACTCGAGGAGGAGGTGTACTTCGAACCAAAGGTAAAGATTGTTGGGATAATACTTGCTTGAATAGTCTCACATCAAGTAAGGACGAATTGTCACAAAGGTTAATAAAGATATGATTCACTCCTTAATAGAAACTAGACCAAACTACACACCACCTAGGCCTCGACTTTGAATCCATTTTAGTTTGTTTTTAGCAAATTTTCAAGGTGTGCATTTGCATTTATGTGTTGACATTGGCGTAACAGTATTGATATTCAGTTTGATATGATCAATTGACTTTGAATCCATTTTAGTTTGTTTTTAGCAAATTTTCAAGGTGTGCATTTGCATTTATGTGTTGACATTGGCGTAACAGTATTGATCTTCAGTTTGATATGATCAATTGACTTTGAATCCATTTTAGTTTGTTTTTAGCAAATTTTCAAAGACCTTAACAAGTCTTATCGATCTCCATTTTAGTTTAGTCGACTACAATGATACCATCAATGAGACATGGTTGGAAAACAGAGTGAATGTAGTAGGCAAAAAGTTGATATGTGCTAAAGACACAGGGTGCTACATACACGAAATCAACACCTTGAGAGCACTAAAACTCTCACCAATAATGCATAGATAATTGGTTAGCATGTCAATAATTTATGTCTATTTCCTCCTCAAACAGTATAAACCTCAAGTTATGGTGGACGCTTCTCTTTTTCTGATCTATCGTTCTGTTTGTGTTAATGTATATCCTTGTATAATTTTGATATTGGATTTTTTTATGTGAATTTCTATAGTTTTACGTAAAGTTTTAGAGTTTTATCGCCTCTGAAAGTCGTAATTAATGTATGCATTACATATCGTTCGCCTTACAATTTGACCTTTCAGTGGGAGGTGGTTATTGAGGAGAAAATGTCAGGATTCAAGATTCAACATTCAACATTCTATTTATTGACTACTTTACAATTAAAAATTTTCTACATAAAACCACCTATTTCAGGTTCAAATTTGGTTTGCTATTGCATTCTTCATTTTCTCTGAAATAGATATCTCATATTAGCTAAGCAAAGCAAAGCAAAAGCCAAACTAGTGTTGTATAGATCCACACAGCATTACAAACCTTTTCATGTCATTCTCCTCCCCAATCACTATTATTGTTGTTAAAGATGAGCAAATTTAACAAACAAAAGTCCCCTCCCAAAAAATAAAATTAAGTGACAATAAAACCCTTTTTAAATGATATCTATTTATTTATTTATTTATATATTTATTTTGCCTTGAATCTAGGAGCTATTTCATGTTTTCCACATGGGCTATCCATAATCTACTTAATTTTCCCAACAAAATAATTGTGGAGATGAGCCTGTTTGGCTGGCATCTGGTTCATGGACCTTTAGTGAGAATTATGGAATTTTAAGTTATATGAATAGACTATGGCATTCGATATTTTGCTCTTCACGATGTTTGCCGAAATGAGAGATTCTAAACTCCCAAAGTATAGGGTTTATCTGGTTTTGGGGGAAGAGTTCTTCAATGCTAGATCCTAAAACTCAAAATACAAAAGTTTTGAAGTGCTTTGTCTAATAATAAATAAATAAAATCCCTATGTTTTTCTAGTCTCAAACTAAATTTTAAGATTTGATTCAAGTTAAGTAAATTTCCAGTTCAGTGGTATGTCTGTGACAGATGGAAACTTAGATTCAAGATTCAAACCTTGCCAATGACATTTGAGGTGGGAAGGGCTCTTCAGCATAGATAAAAACACCTAAAGATGTCTCTTAGACCCTTGCAAGTACTAATACAACCAACACCTTGCATGTTTGGGATTTAAAGACAATTCGTGTATTAATCCCAATGTTATATTTTGGTCCCAAAATTAATATGGGGTGGTTAGATTTGGTCATAATTTTTTGAGATTCAACAAGGAAGCCTATGGGGCATGACCAACTTAACCTTGAAATAGAGGGACCAAAATAGGGAGCATTCTGAACATTTACAAATTCACAAGCTTGTCTCGCTGTTGATGGAATCCATTACCATTGGGACCAAAAGTCAGAAAATCCCTAACTGATAGTTCCCGGAGGTCATCGTCGTATTGCACCATACGCAATGCCCAGATTATTTTAAAGGGAAAATGTATTTCTCAAGCATATTATAGTTTATAGCACATTGTATTGTGAATTTGTCATTGTAGGCATATAGGTGTCACACTTTGTTGAGAGAAACACAAAGACAAGTTATTTGAGAATCTTGCCATATTTTCGAAACAAACATTTTGAATTTGTGTTCAGAGTTTGGCAATCTCATGTAACCAAACTCAGGTCTAAAAATGAATAAATAAATGAAAATAAAATTCAAAATCTTCACTTTGCTTGGGTGTATTTTTTATTTTGCTATTCATTCTTTTCAAGTTGACATAAGAAATGATACGATCTTCTTAACTAACGAGATTGATTATAATACATGAACACTAATGAGTTCAACATTTTTACAAACTATTGGCTTTTTACAGGTTATTCAATATTCTCTGCGACCACCACTTAATAATTGAGTCTTTTATGCAATTTGTGATTTAGACCAAAAGTAAGGAATTATGCAATATTCTGATACTTAGATACTCCATTATGCGTAACGTGTATCACTGATTCTCTATAATTGGTATGTGGGATTATCTTGTTTTTCCATCACATGATAGATATATTATGGTCTACAAATGAAATGTCCTTGTATTACTGATTCACTGTAATTGGTATGAGGGCTTATCTTGTTTTTCCATCACATGATGACCATAATATAGCTTACAAATGAAATGTCTTAATGCATGCCAAGGGCTTCCCACAGTGTAAAAACAAAAATAAGGTCTTTTGAAAAGATTTTTTTTACCAAAAGGCTTGGTTTAATCCCTTTTCTAATGTTGTAAGGGTAGTCATGATGGAGTAATTTGCGGTGTAATTATCATGTTTCTTTCCATGGCACAATCTTATATCAGTATTTGATACTACCAATCTTCAAATCAAAACTTTTGGTCACCATAACCATACAGTATGCCAAGAAAGAAGGGGTAGAAGTGTAAAGAACCAAAACTCTCAAGAAAAAAAAATAGGTGATAACCCTGAATGCCTAGACTTACTCAGAATGTTGATTGAGAAATTACAAATGTCCCTACAACACAAGTCCATAATAATAGCACAAGTCCATAGCGTTTTTTGGACTTGTGCTATCAAAACCAATGAAATTTCATTTGATAGCGTTTTGATTTTCACAGTAAAACCGAGCGGGAGAGCGAAATTTTTGTACGTGCGTTTTCGATCGATTTCATCTCCTCCCTCGCGACCAAGGCTTTCATCTCCTCCCTCGCGACTCTCCCTCGCAACGCACCTCTCCCTCACAAACGCAGTTCTCCCACCTTGACTCTCCTCTCGCCGTCACCTCGCCTCGCCTCGCCTGATCTCTCTCGCTCTTCTCTCTTCATCACCTCTCGTCTTACCGTCACCTGATCTCTCTCGCTCTCTGCTGCATCGCCTGAGAGATGAACATCTCCTCACTAATAAACACCTCGCTCTCCACTTCACATCACATCTCCTCTCCTTCTCCTCTCCCCCCAACCCAAACAACCAAAACACAGTGCAGTGTCTGTGTTCGTACAAGCAACAAAACGCGATGGGGTTTGGCCATCTAGCCATTCGAGCTTCGAGATCCTCCTCCTCCTTCGCAGCCTTCAATCGATTCTCCTCTAGGGTTCTCGCATCCTCATCCAATTTCAGAAGAATCGTCTCCACCCCAGAGCTTCAAAACCCTGAAGCAGCCGCAGCGGAGCCAACCCCTAAAATTCACCCTCCACGAATCCCTGTAGCTGGAGCTAGGGTTCATCTCCCCAACCCCGACGAAGCAATCGAGGTTTTCGTCGATGGGTACCCAGTCAAAATTCCTAAGGGACTCACTGTCCTCCAGGCTTGCGAAGTCGCCGGGGTCGACATTCCTCGGTTCTGCTACCACAGCCGCCTCTCCATTGTTGGGAATTGCAGGATGTGTTTGGTAGAGGTTGAGAAATCGCCCAAGCCGGTCGCTTCCTGCGCCATGCCCGCTCTCCCAGGTCAGATTTCATCAACGTTGATCACAATCTTTTTTTTTTTTTTTTTTTTGGTCTAACTTGTTTGGGTTGTTTTTTTTATTCTTCTTCATGTCAGGTATGAAAATTAAGACGGATACTCCTATTGCGAAGAAGGCTCGTGAAGGGGTTATGGAGTTTTTGCTGATGAATCACCCACTGGATTGCCCCATTTGTGATCAGGGTGGAGAATGTGATTTGCAGGATCAGTCTATGGCATTTGGATCTGATCGTGGGCGGTTCACTGACGTTAAGAGATTTGTTGTTGATAAGAATTTGGGGCCGTTGGTGAAGACAGTGATGACTCGTTGTATCCAGTGCACAAGGTTTGCACCTTCCTTTCTATACTTTGAATGCTTGAAATTTATGTAACCAAGGACACTTCACACATGAAAATGGTTACTTTCTAATGGGTGTTAACCTATAGGTCGCCCAATTGACAGGCTATGAGATTCTTAAAAATTCAACACGTTTTTCAAAAAAAAAAAAAGTAAAAGTACGATGTAGTGTATAATTATAAAATATAGACCTTATAATTCATTTTCCCTTTATTTACTTTGCGGGGTGATTCCTGGTAAAACATGGGGTGAAAAAAACAAAAGAGTTGGGTTCTCTAAACCCAATTAGGTCGAACGAAAATGTACGATTTATCCATGCTGAGTCTTTCTTCCGCTCCGAATTCTCCTTCAACTCTCAGGTACGATTTTCTCCCACATCTTCAGTCATATTTTCAGATTTCTTATTATTTGATCAAGATTAGCGTTTCCTTCTTGATACGTTACCGATCTTGTTTCTTGATGAGATTAAAATTGGAATTGTAATTAGTAGAGATTTGGTATAGTTTTATCAGAATTGCTAGAAATTTGTGAAGCGGCAAATGTTGTGGTGTGGTGTGGTGTGTTTTGATTGACCAATAGGCTTTTGATCCAAAAACAGGGTTTCTTTCTGAATACAATTTTATCCATGCTTGTTGAGATCAAATTTGCAGACTAGTTTTGCCCGAATAGCAAGAAATCTGTCAAGTAGTAGGTTTTGATTAAGATTGGATGGATACTTTTCAAGTATAGTTTTCAGTGTAATTTCGTAGTTTAGCGTAGCTAAATTTACAATGAAGAAAAAAAAAGCTTTATGAGGTATGCATTTATGATTTTCCATTTTTAGGTGAAGCTTTAAAATTTAAGAGAAACAACAATTTTTGTACTGGTATTTGGATCACATAAGAAGGGAAAAATTCGTCGGGAAATTTGGATGACTGAGTGGCTCCTACCACTTTGAAACTGTGTTAGGATGGGGATGGGTGTCTGCCTAAACATCTTAGTAGTCCCTATGTAATGAAAGGCGACCTCTAGGTACTCAGTGTAATTTACATTGGCTCCTTTTGAATAGGGGCACCACCAAAGGCTGTCGTCAAAGGCGCTCACTTAGGCGTCGTCCAAATTACCTACCCCTGTACTACGCTAAGCACATGCACAACACATTTTTGTTTTTGTGAAACTCTGTTACCAAGAACAGGTCTCATTTGAAGGAAAGGAGTTGATCCTATAGTATTGAAGACATTTGCAGAGTGTGAAGAGTGGCTAGCTTTACATGTTGCTGGCAATGATGTTGTTGGGACTTGGACATAGGTCATTTATAGAGATGTTGAGGAGCTTTTGGGAGATGGGCATGAAGGTTCTTGCCATGGCACAAGGCAGTACAAGTGGCAATGACTATCAACCAGTCAAGCTTCAGGCCGAGGAATAAGTCAGCACAAACACTTGTAGATAAAGCCGTTGAAAGTGACACGGATCATAAAGTTGGGGATTTTGCATATCCACCACAATACTCAGATGATGGGTTCAACTTTGGGGATGAAGAACATCTAGAGTCCAGAGTCTAAAACATCTTTAATTACTTGATTTTGTTTTCTAATATTTTGATTGGTTTGGATGTTTAAATTGCTTGATAAGTAAGGCCTTATATTACTGTGTGGACATATGCTGCATTTTTATCTCTGTATTACCATCATCTATTTCTTTGTATTATGCCATTTCAGTTTATTGCAAAATTTGAGCCAAGTGAGCGTTGTATGCTTCTAAAGTTTGTCATGAGTTGTTCTAGAGCTCCATAACTTGGGTTCAAACATCTCCAACCAGCCTTTACTATTCATAAGGTATGGTCTAGCCTACACTATTTTTTTTGTAAATTTGTATTTTATTTTATTTTTTTGTAACACGACTAGAATGTATCGAAATAAGCAATCTTGATTTTATCTTCTCCCACCAAACATCCCTCTATCTTCTGAGCACATACACAACTCGACAGGAGGAACAAACTATAGTGTAAGGTTATATTGGTCTGTTTGGCAGATTACCTTAAAGGATCTGTGATTACTAACTAATTGGAAAATATATGGAAGTTCTAAATTACCTTAAAAGATGGAAGGGTCATACCATTTCCCACCTAATGTTCTTGACGTTTCTAAACCAAAACAGTTGTGATAGGTGATAGCTCCTGCAGCGTTTTTCAAGTGACTCTGAACTTCCAAGTATTTGTCATAAAATGAAGTTCGTCATCAACTAAAGCTGTACTTGACCAATTCCAGCTGGAAATTGGTGTTGGATCAAAGTTTTCCTGGAATTTTGGATTAGAATGAAAGTTGACAATACCATTTAAACACTTGCTTTTTTTTTTTTTTTTTTTTTTTTCTGGTTTTCTATCATGACAGGAGATTTTTTTTTACTAACAGACTGTCATTACGTTAAGTTTTTTATTTATTGAAGCACGAAATAGATAACATTGGTTGCATGGATCCAGGCATAAGGTTTTCAAGGGAAATCAGGAGATTGTGCTGCATTTCTTGTAAATAGTAATGATAAACAAGAAGCCACTGTGCAATTTCAAGATGCATTGTATGACTTGCATTGACAATCAATTAGTATCTTACTCAAGCATCTGATGCTCAACCTAAATTTCATGTCGACACTCTTGGGCATGTTGTGCATGTTTATGTCAACAACGTGTATGTAGGTGAGTTTCTGTTCTTGTTCTCAACAGGCTGAAGAAAATTTGATAATTAATTAAGTTGTACATGTTTTATCAATTTAAATTGCTGATAATTTCCTTCGCCATGATCCTAAGAAATGCTCATGGGAGTCATGACAATCCGGGATGCACAATCGAGTAACCCATCCAACTAAACAATGGAATGAACAATGTTTCAATAGTTAGTGTCATGGTTGGGTTACCGGTACTAATTCTAACGAATGTCCTGCTGTAATTTCTTTAGTTTTCAGGGGTCTACGTAAATGACATATTGCATGATGAGTACTTACATATCCTGTTATCGGGAAGAAATCTGCAAGATACACAGACAAGCAGTTGTTTTTCTATGAAGAAATCTGAAATTCTCAATTTGGGTTTGATTTTAAACAGTATTGTTGAGTTCCTTCCATAATGTAACTCTGCATGATGAGTACTTACATATCCTGTTATCGGGATTTACAACTTCCATACTTGTTTTTCTCAGTTTTAATGAAAAGTTTCGTTCCACTGAAAAAAAGTCCTTCCCATACATTGATTGAGACACACCCTGGAATTTATTATTTACACTTGGACAAAGTTGTTGAACACGATAATATGCACAATTGCATGGTCATGGTGTCAAAAAACACAATTTTTTGGAAAATGGAGTACCATTATGCTTAGCTACTCTGAAAATAAAAGATAATGTAACTGAGTTCCAAAGGAATTTGTAGTTTTAATTAGCAAAAATTATTTATTTTGGTGTCATATAGTTGGAAAAAGTTGTCGGTGAATCTTATGCGGAGGTGGACTGGAGACGTTTGCTTTACTTGAACTTAATATGTCATACTTCATTTTCAGTGACAGTTGCAATTTGCAGGTATCTCTTTCCTTTTACGCTATGGTTTACTTTATGTTTTATGTATTGTGGTATGGTAGGATAGCTTTGTTTGCTCAAAGTGGGCATGGATGGATATTGTTCAGTTTGGTGAAATACCATAGTTTGGGATCATTTCTTTGCTTCTCATAACCACATGTAGTGAATGTCACGCCCCGATTTTCGAAGGAAACAAAAATCCCAAATAGCCACATAGGATTATCCGTTTCCCCCAAAACTCGGGACGTGAGAATTCAATAATAACAGAAACAAATAGCAGCATGAACTACACATCTGAAACAAATAAAAATCTAACCCGGAGAAGACTGGCATGGCTAGCGCACTAGCGAAACTCCAGTAATGCAGCTCAAAATCTCTAAACCTGAAAGACTACTCAGCTACATTCCAAAAGGAATGTACCCAAGAAGCAAAAGCTCACTCGGGTCAGCAATAAAGCCGGTGTGAGAAATCTTCATCCCAAAAATCAATAAATCCGCACATGATAACATTAAAATAAACCAAACAATAAATAACCACACCATCAGGTAGTTCCTCAATGAGGCAATGGTGTTATCATCCTAATAAATAAATATGCATTATTTATTACTAATAAATAAAATTTATGAGTTATCAATCCTCATAAATGCAACAACAATACAATTCATACTCATATTAGACTACGATTGAAATATTAAAAAAAACACATTTTTCTTTCTACCTTTAGGAAGACATGTAGTTCTCATTCAATGGTTGAATGAGCATTTAGTTTCTTCCGTTAAGGTAATCATGCACATAAACAAAAAAAATCTCGCTACTTTTCCACAATCGCACTCTCCTCCTGTGCCGAACACACCTCACCCAAGTGTGCCTCCCTTGCCTTCGAAACCACTCGGAGCGTACATGTTTCAAGTGGGGTGCCACCTCGAGGAACATGTCATCACACCCGAAGTCCGATCCATGGCAAGTATTCTTCCTAAATCTACACGTACAACCGAACTCACATGGAACAGTGCACCGATATGCAAGCAAGTCTGCATACCCATAATATCACATGTATACAAGCAAGTCTGTATACAAAATAAATTTCTTTTCTTTTCACTTTTTTTTTCGGAGTTGTGGAAAAGAGCATAAACTAAATAAATCCTCAAAACTCTTTTATGGTGACGCTTTGTCAATCATAAATAAATCAACCACAGTATCCACCATTCTGTTGGGGAAACAAGTAATATTTGACACATTGTCAATTCACACATCTCATCTCTTTGCATCATAAAAAAAAAAAAAAAAAAAAACAATATGCACACCAATTCGCATAGCAATACAAATACTCAAACTAAAACAAGTGCTCAGTTAAATTCCAGTCAATCTCTATTACTAGGAAATTTTCTTCTAACCCTAAACTAAATAAGGGTTTAATCATACATAAAACTAATACAGACAAGACACTATCCTTTAAGCTACCACTTCTAACAAGTTGCAGAGAATGACAGGGCGTGACAACAAAGCTGTCTTACAGCAACTTGCTTTCTAATTCATTATGAAAATCTTTGTTAAATCAGTTTATCTAACGCCACAAGCCATAATCTTCAACAATGTTAAGATTATAAATGTGCATGTACACTACCCCCTCAACCTTTTTGTTTAAGTGTTTAACTGTTTCTACCATGAAGTACATTAGTCTACGCCACAATTGGAGCACCAATTCAATTACAAATTATATTGTGTAGCTAAGCTTATAGGACACATAAACAATAATATAGGCTGCATACTTTTGTTGCATAGACATATGCCCAACAGGAAGTCAGTTATGCAAACAATGATGGCATGATATGATCATAAATATTAAGTCACTGTCACCTCAAGATTTCTGTAACATTTTAGATAAACTAAAAAAACATCCTATTTTGACTATATATGAAGAACCAATCCTCCAACTCTACAAGCAACATCCAAAAGCACAAAACAATAGACTGCCTATTAGCTCAACTTTCAAAAACCCAAACCTACACAAAACCCGAACTAACCCTCCATGTGGAACAACAACATGGCAAGCTTTGCGATCGAAGACAAAAGGGGCGAGATGAGACAGAAGGAAGAACTTACAATTTCATATATAATTAACACTCCCAACATCCTCAATTTCATAAAAAATATATATATATAAAAGGAGTATGAAGAAAACTCACCAACAGAGTCTACGCCAATTGCTGCACCATCATGAGCTTCAAAGGTGATATGGTTCACTAGAAGATGTTTGAGACTTCCTCCAAAGAGAGCACCCATGAATAGAAATGTGAGCTTGAGCAAACCAATCAGTAGGGTTGGCCCCATAAGAAGTTGTGCTTAAGTCTTTTTTTTTTATTCTTGCAGCCAAAGAAGTAGGAAGAGTACAAAGAGAGAGTATATAGAAAAGGATGTTTGCAATGGTACTTTTGGTCAAGGTTGTTAACCCTGCCTTGGCTATGTATTTCTTCTTCCAGGTATTAAGTAATGCTTCAATGCACTCAAGAGTTTCCTCACAATCCTGGTGTCTTTTTATTTAGCACCAAGAGGGAGAGCCAAGTACAAGCCTACAAGGTAAGAATCCAATACTGCAGTCAAACAAAGAAGCACATTGAATTATTTGAGGAACCTCTCCCACTGTTTCCCACTGCAAACAGCTTTTTTTTTTTTTTTTTTGGCATAGACCACTTTCAAGCCTGAGCAAACCTCAAACCAAATTAGGGTCTCCTTAATGGCAGTCACTTCTTGCTTCTCTTCTACTACTAAAATCAAAACTTGTCATCGACATCACCCTTGGTCCACAAATACGTCATTGTCGAAACCCAATTTAGAAATCAACCCATGGATCTCCTTGCCCATTTCCTTCGACCAGAGGATACAAACACAATGTACAATCTCCATCAAGATGGTTTATGTTACAGAGCATCTCCACTGCTTCCTCACAGGGTGCTACAAGCATTAGACATGAGGATAGCTCATTGGCCTTCTCTTTGATGCCAGTTACGAAACTTGCTTGTCGTATCTCATCAAGCCCCTTCGACTCTATTACGCTAATATGAGGTGATTCGTCAGGATACTGGGGACTAGCACGGAAATTCAAGAACCGCTTCCACAAATTGCTGCGAAGAATCGTCGGCAGTTCGAGGCTTTATATGAACGTGGAGATGCGGTGGGAAATGCTTTATTACGACACAATCTTCTCCGTAAACAGCTTCCACTTCGATGCCCACTTCTTCTTCGTCCGCCATTGATCGGGTCGATGGACAACCTGTTCTTCTTCTTCTATTGGGTTGGGTTGAGCAAGGATTTGAAACCCTAACTCTATGTGAAGAACAAGAGAAGAAATAAAACAAAGGGTTTTGGTTTTATACTATGGGTGGTTATTCTCCCCCACTAAAATTATGAGGGCACCCACCCTCTTTTACAAAAATAAAAACCCTACTTATTAGTTTAATAAAAGCCCACAACCAAGCCCAAATACAATTGGGTAACAACCCATCAACATTAGGGTTTACAAAAGAAATTTTTTTTAATATTTATTTAATTAGACGGGTATTACAATATATACAACTCAAAAGAATCTCGTCCCGAGATTCGGTAGAGGAAGGTAAGTAGAAAATTAATTATTAGATAAACAAACTACACATCACATGGACAAACAAATATCTCATACGTATGCCCATAACTTAAGGAAGACATTCACACAAAAATATAAATATTTTCAGTAAGTAGAAAAATGACGGAGTGCTACAATATATACAACTCAAAAGAATCTCGTCCCGAGATTCGGTAGAGGAAAGAAAGTTAAGCAAATTTCAAAAATGCAACTTATCAAACGAAAGAAGATTTTAAAATAAAAATTTTCAATTGAATTTTAGTTGCATAAATTTTTATTGTCATTGAAAAAGTAGTGGTGTTACAATATATACAACTCAAAAGAATCTCGTCCCGAGATTCGCGAAAAGGGTTTAACTAAATATTCAGATAACAAATCGCTACAAGAAAACGACACGGAATAATGTCATCCACTATTGACATTAAAATAAGTTAATCACAGAAATCTCATTTCGAGATTCACGAAGAAAAAGAAACAATAATAAAAGTTCAAGGTTCACCCTTGTCACTTTATCTCTAGAAAGTCACACTACTACTCTCCCATATCCACATTCCGAGGATCACCTAGACTCTACCCCAGCCTAGGCTAACCAAATGCTCTGATACCAAACTGTCACGCCCCGATTTTCGAAGGAAACAAAAATCTCAAATAGCCACATAGGATTATCCGTTTCCCCCAAAACTCGGGACGTGAGAATTCAATAATAACAGAAACAAATAGCAGCATGAACTACACATCTGAAACAAATAAAAATCTAACCCGGAGAAGACTGGCATGGCTAGCGCACTAGCGAAACTCCAGTAATGCAGCTCAAAATCTCTAAACCTGAAAGACTACTCAGCTACATTCCAAAAGGAATGTACCCAAGAAGCAAAAGCTCACTCGGGTCAGCAATAAAGCCGGTGTGAGAAATCTTCATCCCAAAAATCAATAAATCCGCACATGATAACATTAAAATAAACCAAACAATAAATAACCACACCATCAGGTAGTTCCTCAATGAGGCAATGGTGTTATCATCCTAATAAATAAATATGCATTATTTATTACTAATAAATAAAATTTATGAGTTATCAATCCTCATAAATGCAACAACAATACAATTCATACTCATATTAGACTACGATTGAAATATTAAAAAAAACACATTTTTCTTTCTACTTTTAGGAAGACATGTAGTTCTCATTCAATGGTTGAATGAGCATTTAGTTTCTTCCGTTAAGGTAATCATGCACATACACAAAAAAAATCTCGCTACTTTTCCACAATCGCACTCTCCTCCTGTGCCGAACACACCTCACCCAAGTGTGCCGAACACACCTCACCCAAGTGTGCCTCCCTTGCCTTCGAAACCAACTCGGAGCGTACAAGTTTCAAGTGGGGTGCCACCTCGAGGAACATGTCATCACACCCGAAGTCCGATCCATGACAAGTATTCTTCCTAAATCTACACGTACAACCGAACTCACATGGAACGGTGCACCGATATGCAAGCAAGTCAACATACCCATAATATCACATGTATACAAGCAAGTCTGTATACAAAATAAATTTCTTTTCTTTTCACTTTTTTTTTTTCGGAGTTGTGGAAAAGAGCATAAACTAAATAAATCCTCAAAACTCTTTTATGGTGACGCTTTGTCAACCATAAATAAATCAACCACAGTATCCACCATTCTATTGGGAAAACAAGTAATATTTGACACATTGTCAATTCACACATCTCATCTCTTTGCATCATAAAAAAAAAAAAAAAAAAAAAAAAAAAAAAAAAAAACAATATGCACACCAATTCGCATAGCAATACAAATACTCAAACTAAAACAAGTGCTCAGTTAAATTCCAGTCAATCTCTATTACTAGGAAATTTTCTTCTAACCCTAAACTAAATAAGGGTTTAATCATACATAAAACTAATACAAACAAGACACTATCCTTTAAGCTACCACTTCTAACAAGTTGCAGAGAATGACAGGGCGTGACAACAAAGCTGTCTTACAGCAACTTGCTTTCTAATTCATTATGAAAATCTTTGTTAAATCAGTTTATCTAACGCCACAAGCTATAATCTTCAACAATGTTAAGATTATAAATGTGCATGTACACTACCCCCTCAACCTTTTTGTTTAAGTGTTTAACTGTTTCTACCATGAATTACATTAGTCTACGCCACAATTGGAGCACCAATTAAATTACAAATTATATTGTGTAGCTAAGCTTATAGGACACATAAACAATAATATAGGCTGCATACTTTTGTTGCATAGACATATGCCCAACAGGAAGTCAGTTATGCAAACAATGATGGCATGATATGATCATAAATATTAAGTCACTGTCACCTCAAGATTTCTGTAACATTTTAGATAAACTAAAAAAACATCCTATTTTGACTATATATGAAGAACCAATCCTCCAACTCTACAAGCAACATCCAAAAGCACAAAACAATAGACTGCCTATTAGCTCAACTTTCAAAAACCCAAACCTACACAAAACCCGAACTAACCCACCATGTGGAACAACAACATGGCAAGCTTTGCGATCGAAGACAAAAGGGGCGAGATGAGACAGAAGGAAGAACTTACAATTTCATATATAATTAACACTCCCAACATCCTCAATTTCATTAAAAAATATATATATAAAAGGAGTATGAAGAAAACTCACCAACAGAGTCTACGCCAATTGCTGCACCATCATGAGCTTCAAAGGTGATGTGGTTCACTAGAAGATGTTTGAGACTTCCTCCAAAGAGAGCACCCATGAATAGAAATGTGAGCTTGAGCAAACCAATCAGTAGGGTTGGCCCCATAAGAATTTTTGCTTAAGTCTTTTTTTTTTTATTCTTGCAGCCAAAGAAGTATGAAGAGTACAAAGAGAGAGTATATAGAAAAGGATGTTTGCAATGGTACTTTTGGTCAAGGTTGTTAACCCTGCCTTGGCTATGTATTTCTTCTTCCAGGTATTAAGTAATGCTTCAATGCACTCAAGAGTTTCCTCACAATCCTGGTGTCTTTTTATTTAGCACCAAGAGGGAGAGCCAAGTACAAGCCTACAAGGTAAGAATCCAATACTGCAGCCAAACAAAGAAGCACATTGAATTATTTGAGGAACCTCTCCCACTGTTTCCCACTGCAAACAACTTTTTTTTTTTTTTTTTTGGCATAGACCACTTTCAAGCCTGAGCAAACCTCAAACCAAATTAGGGTCTCCTTAATGGCAGTCACTTCTTGCTCCTCTTCTACTACTAAAATCAAAACTTGTCATCGACATCACCCTTGGTCCACAAATACGTCATTGTCGAAACCCAATTTAGAAATCAACCCATGGATCTCCTTGCCCATTTCCTTCGACCAGAGGATACAAACACAATGGACAATCTCCATCAAGATGGTTTATGTTACAGAGCATCTCCACTGCTTCCTCACAGGGTGCTACAAGCATTAGACATGAGGATAGCTCATTGGCCTTCTCTTTGATGCCAGTTACGAAACTTGCTTGTCGTATCTCATCAAGCCCCTTCGACTCTATTACGCTAATATGAGGTGATTCGTCAGGATACTGGGGACTAGCACGGAAATTCAAGAACCACTTCCACAAATTGCTGCGAAGAATCGTCGGCAGTTCGAGGCTTTATATGAACGTGGAGATGCGGTGGGAAATGCTTTATTACGACACAATCTTCTCCGTAAACAGCTTCCACTTCGATGCCCACTTCTTCTTCGTCCGCCATTGATCGGGTTGATGGACAACCTGTTCTTCTTCTTCTATTGGGTTGGGTTGAGCAAGGATCTGAAACCCTAACTCTATGTGAAGAACAAGAGAAGAAATAAAACAAAGGGTTTTGGTTTTATACTATGGGTGGTTATTTTCCCCCACTAAAATTTTGAGGGCACCCACCCTCTTTCACAAAAATAAAAACTCTACTTATTAGTTTAATAAAAGCCCACAACCAAGCCCAAATACAATTGGGTAACAACCCATCAACATTAGGGTTTACAAAAGAAATTTTTTTTTTAATATTTATTTAATTAGGCGGGTATTACAATATATACAACTCAAAAGAATCTCGTCCCGAGATTCGGTAGAGGAAGGTAAGTAGAAAATTAATTATTAGATAAACAAACTACACATCACATGGACAAACAAATATCTCATACGTATGCCCATAAATTAATGAAGACATTCACACAAAAATATAAATATTTTCAGTAAGTAGAAAAATGACGGAGTGCTACAATATATACAAGTCAAAAGAATCTCGTCCCGAGATTCGGTAGAGGAAAGAAAGTTAAGCAAATTTCAAAAATGCAACTTATCAAACGAAAGAAGATTTTAAAATAAAAATTTTCAATTGAATTTTAGTTGCATAAATTTTTATTGTCATTGAAAAAGTAGTGGTGTTACAATATATACAACTCAAAAGAATCTCATCCCGAGATTCGCGAAAAGGGTTTAACTAAATATTCAGATAACAAATCGCTACAAGAAAACGACACGGAATAATGTCATCCACTATTGACATTAAAATAAGTTAATCACAGAAATCTCATTTCGAGATTCACGAAGAAAAAGAAACAATAATAAAAGTTCAAGGTTCACCCTTGTCACTTTATCTCTAGAAAGTCACACTACTACTCTCCCATATCCACATTCCGAGGATCACCTAGACTCTACCCCAGCCTAGGCTAACCAAATGCTCTGATACCAAACTGTCACGCCCCGATTTTCGAAGGAAACAAAAATCTCAAATAGCCACATAGGATTATCCGTTTCCCCCAAAACTCGGGACGTGAGAATTCAATAATAACAGAAACAAATAGCAGCATGAACTACACATCTGAAACAAATAAAAATCTAACCCGGAGAAGACTGGCATGGCTAGCGCACTAGCGAAACTCCAGTAATGCAGCTCAAAATCTCTAAACCTGAAAGACTACTCAGCTACATTCCAAAAGGAATGTACCCAAGAAGCAAAAGCTCACTCGGGTCAGCAATAAAGCCGGTGTGAGAAATCTTCATCCCAAAAATCAATAAATCCGCACATGATAACATTAAAATAAACCAAACAATAAATAACCACACCATCAGGTAGTTCCTCAATGAGGCAATGGTGTTATCATCCTAATAAATAAATATGCATTATTTATTACTAATAAATAAAATTTATGAGTTATCAATCCTCATAAATGCAACAACAATACAATTCATACTCATATTAGACTACGATTGAAATATTAAAAAAAACACATTTTTCTTTCTACCTTTAGGAAGACATGTAGTTCTCATTCAATGGTTGAATGAGCATTTAGTTTCTTCCGTTAAGGTAATCATGCACATACACAAAAAAAATCTCGCTACTTTTCCACAATCGCACTCTCCTCCTGTGCCGAACACATCTCACCCAAGTGTGCCTCCCTTGCCTTCGAAACCAACTCCGAGCGTACAAGTTTCAAGTGGGGTGCCACCTCGAGGAACATGTCATCACACCCGAAGTCCGATCCATGGCAAGTATTCTTCCTAAATCTACACGTACAACCGAACTCACATGGAACGGTGCACCGATATGCAAGCAAGTCTGCATACCCATAATATCACATGTATACAAGCAAGTCTGTATACAAAATAAATTTCTTTTCTTTTCACTTTTTTTTTTTCGGAGTTGTGGAAAAGAGCATAAACTAAATAAATCCTCAAAACTCTTTTATGGTGACGCTTTGTCAACCATAAATAAATCAACCACAGTATCCACCATTCTATTGGGAAAACAAGTAATATTTGACACATTGTCAATTCACACATCTCATCTCTTTGCATCATAAAAAAAAAAAAAAAAAAAAAAAAAAAAACAATATGCACACCAATTCGCATAGCAATACAAATACTCAAACTAAAACAAGTGCTCAGTTAAATTCCAGTCAATCTCTATTACTAGGAAATTTTCTTCTAACCCTAAACTAAATAAGGGTTTAATCATACATAAAACTAATACAGACAAGACACTATCCTTTAAGCTACCACTTCTAACAAGTTGCAGAGAATGACAGGGCGTGACAACAAAGCTGTCTTACAGCAACTTGCTTTCTAATTCATTATGAAAATCTTTGTTAAATCAGTTTATCTAACGCCACAAGCCATAATCTTCAACAATGTTAAGATTATAAATGTGCATGTACACTACCCCCTCAACCTTTTTGTTTAAGTGTTTAACCGTTTCTACCATGAAGTACATTAGTCTACGCCACAATTGGAGCACCAATTCAATTACAAATTATATTGTGTAGCTAAGCTTATAGGACACATAAACAATAATATAGGCTGCATACTTTTGTTGCATAGACATATGCCCAACAGGAAGTCAGTTATGCAAACAATGATAGCATGATATGATCATAAATATTAAGTCACTGTCACCTCAAGATTTCTGTAACATTTTAGATAAACTAAAAAAACATCCTATTTTGACTATATATGAAGAACCAATCCTCCAACTCTACAAGCAACATCCAAAAGCACAAAACAATAGACTGCCTATTAGCTCAACTTTCAAAAACCCAAACCTACACAAAACCCGAACTAACCCTCCATGTGGAACAACAACATGGCAAGCTTTGCGATCGAAGACAAAAGGGGCGAGATGAGACAGAAGGAAGAACTTACAATTTCATATATAATTAACACTCCCAACATCCTCAATTTCATAAAAAAAAATATATATATAAAAGGAGTATGAAGAAAACTCACCAACAGAGTCTACGCCAATTGCTGCACCATCATGAGCTTCAAAGGTGATGTGGTTCACTAGAAGATGTTTGAGACTTCCTCCAAAGAGAGCACCCATGAATAGAAATGTGAGCTTGAGCAAACCAATCAGTAGGGTTGGCCCCATAAGAAGTTGTGCTTAAGTCTTTTTTTTTTTATTCTTGCAGCCAAAGAAGTAGGAAGAGTACAAAGAGAGAGTATATAGAAAAGGATGTTTGCAATGGTACTTTTGGTCAAGGTTGTTAACCCTGCCTTGGCTATGTATTTCTTCTTCCAGGTATTAAGTAATGCTTCAATGCACTCAAGAGTTTCCTCACAATCCTGGTGTCTTTTTATTTAGCACCAAGAGGGAGAGCCAAGTACAAGCCTACAAGGTAAGAATCCAATGCTGCAGTCAAACAAAGAAGCACATTGAATTATTTGAGGAACCTCTCCCACTGTTTCCCACTGCAAACAGCTTTTTTTTTTTTTTTTTTTTTTGGCATAGACCACTTTCAAGCCTGAGCAAACCTCAAACCAAATTAGGGTCTCCTTAATGGCAGTCACTTCTTGCTCCTCTTCTACTACTAAAATCAAAACTTGTCATCGACATCACCCTTGGTCCACAAATACGTCATTGTCGAAACCCAATTTAGAAATCAACCCATGGATCTCCTTGCCCATTTCCTTCGACCAGAGGATACAAACACAATGGACAATCTCCATCAAGATGGTTTATGTTACAGAGCATCTCCACTGCTTCCTCACAGGGTGCTACAAGCATTAGACATGAGGATAGCTCATTGGCCTTCTCTTTGATGCCAGTTACGAAACTTGCTTGTCGTATCTCATCAAGCCCCTTCGACTCTATTACGCTAATATGAGGTGATTCGTCAGGATACTGGGGACTAGCACGGAAATTCAAGAACCGCTTCCACAAATTGCTGCGAAGAATCGTCGGCAGTTCGAGGCTTTATATGAACGTGGAGATGCGGTGGGAAATGCTTTATTACGACACAATCTTCTCCGTAAACAGCTTCCACTTCGATGCCCACTTCTTCTTCGTCCGCCATTGATCGGGTTGATGGACAACCTGTTCTTCTTCTTCTATTGGGTTGGGTTGAGCAAGGATCTGAAACCCTAACTCTATGTGAAGAACAAGAGAAGAAATAAAACAAAGGGTTTTGGTTTTATACTATGGGTATGGGTGGTTATTCTCCCCCACTAAAATTTTGAGGGCACTCACCCTTTTTTACAAAAATAAAAACCCTACTTATTAGTTTAATAAAAGCCCACAACCAAGGCCAAATACAATTGGGTAACAACCCATCGACATTAGGGTTTACAAAAGAATTTTTTTTTTTAATATTTATTTAATTAGGCGGGTATTACAGTGAAACACTCAAATCTTATGGACTTGTATTATTTTCTGTTATAAACTTGCTAGATATTGTTAAATACGTTTCTCTCTTTTAGCATTCAGGATCTTCGGAACCATCAAAGTAGAGCAGATACTCATCTATCTCCTATATATAAGGTAACATCTTTGTTAAGTGTCTCATATCCTATAAGTCTCTTTTTTATTTCATTGGATTTTTTCTCTACTTTTTTCATGTTAAGTGTCCTCCCTCAGCACAGGATACCATATCCATTAGTGTGGAACAGAAAAGGGAAAAAAAAATGCTGCTATATGTTAAAGAAAGCTGAAATTGGGTCAATGACATGTTGTAGCAACTTATCTTTGATTGTATGCATTTTTCCTTGCATTCTTTTCAAGTAAAGTGTGTTATCACCTCAATAAGCATATAACTAGGTTAGCAAAGATCTCAACCACACACCTTGTTATATTCAGAGGTGTTAGTCAACTTCCACAAAGCAATCTTTTTTATTAAGACACCGACCAAATAGTATCAAATGACTATATTGCATGAAAGTTGACAACTGGTATGTGGTATCAGTAGGGCAACACTGGCAAGACCATTAGGTAGTTTTTCCTCTTCTTCTTATTTTTTTTTTTGTTCAGCATAATAAGCTATAACAGGCTCCATTCCCTTATTTATACAATATAGTAAAGTTATCCAACAATCTACTGGCTTGGATTTAGACTGGCATGATGATCAATGCTTGCCAACACCATGGAAACATATTGGCTGTGAAGGAAGTCTTGTTACATCACTGTGAGCATAATATTTATGTTGATTTATTTTACTCATTTTTCTCTTTTTGACAAACGATTCATTGTGCTATCATGTATTCATGTATAGTTCATTTTTATTGACAATTTAGATGCAAATAATAAAATTTCTTTTCAAAGCAATCTGGTTCATACCAAGTCACCGAGCCTTTATGTTAAATTTTTTATTATTGATTTCTATTGTGAGTAGGTAGAATTGACAGATCTAAGAGTACTTTGGTTTTCAAAATGCCATTGCCCTGCATGATATTATTTGTCTGGATCTGGAACCATTGTTATCAGATAGTATTACTGTATGACTATTTATGTAGCTTTAGATGTGCATTGTGCATTCAAATGTCAATTTTTTTTATCCATGTGCAAGAGCAATGGAAGAGTAGTGCTCCTGTCCCTAAGCGAAAAGATAGATCACAACTGGTGATGAGGATGGTGGGCGTGATAGAAAAAGAAGAAAAAGCAACAAGAGGAGAAGGCGTGACAAAAAGTCACAATATGAAATGGATGAAGCTGAGACCGAAATGAAGTATGACAGTGAGGAAATGGATGATGTGAAAGAGAAAAAACAGATGAACGACCAGGGGAATGATGCAGCTGAGGATCCTCTGGCTGCAGCTGGGCTTGAGGGTTGCGATGCTGATGATGATGTGGTAACACTTTCTTATTATTTCGCCAGCATCTTATTTAAAGAAAAATTAAGTCTATTGATCTTATGACAATCATTACTCCAGGGTGCACCCTCGTCTGCTATCAACCGACGTCAACAGGCATGGTCCATTAGAATGGAAGGGATGCGAATGGAGATGGTGAAGTCCAAACAACTGAAATAACAGTTTATGATTACTTTGTTAATCATCGCCGTATTGAGCTCCGCTATTCAGCTGAGTTACCTTGCATCAATGTTGGGAAACCAAAGCGTCCAACGTATATTCCCCTGGAGGTGATTAAGCTTCTTGTTTGACTTAACTGATTTTGTGATTGTTGACCTCTAGTGCCTAAACTGAAGCTTGCTTGCTGCAGCTTTGTTCTTTGGTGTCCTTGCAACGCTATACAAAGGCATTGTCCACATTCCAGAGATCTTCCCTAGTTGAGAAATCAAGGCAGAAGCCACAAGAGAGAATGAAAGTTTTGTCTGATGTGGGTGTCTTTGTTTACTTTTTGGTTAATATATTTGCTGTTGTTTTTCTGCAATGTTTTCAGCTGCTCATCAATTTCCTTTTTATTTTTTGGCAGACTTTAAAAAGCAGCAATTACGATGCTGACAAAATGATGCGTGCTTGTGGTGTTTCAATCAACACTAACTTCACCCAAGTTGAGGGCCGTGTTTTACCTGCTCCGAAAGTATTGATCCTTCTCTTGTTGATTCATCTGAATTATATCTTTCTTGTAATCATTCATGGTTTCATTGGTAATCTGTATTTCTTAGTTGAAAGTTGGCAATGGGGAGGACTTTTTTCCTCGAAATGGGAGGTGGAACTTTAACAACAAGGTAACTGATTTTCTCCCATATTTGATGTTATTGCTTTATCTTTTAGCTTAACACGACTTGCACTTCTTCAGAGACTTGTGAACCCAGTTAAAATTGAGCGGTGGGCAGTTGTGAATTTCTCTGCTCGCTGTGATCTGCCGAAGCTAATTCGAGATCTGATCAAATGTGGTGATCAAAAAGGAATAGTGAGTTTTGTATTTGTGTCACTTCAGCTATTTGTTTTATATTCATTTTTGGGAACTTACATTGTGCTGTTTATACAGGTGATTGATGACCCGTTTGATGTTTTTGAGGAGAATCCTCAGTCTAGACGTCCACCTCCTGTTGCTAGAGTGGATAATATGTTTGATCTTATGATGTCAAAACTTCCAGGAGCCCCTCAGTTTCTTCTGTGTCTCTTACCAGAGAGGAAGACCTCAGCTATTTATGGTTGGTAAAAATTAGTTAGACATTAATAGTGACAAGTATTTGAATGCAATGACTTAACAATAGGACTGATGTTATGCAAGGCCCTTGGAAGAAAAAGAATCTATCCGAGTTTGGTATTGTTACTCAGTGCATAGCTCCTCAAAGAGTCAATGATCAATACTTGACGAAACATCAATGCTAAGGTGTCTAATGTCTATAGTTAGGGATGCTTGTACATTTATTTATTCTTAAATTTAAGTTGTGACTCGATGTAATACATTATTTCATTAATTATATTATTTTGCCTCCATTTATGGAAATGTTTAAGTTTGGCACATTTAAATTTTTATTTTTTAGAAATAAAATTTATAAGATGTAATAAAAAGTCATTTGATAGCCAAAAAAAAAAATTGCTATGTATATTTACCATAGCGTTTCAGAAACGCTATAAAAGGCAAACTTATTATAGCGTTTTAAAAAGCTATAATAGCTCTGGCAGATATAGCGTTTTAGAAAACACTTTGGTAGGATACCATAGCATTTTTGAAACACTATTAATGACCTTTTTTCTTGTAGTGTATATGTTAAGTAACAAATCTCGATTCATAAAAGTTTTTTTGGTTTTAATTGTTAGTGCCAACAATAATAGCCTACCCAAGAGAGTTCGAATTCACACAAAACATAACAAAGCAATTCGGTTTTAGCAACCAAATATGAATGAGTAAAGAGTTACAAACTCCCAACGAACAAGAAACAAATTCATTTTCATTCTTGAAAACCAACTATGGAGTAACCTCTTATTACAAGTATAATTACACTTTTAAATTATTTACTCAAAGCCATGCGACATTACACACTTTGATGCATCACCGTCGATAATTAAGCAGTTCTCTAACTGCAGAATCGTGGCCATCCTATTCGCGAAATTTATACTGAAAATTGAAATTATTAGATTGTATATTAGGTAATCTAATAAAATTTGTAAGGGTAGTATTGTCAAAATGGGTGGAAAATACATACTTTAAAAACAACATTTTCGTTGACCCTATAGAACTCCCAATGGCGGCCCCTACGGCGCCGGCCCTGCCCTGCCCTGCCCTTCCTCTCACATAAGACACTCCCTTTTCCTTTCTCTATAAAAACTCTCTCTATAGTAGTAATAAAAAGCCTTCTTATTGCCTCTCAGAGCCAAAAACCATCTCACAACAACACAGAGGCTTTACAAAGAAAGCAAGAAAGAAAGAAAGAAATATAAATGAAAGGAGATAAGAGAAAGAAAGCCAACTCCAACACCAACACCAACTAACTATTTAGAAGAAGAAGACGACCACAAACCACCACACCATACTAGTGTGTGTTCCAAGTTCAAGCAAATCCAAGTTCGAAATATGACGGAGAGGCTTTACTCTTGGTTTTGGATGCCTGTTCTGTTCGCCTGCTTGGCTATAGTATTAGTGCTCATCAAAGTAGTGAGATTTCTATGGTGGAGACCAAAGAGTATTGAACAACATTTCTCCAAGCAAGGAATCAAGGGACCCCCTTATAAGTTCTTCATTGGGAACATTAGAGAACTTATGGCTTTGATGTTCAAAGCCTCTTCTCATCCTATGCCTCTCTCTCACAACATCCTCCCTAGAGTCCTATCCTTCTACCATCATTGGAAGAAAATCTATGGTATGTTCTGTTTTTTTTTTTTTTTTTTATCTCTTGATTTTGCTTCTTCTATTCTCCCTTGGCTTATTTTTCATCATCAATTTTTTTTTTTTTTTTTGCATATCTAATTGTTGCGCTGTGTGGATCAATGTAGGTGCAACTTTCCTTATATGGTTCGGACCCACGGCTCGCCTTACAGTAGCCGATCCTGACCTGATTCGCGAAATCTTCACATCGAGATTGGAGTTTTACGAGAAAAATGAATCCCATCCATTAGTGAAAAAACTTGAAGGTGATGGTCTATTGAGTCTCAAATGGGAGAAATGGGCTCACCATAGAAAGATCATCACTCCAACATTTCATATGGAAAATCTCAAAGTAAGTTTCAATTTTTTTTTTCCATTTCAGTATATATGATGTTGTCTCATATAATGTAAATTTTCATATATATTGAATTATTTCTAAACATTTTTTTTTGTTTAGTTGTTGATCCCAGTGATGGGAACGAGTGTGTTAGAAATGTTGGAAAAATGGTCGACAATGGTGGGCTCTGGCGAAGTCGATATTGAAGTTTCGGATTTGTGAGACCCTAAGTGGGCGGACCTGAGGTGAGGGTGAGGGTGAGGGTAGAGGGCCCAACAGGCCCAACAGGCCCAATAGGCCAAGAAGGGTTGGACGAGCTACAAGGGGAATCATAGTCCCATATCGCCTGGGTGCGGGAGGGGGATGTGCTTTAAGTGTGCGAGGTCGCTCTACATGACAACACGCGTTTTAAAGCCGTGCGAACAATATGATGTCATGTGGACCGGGTCGTTACAGGATTGGTTTCAGAACTTGACTGAGGATGCCATTACTCGAATTGCGTTCGGAACTAGCTACGAAGAAGGGAAAGCTGTTTTTAAGTTACAGGCACAACAAATGGTATTTGCAAGATTAGTCGCATCGAAGGATGATGTTTTCATATATATTGAATTCTTTTAACTCGTGATCAAAGCCGCATCGAAGGAAACTAACAAATTTAATATTATTTTTCAGATTTATACCCACGAAGAAGAACCGAAGTTCTTGGAAATTGGATAAAGAAATAAAAAAATCTCTAGTGAAGCTCATTGAGCGACGAAAGGAGAATTCCTTTGAGGAAATGTCTAATGAGTCTCCTAAGGACTTATTAGGACTCATGATCAAAGCCGCATCGAAGGAAACTAATCAGATTAGTCCCAATTCACCATCGTCTCTACCATCGATTGTCACGGTCAATGACATTGTTGAGGAATGCAAGAGCTTCTTCTTTGCAGGAAAGCAAACGACGTCGAATTTGCTGACGTGGACCACCATTCTACTTGCTATGCATCCAGAGTGGCAGGACAAGGCACGTGATGAGGTGTTTAGGGTCTGCGGGTCACGTGACGTCCCTACTAAAGATGATGTTTCTAAGCTTAAAACGGTAAGCTTAAATTTACAGTATTGCTCTTACGTCGCAACAAGGGTAGTTTGGTCATTTTATCGATTACGACGATGTCAGTCTTGTCATTAGAGAAACTGAACTCTGACTCAATGGTACATGTTTTCGCAGATAAGCATGATCCTGAATGAATCACTAAGGTTGTATCCACCAGCAATCGCGACAATTAGACGTGCCAAGACTGATGTTGATCTTGGAAACTACAAGATCCCCCGGGGGGCCGAACTATTAATATCCATCCTAGCCGTTCACCACAATCAAACTTTATGGGGCAACGATGCAACTGAATTCAATCCAGCTCGATTCAGTGAAGGCATTGCCCGGGCAGCAAAACATCCATTGTCATTCATACCATTTGGTCTATGTGCTAGAATGTGTATAGGCCAAAACCTAGCCATACTTCAAGCACAGCTAGCAATTGCCATCATATTACAACACTTCTCATTTCGACTCTCGCCTAGCTTAAATATGAAATGTAGAAGGGCTCTAAGTAATTAATGATGATCTTGTTTATAATATACCAATGTTGTAGGTATTCATTATAAATAGTTCAAGTTCTTTAAGTTTGGTTCACACATGTGCCTAAATAACCATAAAAATTTTATTAACGATATCTCCCTCTTGGCTAGGGTTGTGAAAATAATATTACTAGGGAACCAGGTTCTGCATTAGGATGATGTGGCATTAGAATTCCCCTTTTTTCTTACAACTTCCTATTTATAGCTCCTTGCCTCAATGACATGATAACACTATGATCAATCTAATCAATTAGAGTGAGGCTCCAGGACCAAGTTTTGCAATCAAGATGATGTAACATCATCAAATGAGTTTTTTAAAACCTCGAGATACATATAAACACTTTTGAAATTTCATCATTCTTTCAAAATTACGTTACATCACCTTGATTGTAAAACATGGTTGTAAAAGCCTGATTTCTTAATATTTTCAAATCAATTAATATTCCAATCCATCTAATCAGTTAGCGCCACGTATCACTATTATAACCACTAGTGAGTAAGCGGCACACATAGTTGTTATGTCTCAAATAAAATGTAAATGTGTTACCATGATCTTGTAGTTCGTAGTAACGTTGGATAAATGCCTATCACATTAATATTTTTAAGAAAAAAATTCATATTGCTAAGAGCGTTTGATCTTATAGCTATCCCAACCCTAGTTTACATTATGGGCTTGCTTTATCGGGCCTGCATGCATATTCTATTCGGTCATCAGTTAATCACAAACACAAAACTCATTTTAAATATAGATTCTTAACATTAATTACATGATCTTTCTGTCGATTTGAGATTTTGGAGGACTTTCTCGCCTTTCGAAAACCTAGTTATCATGTTTATTAGTGGAGTTCTTCAGGACCATTTGCGACTTCTTAAAACCTTGTTGGACCCAATCTTTTTCTCAAATAGCTTATAATGCAATTCCTTCATGGACTTGGAAGCCCAAGTCCGCAAGTCCAAAACGCACCCTTAAATCTAGGACAAAGGTCATTTTACTATTTTAAGATTTTTTTTTTTTACAATGCCAAAATAATACATTTTAGGGTTTTTTTCTTTACAATGCTCCAAAATATAATCTTAATCAGTCTTGACCTCCTCATTTTGTTTAAAACGAAGTTTCCATCCAAAAAAACTCAATTTTCAGTTTGTTAATCATTAGAAGACCAAAGTCTTTGCTAGTCAACACTGTTTTTTGACCCATGGTTTAGGTTTTGCTTGTGGTATTTTTTGGGAATTTAGACTTGAGATTGGTTAGTAGAGTCGCTTGTTTGACACATGCATGGCATTTAAGTGTGTTGGCTAGCGAAAATTTTGATCTTCTAACAATTGACTAACTAAGAATTGAGTTTTGGGAGTGCAAACTTCATTTAAAACAAAATGGAGATCAACACTAAGTATGTACCTCTTTCTGTTATGAATGATGTTTTCTCCTGGTCCGGTGGATGTATTTGTATCTGGTTATAACCAGAATATGTGTCCATGAAGTTGAGACGTCCATGTCCGGAGGTGGCATCCATTATTTGATTTATACGTGGGAGTGAAAAGTTGTTTTTCGGCAAACTTTATTAATGTCCATGTAATCCACGCATACCTTCCATTATCCATTTTTTTGCCAGAACTGTATTGGCCAACCAATCTAGGTAGTGGGATTCGTTGATTATCCCTGCGTTCATTGAACAATGCACCTCATCGTTAATGACCTGATTACGCTCTGGGGCAACTGGCCTTCTTTTCTGTCAGACTGACTTTTTAGCTGGGTTGACCTGCAATATGTGGGTGATGACAGATTGGGTCAATGCCTACCATGTCCAGTCAAATATGTCCTTGAGCAGTTGGGTCAATTGTTTAGTCAGCTCTAGGTGAAGCTTTGTGCCGATCTGAACTGTTTTGCTTCCTTCTACATCGTCTAGAAGGATTGGTGTTGTCTCTTCTTCCGATTGGCCAATATTCGGTTGTCTCTTCGGATTGGTTGGAGTTGCGTTATCCTCTGGGATGCCCTAATCTATCTGTGGTTGACCGGGCTGTTGTGATAGCTCATTTTGTCTTGACCGTGATTGCTATTTGTTAGAAGCCTTCATTGCTTGTAGTGGCATTTGCACGTAACTTACTGATCTCCTTTGATGACTCCAATGACATCACCAATGTGATATTTGAGACATTGATGCATGGTGGAGGACACTACACCCACTTCATGTAACCAAGGTCTCTCTAGAAGCATGTTGTATGCAGATGGTGTTCTTGCTATGATTGGTAATCAAATTAATCCGAGTGGGTGACATTGTTCACCATTGAAACCATCATAGGTTGGTCAGTGGGTGTAAGTCCTTCGTCGCTAAATTGCATTTTGCAGAATGTTGTCAGATACATGAGGTTAGTTGAACTAGTCGTGTCAATGAGCACTCTTCTGACCTTTCATTTGGCTATATGATACTAAAATCATCAGGGCATCATTATGAGGAAGTGAACACCTTGTGCATCTTTTTTTTTTAAAACCCAGAGTTGGGAGGTCTATTCTGGCGCATCGAGCAAGAAGGTCTGGGTGACATATTCTTGTCCGCAAATCTCTGACATATCATTTTCGTGATCGGTTAGACTATTTTCGATCTCTTGTTGTGCCATGCAGGACGTACATTAGCCTTCTGGTCTGCTCGTTTTGTCCTACAGCAGAGTCCACATTTTCCTTTACTCTGGACTATTTTCTTCAGTCCAATGAACTCGCCGAGTCGTCCTCTCTGGATCCAGGAGTCGATTTCGTTTTTCAAGTTGTGCCAGTCTTCGGCATTATGTCTGCGATCCTTATGGAAAAAACAATATTTGTTCTTATCTCGTTTGGCCGGGTTTCCCCTTAGTTTGAGTGACCATTCGATGTCTTCCTAGTTCGCTATTGACTTTAGGACAGTTGCCAAACTCGCCTTTAGAGCGTTGAATGGTTTGTACTTCGTGTCAACCAAATGGGTTGACCGTTCATGCCTAACTTTGCGGACTGCAACTTCTCGAGCTATTGTTTGCCAAAGTCGGACTTGCTATTATTTCGATGCCTTTTGGATTGACCGTTGTCCTCCCGCACTCATCATCCCGCCTTCTCTCCTCCCTTTTTTCCTTTTTCATTGGGAGAGATCTCCTATCAGACTCAATGTTTTTCTTGGCAAACCACATCTCTTCAAGAGTGATGTACATATGTGCGCTTTTCAGTATGCCTGCCATGCTCTTCGGAAGTTTGAAAGTAAAAAATTGTATAGATGTCCTCCCTTGAGTCTGGAGGTGAAAGTGGTCACAGTTGTGTCATCGCTACATCCATCTGTCATGGTTAACTCGTCAGTGAATCGCGTAATGTATTTTCTAAGAGTATTGTCAGGATTTTGTTTCACATGGAGTAGATAATGGGGACCTTTTCTGAATCACTAACTGCCAATGAATCTGGTGATGAAAGTTATGGCCAACGCTTGGAAGGAGTCTATCGATCGTGGCGGAAGGCTGTTAAACCAATTTATCGCTGCGGACGTGAGGCTGGTCCGGAAATTTCTACACATGGTAGAGTATGAGCTTTCCCTTAGCGCCATCATATGGTGAAAATGGCGCAAATGGTCTGACGGATTAGTAGAATGATGCAGATTTAACTAACCAAAATAAATAGGTTAATTTAACCTAGTCTTAATAACTGCAATTGCACAGTGTCTAACTGGTAGACAATAGCAAGTACAGGTCGATCCCACAAGGACTGTGGTTGCAATTAAATTTCAGAGTTGACTTAAACTAATTTAAATGGTTGTTACAGCAATCAAAATATCTTAACTAAAAATCAAATTAAAAAGAAAAAATAAAAACTTTTTAAGAATATGATAAGGGAAACCAAGGCATTGAATCCACCAATTCAGTTTTTTCAAGTTATTTTAATCTAACTTATTATTTTCTAAAGCGATAAGCTTTAGGGATGAGAATCCCTTGCTTGCATCGATGATGTGATCGTTAAGAACAATTCAGTTTTAAAATCCAATGTTTCAATTAACTTCAGCATAAATTATAGATTCCTAGAATTGAGTGTCTTGTTACAGCACACTCAATCACAAGTCTAATTTATTAAGTTTCAACTCCTAGCATTGAGTGTCTTATTACGGCACACTCAATCACAAGTCTAACTTAACCAATTAAAACTAATGCTTTAAATATTAGTAAAGAAAACTCTAACTATAGACTAGTCTAGATCAAATTCGATATAATCGGTGAAAGTAATTTACTAATACTCAGAAATTAAATGTATTTTGCAGTTAAACACATAATAAAATAAAAAATCAAACTAGAACAAACTCTTGAAATCCAATTGGTTTCATCTTAACCTTGGCGAAGGGTTTAGAAAATCATGGTGGTGACAGCATCAATGGAGGTGGAATTCATCTCTGCATGAACACGAATCTCGAGAAAGATTGTTGATGGACTGTGGTAGCTCAGAGCAATCACTGGGGTGCAAATAGCCAAAAATGATTTTTGAATCAATTTTTCTCCCGCCAAAGTTGCGCGCCTGTCTTCTCCAGCGCGACGCGTCCTGTGCCCTATTTCCTCCATCATTTCCTCGCAAGCTTCCGCTTAATACGACCGCCTCCGGTACTTGTAAGAGAGAGGGAAACAAAATGAGGGAGATACGAGAGAGAGGAAAGAAAGGACGAACGGGAGAGGAGGAGGGATTGTGAAACAGGGAGGCGCTCCTAATTTCTGCTGCTGCTTGCGAGCTCTATTCCTCCGGTGAGCTTCGGTCCTTGCAAGAGAGAGAGAGGACCGGGATATGGATGAACAGAGAAATAGACCGAAGTGACGCGAAGGAGGAAGAGGACGAAGGAGGACAGAGAGGCGCTCCCTGTATGTTCACTCTCTGTTCTGTCGTGAGGCGGTGTTCGACGGTGGTCGAGAGAGAGAGAAATAGGAAGGAAGCGAGAGATGGGTGAGGGAGGGAGGTGTGGTGGCGGCTGATGGTGGGAGAACGAGGTGGTGTGGATGCTGGACGGTGGCGTGGAAGGGGAGAGGAGCAAGGACTGCTCTGTTTCGTGGTGTGCGTGGTTGTGTTGCGCAAAACAGTGAGATGGTGGTGGTGGCGAGGTGAGAACAGGGGATGAGGTGGTTGGTCTGTGTGTGTGTGATGATGGGAGAACGCAGAGACAGTTGCGAGGTGGCTTTGCGTGATGAGAAGGGGACGAAGACAAGGCAGGTGGAGATATGTCGGTGTAGTGAGGACGTATTGGTGAGGTGAGGTGGTGATGGCGGGATTATCGCATTGCCGGTTCTCCTATCGAGGGAGGATTGTCGGCAGGGTGGATTGATGTGGTGGCTGGAAAAGAGAGGAGGGGGAAGGAACGTGGAAGAAGAGAGAGAGCTTTTCTCCAAAATGGGGAGAGCTAAATAGGGTTCTCCTATTTTCTTGGGTTTGGGTTCTCCAAAAGGCGTTGGGTTTGGGTTTTTAGGTTAGCATTTTGGGTTTGGGCTTAGGTTAAATTAGGTAGATCTAGGTTTATTTGGGTTAGATTAGATATGTGACCATCTACTTTATACCACCCCTATAATCAACCAATTGAACATTCAATAAATTGTCGCCTTAATGCGATTTCATCGTTCACGCTCAAATTACTACAAATACATGAAAATGAAATAATAAAAATAAAATATAATAATCGAAACACTAACATATATAAATTAAGGGGTATATTAAGTAATAATTATGTGAATATCAAATACCTTACCCTCAAACATATATTTTGCTAGTCCTCGAGCAAAACAATAGAAATAAAATTCTAACTCACTTTCACAAGAATCATTGGTTGCACTTACCTTAAACGTGCAACTAGGCTTTAAACCCCTAGATTACCTCTAGTGGAAGAGTTATAGTCTCGTGAGGGTTTCCAGAAATGTTACTGATGCGAGTTTAACTAACCTAAATTAATAGGCTAATTTAAACCACTTGTAATAACCGCAAGTGCACGGTGCCTAACTGGTAGACAACGGCAAGTACGGGTCGATCCCACGAGGAAAGTGGATGCAATTGAATTTAATAATTTAATTAAACTAATTTAGAGAAAAATGGGGTTACAGTGTTTTTAAAACTAAACTAAAAATAAATTAAAAATAAGAAAAAAAAATATAAAAAAATAAAAATGTGGATTTTGTGGGCTTGGACTCACCAATGAGTTAGCAAAATTATTTAAATCTAAATTACTGAAAATTTAAACGAGAAGCTTTAGGGATGAAAATCTCTTGCTTACACCGAATATGTGATCGTTAAAATTCAATTCAAATTATATCATGTTTCTATCAAACATTAACAAATTATTTCAAGCAAATACGCTCTTACCAAGTATTAAGTGTCTTTTTAGGGCACACTTAATTAAAGTTTAAGCTTAATATTTCTCGCACATGCTTTGAATATTGATAAAGGGTAATTCTAACTACCAAACATATCAAGTATAATTTCTCGAAAATGAAGGGTGAAAGCAATTTATCAAAAATTCAGAAATAAATTGTAATTAACAATTAAGCACACAATTCAGTAAAATAAATCAAAATGAATTATGCAATCCCTTTGGTTTGACACAAACTCGATGTGGTGGTACTCAGAAGATCAGCAGGTGGTCCGAACACGAATCCCGATAAAAATGTTCCCAAAATGCTATGTGATGGTACATAGCAGATTCGGGGGTGTGAATAGCCAAAAACAGTTTTGACTCGGTCTCCCGCCCTCGCTACAGTAACGCTCCTCGCTCCGCCTTCTTCTCCAGTGAGCAGCACCGCTCGCGGTGGTGATTTCTGCTCCTCGCGAGCTTCCTCAGTCTTCAAACCGTCTCCAGAACCTGAAAAAAAAAAAGAGAGAGGTTGAGGAAACAGTGAGATAACAACAAAAAAAACAGAGAAGGAATACGAGGAGCAGGGGCTCCCTGTTTCTGTTTGCGAGCTCTGTCACGCGAGGTGGTGGCGGTGGTGCTCGGTCTGGTTGTGACGGTGGTCGCGAGAGAGGAGGACAGGAAGGAGGTTGAGACGAAGAGAGGCCGAGAGAGGGGAGGAGCAGGGTCTGTGGCAAGGCGGAACAGAGTCGCGGTGATGGCGGCTCTGTTTCGCGGTGGTTGTGGTGGCTCGCGGATGTGTTCTGTCGCGAAACAGGTTGATGGCGGATGGAGGTTGATGGATGATGGACAGGAAGAGGGACAGGGACGGTGATGGAGGTGGCTCTGACGCGAAACAGGGTTGTCACACCCCTGTTTCGTGGTGGTGGCGGTTGTGCTGTCCGGAGGTGATGGTGGTTGATGGATGATGGAGGTGATTGCTGAGTGATCTGGACAGAGAATGAGTGAGAGATGGATAGGTGGTGATGGTGATGAGAATCACCTTGTGAGAAAGAGGTTTTGATTTTTGTCTAATTCTTCTTTTCCCTTCTCTTCCTCCCCTTTTTCTGACCCCATTCTCTTGTATTTATAGAGAATGATCAAAGTGAATAAGGATGAGAAAAAGGGAAGATTCATCAAGGTATAAATGAGAGAATAGTCTTTAGGGGTAGGATTGGATTTAGATTTATGGGTAGGTTTTGGGTTTAGGTTTGTGACCATCTGCTTTATACCACTGTTAGAATTGACTAATTGTCGTTCCTTAACTTGTCGCTTTAATATGATTTCATCGTTTACGCTCAAATTCCTACAAAGACATGAAAACGAAATAATTATTATAAAATATAATAATCGAAACACTAACATGTATAAATTAAGGGATATATTATGTAATAATTATGTGAATATCAAATACCCCCAAACCTATATTTTGCTAGTCCTCGAGCAAAACAATAAAAGAAAATCCTAACTCACTTTCGCAGGAATCATCGGTTGCACTTACCTTAAACATGCAACAAGGCTTTAAACCCCTAGATTACATCTAGTGGACGAGTTATAGTCTCGTGAGGGTTTCCAGAAATGTTACCCACAAACATCACTGACTCAACAAAACTTGGTCAAACAGTGTTCATTTTAAAACTTCCAGAAATGCAAGAAACCAACAGTGTCATTTTAGTGTATCAACAAATTTCCAAATAATTTAATATTCTCCACAAGTTAGAGAAAAATTCACAATCATCCTCAACTTAATGTGTGTGTGTGGATAGCACTATCAACATAACTTTTCATTTCAGAGTAAAATAATGACTAAATTTCCTGTAGAAAATTTGTTTTGACTTCAAACCTCTCATGTCACTCACAATAAAACACTCAGAGATTTGGTATTTCACTCAGTTTATATGTGAAGAAAGAGTAAATAATGGAAAACAATCATCTCACATATAGTATTGTGAAGAACAGACTTTTCAAGAATTGAATGAACATGATCTCATGGACAGGAATATCAATTACTTTTGGGAATGTTGAATCAAACACCATAGGTCTTGGTTATTAAATCTCCACATCTGTGAAACCAACCTTTACCTAAGATCAACTAGGACTTTGTTGGGTTGTAACGGGGCTTGAGTAATGGTTAATAAGGAATGTCAAAGGATTCTAACAAAAATTTCTAGAAATGTATACACCCATTCACGAACAATTAGGACTGTCAAGAATAAATCGATGTTGCACACCATCAATTTTTTTTTCTTCATTCTCACATCTTTATCCTCATTGAAGATTTTTTTTTTATTATTATTATTTTTTTTGGTAACTATTTTTTTTTCTTCAACCTTTTTTTTTTTTTTCATATAGAGGATTTATGAAATATCTCATATTTTGCTCTTTAATGCCCTTTTTACACCAAGTATATCCATCCATACACATTCCTAGAAAAGTTGGGTAAAGGTTAATGGGTTAACAAATAAAAGTTATTCTAAGGCTCAAAAGGTTACAAAAAAGTTAATGTTATGGGTAAGTTAAAAGGCTAGTTAATGGTCTAAAGAAAAAAAATGCCTAGATCATTTCCTAAGTTCGGGTCAGTATTATGACATCTCAATAGAATAAGCCAAGAAGTTCTAGTGTAATAATTCAATTTTGATGTCATTCCCAAATCAATTGATCAGAAAAATGAGAATAATGAAATCATCAACGAGATAATACGGACTCAAGAAAAATCAGAGTTTAGGTATAACCCTCGGAAAAATAGAAAGGTTCAAAACTTTCAGAGTTAAGTCTCCACTATTGTTCTAAGGTTTTCTAGTGCATATTTCACTCATCAACTTCAAGTTATGCTAACATGGCTCATGGTGCAAAGATAATCGAGTTGAAAAATCTTATGAACTAGATTTAACTTAAGGATCATACTAAACTTTCAGTCTTTATCAATAGACCAATATGTCAAGTTGGCTTGCATTTTCTTGAGCAAAATCCATTTTCATAATCGCAAAAGACCAAGGTTTCTTGACAGAAAAAACACATTTTTTTTTTAAATTTAAGAAAAGAAAATACTGCGAAAAATTCACCGACTCATAAACCTACCCCCAAACCTAATCCAAACATTGTCCTCAATGTTTAACAAAATAATTCTGACAAATGAATGAAATAAGTACATGAGAGGAGGTTAGAACAATATTACCGCGGTGAAGATTTTACCAATTTCCACAAGTAGTCCACCGATGAGAGCTCAGAGACAAAAGAATTGTGGATTAGTTAACAGAAATAGATAAAATACACACTCAACATGCATTCTTTACAACAAAAGTTGGGCTGCCTCCCAGTAGCGCTTGGTTTAACGTCATCAGCCCGACAAATATTCTTCCTAAAAAATGGTGTATCGAAAAGTGGAGAGGAAGAACATGATAAACACTTAGTCCATGGTCGTATATCAACAACCTGAACAGTTGAGGATCAGTCCACCAAAATATAGCAATCACATGGGGCACCAAATACACTAGGACATCCCAAAAGTGACCAGTAGTCATACACAACAGATGATCCTTGCGTGCTCCAAAAAGGGAACATCCTATGTCTGGTTCCAAATCAAAAGATTGGATCATTTTCACAACAGGATGGTGAAAACTGAAATCCTCACTACAACACAAGGGATCAGTGAAAGTAGCCTTAGTAAATAGGAATGTAATGCAAGTAGATGAGACGATGGATATATCAGGTGGTACAGGCTCATCAAGTGAATCACATAGAGATATTGGTCTAGACAACTCATCACCTAAAAATGCATACCTGAGGGTGTCAGGTAATTGTTTAAGGTCAAGCTCAGGTGGCTCAACTGATGGGACTAGTTTTGACTCACTGAGTGGAAGATGCTTCACTTTAGACTTCCATTTATAACTAGGATCCACAATGGGGACTGAGTCAAGCAAATCATTGACTTCCCTAATGGAATCATCAACAGCAAAGTCTAAACTAAAATGAGTCAAACAAGCCTCTAAATGGTCATGTGTATCATGAAAACAGTCAAGGGGAGACTCTAAAGAATGCTCACAGTTTGATTCGATGCATAAGTCACTAGGGAGGCATGAGTCAACATGGGAAGGAGATATTTGTAGTGTCTCAGAATCTTCAGGTTCATCAATAAATAAGGTTTTATCAGCCTTCTTATGAGAGGAGGATGCAACCTGTGTAAAATTGGGTGAGGATATAATAACACTTATGTCAGACATTCCTACCTGATTGTCAACCAATTTTCCACTCCTAAGGGTAGTAATGGATTGGGCATCTTCACTGTCCAGCTCAGATGTGTCACTAATTTCAAATTGTCCCTTTGGGTTAGAAATAGGTTGGCTAGGGAATTTTTCTGACTCTATCTCAAGAAGTGACTCAGCTATCTGACTCAAAGTCATCTCAAGTTTCTTTATAGTTTTAGCATTTTGTTGAGAATTAGCTATCAATTCTGTGATATCCTGAGAATTTTGCTCAAGCATTTCTCCTGTTCGCTACATGACACGAGTTAAGGCGTCCTCTAAACTAGATGTGTTAGAAGGAGGAACAACTCGATGAAATTGAGACTCATTATCCGGAATGAAAGTTTGAAGAGTCTGAGGAGTGTCTAGAGGTCCTTCATGGTACTGACCATGAGCCCATGATAAGTCAGGATGATAGGCTAAACCTAAGTTGTAATAATCTAGATATGGATCATAATCAGGTCGTCGCATGTCATAAAATGAATTGACTTGCTCGAAAAAATAGGCTGGATAATCCCTTGTGTTCATTTTTTTTTTAAAGCACTAACTCTAAAAATATACACAAGCTCACACGCAATCAGCAACCAATAAATGCACAAGAAACATGCCTCCCTAAGCAATCAACGTTTTTTAGATCAAATATCTTTTTATCTTTGGGGGACAATTATTTCTTATGAAAACTTTATGACAAAGCAATGAGTGCTACAAGTTGATCCTAAGAGTGTATACTTTACACCACAAAGTTTAAAATCAGTAGGCTAGAGTTTTGTTTCAAAGAAACCTGATTATCGCACAAGAGAAGGAGGTCACAATGGTCCAATTAAGTACTTCCTTGTGCTACCGCTCTGTAAGCCAATAGATGTGAGAACGATGTGATGTTAAATGTACACTTGAGGCTTGTGTTCCTAACCCAAAACTGTTAGTTACACCAATCCTTCTTGTGGATCGTAGCTTACTTATGACTCAGAGTACCGGGTAAATTACCCTTGTGGCAGTGGCCTCTCGGAGTTCATTGAATGATTAAACCCATCGTCACTTTTAGCTTTGGTCAACACAAAAATTATTGAATTCACCTTGGTCTTGGTTGTCCTATGAATGCCGTACCTAAAAGATGCTCTATCTAACTTGCTAATTGATTTTAATTATGTTAGGATATTGGTTGCACACAACTGGAGTGATGAGGTGGGGATATCAAGTCTCACCAGTTTCTATTTATAAGCTGGGTCTGCTTATTATGAATTACTAAAGTTTAGCATCCACAATTACAGAAATTTAACAACCAATCACACAATTTCAAACAATTACACCAAGCACCCTGGTCGCTAATACATTGCGTGTGATAGAAATACTTACAGTGTGCGTATTCCGTTCTACACAAAAAGTTAGCACAATTCAAAAAAAATGTCCGACTTCTTTTTATCCGTTTCACTCAACACACAAGCACATGCAAATAAATTTACTGGTCTTGGTCTTAGAAGTCGGATTTCTAAATCACAAGAAATTATTGGGTACAATTAAAATTGTTTCCCTATAATTTCTTTTGACTTAGAAAATTTTGGGTTTTTTTTTTGTGATTAAACAAAATGAAAAACAGTAAAGTTTAAAAATTATTACATCACACACTCGTAAAACGAGGTGAAAATAAAATTAAAACTCTCCTCACAAAATTAAAAAAATTAAAAAAAAAACTTTGCTTGATGTTTGCAGGATCGTCCAATTTTCTCGAGAAGCATGTAATCTGCAAAATCAAACACAAAATGAGTGTAAAAAGAACTTAATAAAATAAAAATAAAAAAAATTTGAATTTTTTTTTAAATTAGTGAAAATAAATCTTAAATTCAATTACACCGCTACCCTCCCCGGCAACGGTGCCAAAAACTTGATGCGAGTTTAGCTGACCTAAATTAATAGGCTAATTTAACCCACTTGTAATAACCGCAAGTGCATGGTGCCTAACTGGTAGACAACGGCAAGTACGGGTCAATCCCACGAGGAAAGTGGATGCAATTGAATTTAATAATTTAATTAAACTAATTTAGAGAAAAATGGGGTTACAGTGTTTTTAAAACTAAACTAAAAATATATTAAAAATAAGAAAAAAAATAAAAGAAAAGAAAAATGTGGATTTTGTGGGCTTGGACTCACCAATGAGTTAGCAAAATTATTTAAATCTAAATTGCTGAAAATTTAAACGAGAAGCTTTAGGGATGAAAAACTCTTGCTTACACTGAATATGTGATAGTTAAAATTCAATTCAAATTATATCATGTTTCTATCAAACATTAACAAATTATTTCAAGCAAATACGCTCTTACCAAGTATTAAGTGTCTTTTTAGGGCACACTTAATCAAAGTTTAAGCTTAATATTTCTAGCACATGCTTTGAATATTGATAAAGGGTAATTCTAACTACCAAACATATCAAGTATAATTTCTCGAAAATGAAGGGTGAAAGCAATTTATCAAAAATTCAGAAATAAATTGTAATTAACAATTAAGCACACAAATCAGTAAAATAAATCAAAATGAATTATGCAATCCCTTTGGTTTGACACAAACTCGATGTGGTGGTACTCAGCAGATCAGCAGGTGGTCCGAACATGAATCCCGAGAAAAATGTTCCCAAAACGTTATGTGGTGGTACATAGCAGATCCGGGGGTGTGAATAGCCAAAAACAGTTTTGACTCGGTCTCCCACCCTCGCTACAGTGCGCTATAGTAACGTTCCTCGCTCTGCCTTCTTCTCCAGCGAGCAGCACCGCTCGCGGTGGTGATTTCTGCTCCTCGCGAGTTTCCTCATTCTTCAAACCGTCTCCAGAACCTGAAAAAGAAAGAGAGAGGTTGAGGAAACAGTGAGATAACAACAAAAAAAAAACAGAGAAGGAAGACGAGGAACAGGGGCTCCCTGTTTCTGTTTGCGAGCTCTGTCTCACAAGGTGGTGGCGGTGGTGCTCGGTCTGGTCGTGACGGTGGTCGCGAGAGAGGAGGACAGGAAGGAGGTCGAGACGAAGAGAGGCCGAGAGAGGGGAGGAGCAGGGTCTGTGGCAAGGCGAAACAGAGTCGCGGTGATGGCGGCTCTGTTTCGCGGTGGTTGTGGTGGCTCGCGGATGTGTTCTGTCGCGAAACAGGTTGATGGCGGATGGAGGTTGATGGATGATGGATAGGAAGAGGGACATGGATGGTGATGGAGGTGGCTCTGACGCGAAATAGGGTTGTCACACCCCTATTTCGTGGTGGTGGCGGTTGTGCTGTCCGGAGGTGGTGGTGGTGCTCGGGTGATGGTGGTTGATGGATGATGGAGGTGATTGCTGAGTGATCTGGACAGAGAATTAGTGAGAGATGGATAGGTGGTGATGGTGATGCGAATCACCTTGTGAGAAAGAGGTTTTGATTTTTGTCTAATTCTTCTTTTCCCTTCTCTTCCTCCCCTTTTTCTCACCCTATTCTCTTGTATTTATAGAGAATGATCAAAGTGAATAAGGATGAGAAAAATGGAAGATTCATCAAGGTATAAATGAGAGAATATTCTTTAGGGGTAGGATTGGATTTAGATTTATGGGTTGGTTTTTGGTTTAGGTTTGTGACCATCTGCTTTATACCACCGTTAGAATCGACTAATTGTCGTTCCTTAACTTATCGCCTTAATATGATTTCATCGTTTACGCTCAAATTCCTACAAAGGCATGAAAACGAAATAATTACTATAAAATATAATAATCGAAACACTAACATGTATAAATTAAGGGATATATTATGTAATAATTATGTGAATATCAATTACCCACAAACATTATGACTCAATAAATTTCCAAAACAGGGTAACTCGATCACTCGATCTATTATCCTCAGAGTAAGAATCAAATTGCCAAATTTTTTGAAAAGAACTAACAGTGTCACAATAATATATCAAAGAGTCTCACAACAATTTAATAATACCCAAAGGTTAACTAAATTTCATCAATTATTCCCAACTCGAAGTGTGTGTGTGTGCATGGCCTTGTCAACATAACTTTATTTTTCTCAGCAAATATACGACTAGATAACCTTTGAATTGTACGCTTCGACTACAAATCTCTCTTGTCACTCAGAAACACTACACCAAAATGCCTGATTAGCTACACAGAGGTGGCCACGGCTCTAAACCGTTGGTGTATTTGCCACGGCCAAAAATCGTGGCTATAATGGCCAACGGCTTAAAACCGTGGCTAAAAAAAGGCTTGGCCACGGTTTTAAACCGTTGGTGTGTTTGCCACGGCTAAAAACTGTGGCTATAGTGCCCAACGGCATAAAACCGTTGCTACATTGCACGTGTTTTGCACGTGAATGTGTGGAGAAGTCTGTTTGTTTTCTCGGCGAAAAAATTTTTTGGTTCCCGCTTTGAGTTCCCGCTCCTTCTCCCCCCAACTCTCGCGAGCGGGAGGGCGACCTCGCGTTTTTGGCTCACGATTTCATCTACTCCCTCAAACCCAACTCTCCCTCACACAAACGCAGCTCTCCCACCTCGCCTCTCATCTCGCCGTCACCTCGCCTCGCCTGATTTCTATCGCTCTTCTCTCACCATCACCTCTCCTCTCGCCGTCACCTCGCCTCGCCTGATTTCTATGCACAAGAGCATAGTGTTTGTATTTGATGATTTTGTTAAATCTTTGATGTGTTTTATCTTCTGATCTAGGGTTTTGGAGGTTTGGGGTTTACTGATTCTACTAAGTTGGGTGCTTCAGGAGTTGGGATTGGAAACTTTGAAGAAGTTGGTCCATTGGATACGGATTTGAAGGCCAGAAATTCAACTTGGTTGCAAAAAACTGATCTCTTGTTTGTGGTAAGTGCATTCAATTTACTGATTCTCTACTTTTTTTTTCCCCTTCACGGTGGGTGTGTTTGTGTTGATTTGTTATATTTTGTGGTGTTTATTTGTGTTTCAAGTGTACCCATGCTTATATTTGTTGGATTTGAGATGAGTTTTTTGAAAATAGAGATCTGGGTATTGAAAAATAGTTTAGATGAAGTCAATTGTCTATGCAAGCAATCAATGTCTATGTGTGTATGTGATCTTCACTGTGACATTGGTATGTATTTCTTTTGATCTAATGGACTCAGTTCTGAAGGAAGTTGAAGTCAATGAAGTATGTAGCTACTTTGAATCATTTTGCTATTTCAATCTTGATTTGGGAATTTTGATGGATGTTGATTCGATATTGAAGTTGGTTTTAGATAAGAATCAAGAATAATATTAGAAAGTCGTTTGATGAAATGGCCGAGGACAAGTCAGTCTGAATGAAATAGGATAACTGAATAGAAATAAGATTAATAGGAACAAATTACAGTAGTTCCCTTAGGAGCTTTCTTATCTGTGCACTCAATATCTGTTTGTGTCTATAATCTTCATTGTGGCATTGGTATATGTTTTTTCTGATCTATAGACTCTGTTTTGATAATCACTGAAGTATGGAACTGCTCTGAATCACTTTGCCAAATCTTGATTTGGGAAACTCGATAGAAATGATTTGATGTTGAAGTTGGTTTTGAATAAGAAGAATCGAGAATGACATTAGGAAGGTGTTTCATGAAATGGGTCTAGGAGTACTATCAGTGTGACAAATGAAAGGAGATCACATAAACTTCAAAGTGTATCCTGAATAAAATAGAATAATAGAAATATGATTAATGTGAACAAATTATGGTAGTTCCCTTAGGAGCTCTGGTTTCAATTGGTAAATCTCTTACAAACTGCATTCCCTTTCTTTTTTCAGTCGTTTTTTATTGATCTTAGGAAAATGCATTTACCATTTAGGAAGATCCATTTGTCTCTTTGAAGTTCACAAACACATGAAAGGTATGGTATTTGAACAATTTGATGGTCACAGCTGACACATTTATGATAAATTTGAAATTTATTTTCCAGGTACCATAGAATTGACACTTCTGTAAAGTTATCTAACATCGTGATTCACAGATATGGGCTTTGGGGACTGGTTTAAGATAGTTATTAGCCTAAAGAAAGCGAAGGGAGGTGAAGCAAAACAAATTAAGGTAAACAGATATTTGAATGGTTTTATGTTACACTACTGATTTACCCTTTTGATGCATAGTTTTTTTTGGCAATCAGCTTTAGATCTAAGCTTTCCAGTCTGGTTTTGCACAAAATTGTTGCACTGCATGCTCAAGAATAAAAAGGAATTATTTTTAAGAAGTTGAAACATTTTAACGAGTTAATTTTGTTTTGAGAGAATCAAGCATTTTAATGACGCATTCCAATGCCTTAAAAAAGCTTTAGGATCTCAACATTCCATCATATGCTTAGTTAGTTAAGATGTCTTTTCCATCATATGCAAACTGCCTTGTCATAATAGTTATGCTTGTTCAATACTTGATGATGATGATGATGTATGCTAATTCTTATATAACTATAATGCTATATTTTGAATTTGGTGCCTGTTATGTTCACATGAAAATTTTTGGGAACCACTTGATTAAGAGTTCAATCTAAATATTTTGTTGTTGTCTTCTAGGTTGTGAAAATCAACAATTACACAATGAAGATAATTTTTCAAGCTCTTTGCGTACAGTGATGGAGCAAATATTTCAATTTTGCCAACTTTCTGAGTAAATACAATACCTGCTATTGTCCTATTGAAATGATGAAGTTGCATGTATTTTAAATGCTTTGTTCTCGAGCAGACCTATTCCTGTGATTTGAGAGAGTATCTCTTTAGTTTGAATGTAGTTTAATCTGCTTATATCCTTGTGCAGGTGAAAGCTGGTTCAGTTTTTGACAACATTTTGATCTGTGATGACCCCAAGTATGCAAAACAAGTTGTACAGGAAATATGGGACAAAAACAAGGAAGTGGGTCATTTATCTTTAGTAGCCTAAGGTTCAATTTGTACTATTATCATTGTCTCAATAGCATGTCTATTATTTTCAAACTGTCAGGCTGAAAAAGAAGCTTTTGAGGAAGCAGAAAAAAAGAGACAAGCTCGAGAAGAAGAGGTGATTATTGTACTTGAATGCTTTCGATTTGGACCTTAGCTGAAAGTTGTCTCGTGTATGTTTATGCTTTGAACTAAATTGAAGATTTCAAACTGGCGGATGTGGTACTTTTGCAGGAAGCTCAACAAGCTAGAGAGGAGGGTGAACGACGGAAATGAGACAGGGGCAGTGATCGAAGATACAAGGACAAATACAGAAGGGTATATTATTTGATATATATTTTGTCTTCATATTTTGAATGAAATTTGGAAGTTTCTATTATTTGCTTGCTGGTTTGTTCATCAGTCGCCTCAAAAGTTGTCAAGTCTAAATATCTATTTTGTTTAGTGGATATTCACTATTGTGCTGCATGCATGCTAGTTTCTGTTGTTTGCTTTTGCATTGACGTAGGACACCCAATCATGGTGAACCCTGCATACCCTAAGTGATGGTTGTTATATATTGCTGGCACATTTCTTTGATTGATCCAAACACTAATTGTGATTTTGGTTTATATGTCAGCACAATGTAATCCACAGTCTTAAATTATGTTTGCACCTGGATAATTTAGATCAGAAGGAGACCTCACTTTTACCAAACTGTCTCTATCCAACTATGAACTGAATTTGCTTCTTGCATCCTACTTATTCTCCAGTATGATTTCCTATCCTCTGCTTTCAACAAATTGCATCACCCTATATGCAGCTCTTTCCAACACCTATATCTAGTAATGGCCATTGGAGTTTGTCACAGTGGTCTCAATAGAACATGGTGACTACTCATGTTACAAAGTGTTGCCTGTTATCTGGATCATATCACGGCCAACGAAAGATTTCACCAACCAGGGTCAACTTCAGTATTTCAGAAAGGGGTGAGTTTTCAAAGCCTTCAAATCTATGACCTCTAACATAATGTTTCTGAACTTATGGTTAATTTATAGAGCTGCCATATTGACTATGAACCATATTATTGACCAAATTGTTTTCATTGCAGTTTTAATTAATGTTTTTAATTAATTAATTTCTAAGGGGTATGGATCCTCACTCAATTTTGTAAGATCATTGACCAACCTAGAAGTTAAAGGAGCCACTGCATTTTTTTTTTATCTTTTTCTCTGTTTTTTTTTTTTTTTTTTTGAGAAAGTGATTGACATTCACTACCTCAGTATCTCTAGATGAGTCCTAAGTTGATAGTTATTGATGAGCCATTTTCACTTTAGAGACCTAGTTTGACGGTTGGAACTTTAAAAGGTAGCTGATTTCTTGTGGGGGCTGTCTAAATGGAAGTATGAGTTCCCTTGGATTTCAAATCTTCTAAATGTGTAATGGAATTTTACTAGTACTTTGATACAATAAGATTAGTCAGTAGAAGCACCGTTCTACCATTTTCTTAAATGATTGTTGTTGGGTATCATTGTCTGTTTTCATTTATTTCTTTTGGGTCTTGTCCTATTGATATCCTTCTTCACGTGCAAAGTTTGTTTTGTATTCCATGTTTCTCTTTCCCTTTTTGTCTAGTGATTCATGGGTTGTGTGAAATTCACGACTAGTTTTCACTTTCAATATCGCAGCACTGATTTTGGGTGATTAATTTTCTCTCAACTAGGTGAACTCAGGAATACTTTAAACAAACATAAAGGACCGATCTTCTCTCTTAAGTGGAACAAAAAGGGTTATTATCTTCTTAGTGGCAGTGTGGATAAAACTGCGATAGTGTGGGATGTGAAGACAGGGGAGTGCAAGCAACAATTTGAATTCCACTCAGGTATGTTATTTGAATTCCACTCAGGGGGTGATTATCTGCTTTGCAGCTCTGTTTGGCCTGCAGGGGCGGTGTAGGCGATTCAGCTGCGAGGATCACAATGCGCGCAGGAACGAGGTGCACTCAGCCTGGTTTTTGTCAGTTTCCATTTGCGAGGCTGGCTGGACTGCATGTGCACTAAGCACATAGAAGCTGGTAGGAGCTTTCAGCATGGGGTGCCCTTGGCACTGCAGGAGCAAGGAGACGCGTCGAGCAGGAAGCTGCTAGTGCATGTCGTTTTTGCACGGTGCCGTTGGCGCTGCAGGAGCGAGGCTGCGCGTCGAGCAGGTGGACTTTTTTGTTTGTATGGGTCTTTCTTTTCCTAGGCTTGTTAGGCTGTCTTGTGCTTGGTTTTTGCAAAATTTTGATTGGGCACCGTATTAGCAGTGTCTGAAAGATGCTTGGATTAATGGCTGCTGCCATGGGATTTTACCGCCCTCCTATATATGTATATGTAGATATTTATCCTGAGAATAGCTTAAGAATGTTAACCTTGTAGTATCGGATCCACTGCTAGTTAATCCCATCTCCCTTCCATGTATCCTTGCTATTTGAATGTAGATTCACATAGTTTTTACTTTTGTTTTCAGGCTGGTCAGAACAGGCAAGGACAGACCCTGAAAAGACCTGGCGGGGAAGATTCGAAACAAAACACTCTTGGGGAACTTCTGCTGGGGAGTAAGGTGCATGCACATATGTATTACCTTGTTCTCTCATCAAGGTATTTGATATTTATTCACTTTTGATATTTGTGGTTTTGCAAGATGGAATATTTTGTGAACTGATAGACTTAAAAACCTTCTATCAAGTCCCTTTTCGGTAGGTTTTCTTTTCCTTTTATTTTAGTTAGAAAACTTACTATATTTTCTTCTTGACTGCCACCATATTAGTACCCAAAAACTGAGGAAGGTGAAATTTTGTTTTTCCTTTTTTGGGCCTTGGTTTGGTGAAACCATGCGACTTAAACATTTTTCTGGTTTTCACTGAATTCAACATTCTGATTTTGTAATGTTAGTAAATTGATTGAATTTTCTTTTGGTCTATTATTCCGTACATGTTTGTTCTTTTGAAAGTGCCTATTGTTTTCCTTTTTTCTGCTACAAAAAACATGTATACTGTCATTTTCTGTCTATGATACTTGTGTGTATGCACGTGTCGTGTCAGTTGTATGTTTTCTTTATGAAGAATATGTTACGAAATTAGTGGCACATTGTTCTTTCCTTGTTCTTGTAATTTATTTTGAATAGTGATAGTAAAAACCTTTTTTACTAAAAACAATCAAATAAATACCAGAAGTTAGTGATAGAAAACCTTTTTTTTTTTTACAAAAAACAATCAAATAAATACCAAAATATGGTGTTTCCCTAAATTTATTCCTTTTCTTTCTTCCATCAACATTCGCAATATCGAACTTATTCAACCTTACAAACTCCCTGAAATTACTGAGTAGAAGACATACATTCATAGTGCAAACTCTGTCAACATTTATAGTGTCAAGTACTTTTATCCCACAAGCACCAATTTATGGTGAAATGCATACTTTTGCAAAAAGGTCACCTAACTTTGGAATTCATGACTATGTACTCAGGGACTTGACACAATGGTTGGGGAATCTGGAAGCCAGCTTTCAGGAGGACAGAAACAAAGAGTTGCCATAGCTAGAGCAATTCTTACAGATCCAAGAATTTTGCTTCTTGATGAAGCAACAAGCGCACTTGATGCAGAGTCAGAACGGATTGTGCAGGATGCACTGGATAGGATCATGATTAATAGAACCACCATTATTGTTGCCCATCGCTTGATCACAGTGAGGAATTCTGATGTGATAGCTGTTGTCTGTCAAGGAAGGATTGCTGAAAAAGGTAAGAGCCTTATGGATATGTTCATAGTATTATGTCTAAGATCTTACATGAACTACACAATGTCATGGGTGCAGCCTATTTGAATAGGAACGATGATTCTCTATTTGGTGTCTGGCACAGTTACAAAGTGTCATACTCATTTACATGCATTACAAAGAAATCCCATTGCTATTGTCTGAGATGGAGTGTCCCATAGTGTACGATGCTGCACTTTTTTATGAAATGAAAGGGTCCTTGGTACATACGGTGCTACTATTGTCTTGTTGATTTATTTTAGGGACTTACAAAATCTTCATATTCTGAAATTTGATTAAAAGTAAAAGGTAGCAATTTTAAAAGTAAAAGGTAGTAACACCCATTATATTGGTACACTGAAATAATTCAAGTTAGCAATTTTAAAGTAAAAGGTAGAACACATAAAGCTGAACCCGAGATGTTAAGTTCTACATTGTTACTTGAGAAAATATATCAGATTTCCCTGGAGATAACATAAAAGAATTTCACACCCAACACTTAATTTTATCTGTTACTCCAATATGGAAATTGTATATTTACGCTACTTTGCAATTTCCATACTGATTGTTGGATTGATGGATGTAGATAATGTATGAGGAAGCAAGTCAAGTTGCCAACAATGCTATTAGGAATATAAGAACAGTTGCTTCTTTCTGTTCTGAAGAGAAAGTCATTGCACTATATGGAAAGAAATGTCAAGGTCCAGAGAAGGCTGGGATAAAACTAGGATTAATTAATGGGACCAGTTATGGACTCTCCTTTTTCTTTCTGTTTTCTGCCTATGCAACTAGTTTCTATGCTGGAGCTCGACTTGTGAAGGAAGGAAAAACAACATTTGAAAAGGTTTTTCGTGTAAGTGATCACATTTCCTCAGTTTTAACAAATTGTTTGAGCTTTCCAGAAAGTAGTATGTTCCTAGAGACAATCAACAATTTGTCAATCGGCTTACACCAGTAACCTTTTTTGTTAAACTGTCTATATTCTCTAAATATTTATGTTGAAAACTTCATCTACATATGACCTGTTTTAATCTTTTTAATAAATGGCTCTTTTCATTGGTCATCATGGATCTACATTTTGGACCATTGCAGGTTTTTTACGCTCTTTGTTTGACAGCAATGACTGTTTCGCATGCAAGCTCATTGGCACCTGATGCCACCAAAGCCAAGGCTTCAACTGCTTCTGTGTTTGCAATTTTGGATAGGAAGTCAGAAATAGATGCAAGTGATAGCTGTGGCATGATATTGGAAAATGTGAATGGGGACATTGAGTTCCAGCATGTCAGCTTCACATACCCAACAAGGCCAGATGTGAAGATCTTCCAGGACTTGTGTTTAACTGTTCAATCCGGCAAGGTAAAATCTCGAAACCAGATACCAGTAGATTAGTAGTAACGTGAAGTTTTTCCTAAAAAAAGTATCCTGAAATTTTTTTAGCTGGAATACATTCCGACATGAAATTAGAATAAGATTCAATATTGAAAGAGTTGATGTGTAAGTGACAGTTTATTGAATCTATTGCAGAACATATTCCTATTATTTTTGTGTACTTATTCTGGTCCAATTCTGTTACAGGGAGGAGTTCTTCAAGGATGCTGGTGAAGTTGTTGATGTACGTTTTTCATCAGATGAGGATGGGCGGTTTAAAGGATTTGGGCATATTGAACCCATCTAGATGGCCAATCCCCGCATCCAATGAGACTGTTACAGCTAGGAATCAGAAGTTCTCTGATCTAGTTGTCAAATGCCTTATCAAATTGACCAAAGTAAGCTTCATCTTTGTCTTTCTTACTCATTTCCAGACATTTTATGATTGATAAACATTGACCTATTACTTGAAAGTAGAACATATTTAAAGTTTGATTTGCTGTTTTCTTTATTTTTTTTTACAGAGCAAAATTATGGGTTATAATGTACATGGACAATATTTGAAGGTTGGATCCAAATGAATTGCTTACGCCTTACTGATTTCTTCTTGACTGTTGCTCTTTGGATCCTATTTTTATTTTTATTGGTAGTTGCTCAACCACCTTGTTTTTAATAAAAAAAATTCTGTCCTTAGAGGGCTTTTTTAATTTTCATAGTAATCATTAATTGCAAAAATAGGATCCAAGGTGAATACATTTGAAATTTCGATGGTAAAGTGGCATTGGCAAGATTTTAGTCCTATCTACTACCTATCAAGATTCTCCAAATTGATCAAGAGATTTTTAAACTCCTCAGGAATAATCCCTTCCTTCTTAAAGATCCAGGGAAGGGGTTTGGTTAGATTAATATCTTCAGATTTTCATAGGGATTCATTTGGCCTTTGTCTTGTAGTGTTGGTGAAAAAATGGGAAGTCCACCTTACTTTGTGGTCCAGGTGATATAACCTATCCCCATAAAAAATATGTAAATTTTGATTGGAACAATGATTGAAAAGTATGTAAATTTTGATAAAATGGGAAGTCCACCTTAATTGCATCTCATCGCAAAATTCCTTGATTGAGAATTTAAATTGGAAGCTTTTTTTTCAATTCTCACTAGTCTTGAAAATATTTTGTTCTCTAATGATTATTATTTTCATTTTCACTTTTCTAACATAATTAACTCCAAAGATTATATGTGATTCTTTTTTCATTAAAAAATAAATGTTGTTTGTTATTTTCCATGTCCTTGCTTCGACTACTTATTATATTGTTATTTGAAAATTTGATACACTTATTTTATAGGTGCAGATTTGTTTCGACTACTTAGATTGTTCTTTTCAACTTGCTCTAAGGTACGTTATGGAATTATTGTCATTAATCTTATCTTAATAATATGCAATGTTAAGAAAATGTCTACAAAATATTAAGGTTACTAGAAACATACTACTTTTTAAGCTCTTAGATATCATGAATACTTACTTCATTATAGTTCACCAAAAAATTTTATTCAATCGTTGTTTGGTTGAGTATTTTTTAATAATATGTATATATTTTTTTAAAGATCCGTTGAAGTAGTACTTAATTCATTATAGTTCAATAATAGTTGACTTTCCCTACTTTGGGTTGGGAGCAGGAGTGATCGACTTTGTACTCACTTTTGTGAGCTTTGATGTGTGGATTGAGTGGATGTTTAGTTCCAAATCACACAAACATCGAGCAATGATTAATTCTTTGCTTTGAAAAATTAACATGAATTGAACTAACACTGGTTTTCTATCATTTCATTCATGTTTTGGGACACAAACATGTAACGCTAATGTATAAGAAGGTTCTGTTTGTTTTGAATCAAAATGTTTTTGTAGGGATTATGGTGCCTTCCCACTAAGTGGTTTGTAGTCTGCAATGACATTGGTTTTGTGGTATCTATTATTGGAGAAGGTGTTGAGACTTACGTTTTTCATATTTTTTCTGAATTTTAGGGGCATTTGCTCTGAAGAGGAAGGAGAATGGGAGAGCATTTGTAAGAGGTGTTTGATGTTCAATTCAGTCACTTCCCCCAGCCTGGCCAGGACGAGCTGTCCCTGACCCTGGATACAAGGCTTGGGATAGTCAAAAACCCATATCTATCATTGGGTCTACTCGTTTAATTGGAACTCAGGTACAACATCTCCATCATAAAAGCATTAGGCTTTGTATTTCTCAAGTTGTCAATGTTTTCCAAATGGATACTAATTTGTAAAAACTCATTGAACTTTTGATTCGGAAGTCCTTGGATGAACTATTTCTTGTTTCAGATAAAATCATTTTCAGTATATTTTCTTAAATGGGGTCTTTGTATTTGTTGCCCCAGTTAATCCTTTCTTTAGTTGTTTAAAATGTCTCACACAATATGGTATTTGCTGACTCGGGACATAGTTGCAGAAAACCTGATAAGTTCAGAGTTGTTGCATTGGCAGCTGGTTGGAATGTGACTCTTCTTGCTGATCAGGTACTCCCCTAATCCTTAATGAAAGGCTATTGCAAGTTGTTAAACACAAATAGTTTAGAAAATGAAGAAAGTCCTCGTCTGGTATGAAATATGAGATGCTTACTTTTAGTTACCCCTGGACAGATCAAAATGCTTAAACCACAATTGGTAGCTGTTAGGAATGAATCACTTGTTAACGAACTCAAAGAGGCTTTGGCTGATGTGAAACACAAGCTAGAGATCATTCCCGGGGAGCAAGGTGTAGTAGAGCTCAGTGATGGGTGCAGGGGGTCTCCAAATATTCTGATTTCAGTGTTTATATATGATGGGTGCAGGGTTGATATATTTCAGTGTTTACATGGAAAACTTATTGAGAATGCTTGCTCAGAATAGAGAGGCAGCAAGGAAAAGCAGACTCAGAAAGAAGGTTTATTTGTAGTGCATGTAGATAGATGATCAGTAGCCAATGATGAATTTTAAATGTTGCTGCTGTAATGAATTGCTTTCAAGCAATTGTTGGAATTTGCTGATCAGAGGTTGTAAATGTTGTTTTTAAATTTAATAAAAAGTCATATTAAATTTTATTTATTTGATGCACGTGCTGAATTATACTAACCTATAAGATGTAATCAAAAGTCATTTGATAGCAAAAAAAAAAAAAAAATTTACTAGCAACGGTTTTAAGCCGTGGCAAGTCTGGCCACGGTTTTAAGCCGTTGCTAGTACTTGCCACGGCTTAAAACCGTTGCTAAACTTTTAGCAACGGTTTAGAACCGTGGCTAAAGCATCAACCGTCCTGAACATTAAACCGTTGCTAAAATTTTAGCCACGGTTTATAGCCGTCACGGATGATTTCGCGACACCTCTACAGCCCACGCCTCTTAGCCGTGGCCATCAGTTACCCCCACGGTTTCAAACCGTTGCTGATGGGGAAATTTGGTGTAGTGAAATGAATCACTCAGAGATTGGTTAGTTATCACTCAGTTTATATGTGAGAAAGAGAATAAATTATGGAAAGACAAACATCTCACATATAATAATCATGAAAAAATGAACTTTTCAAAGAATGAAATGAATATGATCTCATGGAAAGGAATATCAATTACTTTGAGAATGTTGAATCACACGCCATAGTCCTTGTTTATTTAATCTCCATGTCTATGAACCAAACTTTTACTTAAGATCAATTATGTCTTTATTAGGTTGTAACGAGGCTAAGATTTTGGCTAACAAGAATAGAAAATGATACGAGAAAATTCTCTAAGAATGGATACACCATTTAATAAGCACGTTGGGCTCTGAAGAATAAACCAATGTTGTACACCATTAATTTTTCTTCCTTCAAAATTCTTCCTCATATATAATTTTTTTTTTCTTTTTCTTCGAACATCAAAAAAAAATTTATATATATTTTTTTCATTTATCCTTTTTTTTTGGACATGCTTTCCCCTTCAACACAATAAAACATTTCAGTCCCGATGATTCATGGAATATTAAGTTTCAGCTCTTTTTGTTTTCCCTTTCCAAAAATATATCAACCATACACATTCTCAGAGACATTGGGTAAGGATAAAAATAGTATGGGATATCACTCCCTAACTGAAGTAGGTAATGGAAATGGGGTTAGCAAAGAATAAGTCTATTTAAAGGCTCAAATGGCTGCAAACGAATATTTATCATTGGGTAGGCTAAAAGGCTAAAAGGCTAAAGAACGGTTCAAAGAAAAAAAATTCCTATATCACTTCTTAAGCTCTAGTCGGTATTATGACATCTCAACTAAATAAATCAAGAAGTTCTAGTGTGATAATTCAATTTTAACACCATTCTCAAAGCAATCAATAAAAGAAACAAGAATAACGAGATCATCAACGAGATAATGCAGATTCAAGAAAAGTCAGAGTTTAGTTAATAACCCTAAAGAAAAATAGAATGTCTCAAAACTCACAAGGCTTAAGTCTCCACTATTATTCTAAGGTTTTCTAATTATATCTTACTGAGTAACTTCAAGTTATGTTAACTCGGCTTATAGTGCAAGAGTGGTCAAGTCAAAAAATATCATGAAATATATTTAACATAAAGATCATATCAAACCATATGTTTTCCTATTGATATATAAAAGTACCAAGTGAAAGCATGTATTTCTCAAATTTAAAGGCATACTTGAAAGCACGTCCTCTTCATTATAAAGAAACTTAGATTTTGAACGCATTTTCAAATCGAAAATTTTCACACAGTCATAATTAACTATGTATTCAATAGAGATTCAGTAGAATACAATAGTAAATTGTGAAATAAATTTTAGTTTAAAATTTTGAAAAATGCAGAAAAACTCATAATCCTCACCCCCAAACCTAAACCAAACATTGTCCTCAATGTATAAAATGATGATTATGACAAATGCAGGAAAAAGAAAAGATGAGAGTTAGAGTGATATTACCATGGGAAGTTTTTACCAATTTCGACGAAATCGTCCACCATTGAACGCTCAGAGACATAAGAACTGTGGACTCATCATGATAAATTGATAAAAACAATACAGGACACAAATGAAAAAAAAATTACATATATCAGTTGTAAGTCAAAATTATTACGGAGCTAACGAGCATGAGTGAAATGCAACTAGAAAGAACTCGAAAATCAATCCAGACTAACCATAATGACACAACTGAAGCTAGGCTGCCTCCTAGGAGCGTTTGGTTTAACATCGTCAGCCCGACATATATTCTTCCTCATAAATAATGTACCATGAAATGACGAGGAAGAACATAGCGAACACTCCCCCAAACCTAGTCTATGATATAAACGAGTCAAAAGGGTTAAGGAATCGTATACCAACAACCCGAAAAGTTGAGGATCAGTCCACTCAAAAATAGCAACCACATGCGACACAAGATATACTAGCACATCCCAAAAGTTGCAAGGACACCATCTAAAATCATATAAAAATTGTAAAGAAGCTCGCATTCCTAGCTTGGAAGTTAGTACGGATCTTAAACATGAATGGGTCGCAAGTAGCGATATGCAACAAATGATCCTCCTTTACTCCTAAAATGGAACATCCTAAGTCTGGTTCCAAATCAGAAGATTGGATAACTTCCACATTAGGATGGTGAAAATTGAAATCCTCACTCAGGAACATGGGATCCACATAATTAGCCCTGGTCAATGGAAATGTGATGCAGATAGATGTAACTATAGATATATCAGGTGGTACAGGCTCATCACATGAATCACACAAAGATGTTGGGCGGGATAGCTCAACAACACCCCAACCCTAGAGTTGACACTACTTATGGATTGCATTCTTTTACTAGATATATCTCCCGACTTCTTTTGGACAACCTGTTTCGAATTCAATATAGGTGAAATAATAACAGGCAAAATATCATCAATACCTGAAAATGCATACCCTAGGGTGTCAGGTAATTGTTTATGGTCAAGCTCAGGTGGCTCAATTGATGGGACTAGTTTTGACTCACTTAGTGGAAAAGGCTCCACTTTAGACTTCCATTTATAATTAGGATCCACAATGTGGACTGAGTCAAGCAAATCATTGACTTCCCTAATGGAATCATCAACAACAAAGTCTAAACTAAAATGAGTCAAACAAGCCTCTAAATGGTCTTGTGTATCATGAAACACTCAAGGGGAGACTTTAAAGAATGTTCACAGTTTGATTCTATGCATGAGTCACTAGCAAGGCATAAGTCTAATCAGTCAACATGGGAAGGAGATGTCTGTAGTGTCTCAGAATCTACAGGTTCATCAATAAATGAGGCTTTATCAGCCTTCTTATGAGAGGAGGATGCAACCTGTATAAAATTGGGTGAGAAAATAATAACACTTATGTCAGGTATTCCTACCTGATTGTAAACCAGTTTTCCACTCCTAAGGGTAGTAATGGATTGGACATCTTCACTGTCCGGCTCAGATGTGCAACTAATTTCAAATTGACCATTTGGGTTGGAAATAGGTTGGTTAGGGACTTCCTCTGACTCTATCTCAAGACGTGACTCAGATATCTGAGTCAATGTCATCTCAAGTATCTTGATAGCTTGAGCATTTTGTTGAGAATTAGCTATCAATTCTGTAATGTCCTTAGAAGTTTTCTCAAACATATCTCCAGTTCGCTGCATAAAACGAGTTAAGGCGTCCTCTAAACTAGATGTGTTAGAAGGAGGCACAACTCGATTAGGTTGAGGCTCACTAGCAGGAATGGAAACTTGAGGAGTCGGGGGAGTGACAATAGGGCCTCCATGGTACTGACCATGGGCCCATGAGAAGTCAGGATAATATGTTGAACCTGAGTTGTAATAATCTGAATATGGATCATAATCAGGTTATCGCATGGCATTAAATGCATTGACTTGCTCAGGAAATCAAGATGGATAATCATTGAGGTTCATAATCAGGACCTATAGGATGCGCAAGCAAGATGAATGGCAAACGACCCTAGATAAGTACCTAGCAATACAATCATTCAGATTGCCTTCGGGTATTGCGCAACTGATAGTTATAGCCCCACGAACAGTGTCACAATAATATATTAAAGAATCTCACAACAATTTAATAATACCTAAAGGTTAAATAAATTTCATCAATTATTCCCAACTCGAAGTGTGTGTGTGCATGGCCTTATCAATATAAATTTATTTTTCTCAGCTTATATACGACTAGATAACCTTTGAATTGTACGCTTCGACTACAAATCTCTCTTGCCACTCAGAAATGAATCACTCAGAGATTGGTTAGTTATCACTCAGTTTATATGTGAGAAAGAGAATAAATTATGGAAAGACAAACATCTCACATATAATAATCATGAAAAAATGAACTTTTCAAAGAATGAAATGAATATGATCTCATGGACAGGAATATCTATCACTTTGAGAATGTTGAATCACACGCCATAGTTCTTGTTTATTTAATCTCCATGTCTATGAACCAAACTTTTACTTAAGATCAATTAGGTCTTTATTAGGTTGTAACGAGGCTAAGATTTTGGCTAACAAGAATAGAAAATGATACGAGAAAATTCTCTGAGAATGGATACACCATTTAATAAGCACGTTGGGCTCTGAAAGATAAACCAATGTTGTACACCATTAATTTTTCTTCCTTCAAAATTCTTCTTCATATATATATTTTTTTTTTCTTTTTCTTCGAACATCAAAAAAAAATTATATATATTTTTTTCATTTATCCTTTTTTTTTTTGGACATGCTTTCCCCTTCAGCACAATAAAACATTTCAGTCCCGAGGATTCATGGAATATTACACTACAAAAAACGAAGTCTAAAACGACACTTTCAATGCGGCGCTTCGTTTGAAGCGCCGGTAATATAGAACCAATAACGGCGTTTAGGATACAAGCGCCGGTACTAAACTAAGGCTAAAGAACTACCGGCATTTATAACGAAGCGCCGGTAAAGAGCGACCTCAACCGGCGTTTTTGGTATAAAGCGCCGGTATAGAGATATCAATACCGGCGTTTATTCTCGGAAGCGCCGGTAAAAATAAAAAAATCGAAAATAAAAATGGTTTTTTTTTGAAAACGCCGTATTAGATGTAATTAAGCGCCAGTAAAAATTGAACAATACCGGCCATTTTCGGAAAGCGCCAGTAATTAAAACCAATACCGGCCCTTTCTTTTGGAAGCGCCGGGCAAGATAAAAAAAACCCTCCACCCTAGGCGTGGGCATCCCATCCCGTCCCGTCCTGATTTTTCCAGGTCTTAATGGGATTGAATAATTTCATCCCGTCCCGATCTAGAATGGGATGGGATGAGATGAAGATTTTCAATCCCGCCAATCCCGTCCCGTCCCGAGCTAATTTTTCACTCTGGTATTGATGAGTATTTTCTAGAATACGTCCCTCAACTTTCTGCCATTTAAACATTTAGAAATACCTGCAATGCAGGTTTGGTAGCATATTTTTTGCAGTTACCTATTACATAATTACTACATGAATATTAAACTCTCTCGAAGTTCAATTTGTATCTGATTTTCTTTATATTATCTTCCTACTAGATCATCAGATGATGGAACATGTCGTATTTGGGATATTAGGAATACATATGTCAGTCCTCGCATTTACATTCCAAAGCCTTCAGATGCTATCACTGGTTTGTTTCAAGTTTACATAGTGTGTTTTGGTTGGTTGGTTGGCTGGGGTTTTTGGAATTTGGTAGCTGAAATCTTAACTTGGAATTAACTGCAGGGAAGAGCAATGGTCCCTCAACTGCTAGCACCACGCTCTCAACTAGCACTGTTCCCTCAACTAGTACTGATCCACCAAGCCACCAAATATTGTGTTGTGCATATAATGCTAGTGGAACGGTTTTTGTCACTAGTAGCTCAGATACCTATGCAAGGGTAAAACTGAGTGTTATTCTTTGCGTTGTGTACATTATGTTTGTTTTAACTTGTTCTTCTATACTTAGCAAATATATTGTTCAAGATTTAAATGCACTGTTGGGTGCATATGAGTTTCTTCTTCAAGAACAAGCAATTTGCAGGTGTGGAATGCTTTGAAGTCTAACACAGATGAGTGCAAACAACCAAATTATGAGATTGATTAAAGAAAATGAAATGCATATAATCAGAGCATGCTGATCTTGTCCCGTCCCGTATCGATCTCGTATGAACGGGATGGGATAGGGATGAGTTTATCGATCTCGTCCCATCCCGTCCTGTATCGATCCCGTATGAACGAGATGGGATAGGGATGGGTTTAACTCGTCCCATCCCGTCCCGTGCCCACCCCTACTTCAACCTATTCTGCTGATGAAAATAAAATTATGTTTTCTACAACGCTGCTTTAGATGTTACAAGCGCCGGTATTGGTTACCCTTAACCGGCGTTTGTGTTATGAAGAGCCGACCGAGATAAAACCCCGCCATCCTATTGCAAACAAAATTGTGTTTTTTTAAAACGCCGTAGTGGCTGTAAATAAGCGCCGGTCAAAAGCTTACACTACCGGCGCTTCAAAACAAAAGCGCCTGTTAAGAACGATAAAAAACCCGCCAACCCATCCCGCTATGAAAATAAAATTTTGGTTTTGAAAACGCCGGTTTAGATGTACAAAGCGCCGGTAAAGAGCTAACAAGACCGGCGTTTATTGTAGAAGCGCCGGAAAATAGTGAAAAAAACCCGCGAATTAATCCCGCTAATAAAAATAAATTTTTGCTTTGTAAACGCCGTATCAGAGGTTCGAAACGCCGGATTAGAGCGATAATATAAAATCCCTCCAGCGATAATAAAAAACCCTCGACTTCCCTCCTTCCTCTGCGCTCCCTCCTTCCTACTGCGCTCGCGATTCCCTCCTTCCTCCTTCCCTCTCCTTAGCGCTTCCAGTCCTTCGTGACTTCGCTCATTCCGTCTTCCCTCCTTCGCTCTCTGTCTCTCTGTTGAAATCTCTCAAACACTGTGGTGGTGGTGGTACTCATTCAAGAACATTCGAATAGCAACCAAAGAGAAGAAACTCAAGGTACAATCGAATCTCTATTTGATGATTTCCAAATATAGGGTTTTTGGTTTTTGGTTTTTGGTTTTTGATCAAATACCTTGCATTTCTAGCCTTCCAGATTCTCCATATTGTTGCATGAGAGAGTCTTTTCCAAATCCAATCCCCAGCTGGTGTGAGTGAGGAGTATAGAGTTCTGTTAGTATAGGGTTCAATTTGTTTTCTTACTTTTTTTTTTGCTATCGAGATTATGCATCTTTAGTCCAAATAGTATTTGGGCTTATTCAGCTTTTATATGGCACTTATAGGTTGTCATTGTAGTTTTTGGATTTGAACTTTTTTTCAACTTATTTTACTGTTTATCTATATTGTATTAACTTGTGGAGATCTCTAGTAAAAATTCGATTTTAAGGTAAACACGACTTATTTCTATGTGTAAACTAAGTTGAGATGGTTTTGGTTTTGGTTTTGGTGTTGCTATTACTTCTCGGGCCATGGAAAGCTTGTAATGCCACTCACAGACTGTCAATGAAATTCTCCTTATAGCGCTCCTGACAATTTTGTCATGGATGATGTGACAGAGGAGCTGAACTATGAGTTCTAGTAATGTAAGGTTTGAAGAATTAATACCAATATGTCCAGTGCTGAACTAACTTGCTAGTCGGAATCTAAACTCAAGAGAGATAAACTTTTAATAATTGGTACTAAATCGACAATTTCAACTGAAATCAGTACATTTTGAATGCTGATTTATTAATAAAATTAGAGGAATGGAAAGTCTGATTGAATGCTTAGGTACCCTTGGCAGGTTTCTTGCCTTGCCTATCGCTCAGACCATAAGTCAGCAATGACTTGGGGGGGGGGGGGTGTGAAATACTAACTTCTGAAGAACCTTTTAAGAACTAGGTAAGTATTTATTCAATAGAAATTTAGTTTCTTCTTCAAGTTGTATGTCAGTTGGTGCGTCTGATTGATTTGTTTACCTCTCGAAATTGGTTCAAAGTTGACAATATATAATTAAACTTTCCATCGTGTTCTGTTTTGCCCAAATCAGGAGCATTATCCCATCTGCCGTCCCTCATCCTAAATATGTATAATATATTAGTTAAGGGTTTTCGGTAGGATAATTTCCACAGCACTAGATGGGAATCTTTTTGTGGGTTTTGGTGTCATGAGTTATATGTAGTGGTGAGCTTCCAGTACCTTACACAGGGACAGTCAACTGAGATGCTGCTACCGCAAACTGTTCATGCCTTGGTGGTCCGAACTTCTGTATGGTTGCTTCGAGCCACTTAGTTCAGCTTCACTTCCTACCCCTTTTCAAGTTCCTTTTGCTAAAACAACTATACTGGAAATTCAGTACTCTTCAGTGAGTAACAAAGCTTCTTTGGTTAGACATATCAGCATTCTCAATAACCGGTTTTACTGTTTCTCCCACATCTGTGAGCGCTATTGGTGTATCACTAGTCACCCTGTTATAAGGAATCATCCATTACAGAAGTTGAATTGAGCAGCTGCAACTAACTTGATATTCCCTTTTAGTTTATGGATGAATACTTTTTTTATAGAATCGATTTGTAATATGCAGGTTAATGAAGCTGTTGTTACTGGCTGGTTATTTTTCCGTTATTTGGTTATTGGAGGTAAGCTATAAATTCTATTGTGCATGTCTTTTTTATTCTTCATTTTATTAGACAACGTTGTTATCCATATTTTAATTTATGTCGCTACCATAAACACCTTATTACAAAATTTCAGTCAGCAATTTTGACTCTGGGTTGGAGTTTGTTCTGGTTATATGATGTCTCCTATTTATGGTGTCTTGTGCTCCAGTTCTAGGACTGATTGAGGCGATCACATTACGAGTCATGGATGTTTGCTGGATTGTATGAGCAGCAAGTTTTTCATGGTGAGACCACTTGTACTATTGTTTTTCTGTTTATTGGTCTCAACAGAAGTGAAGAGTCGGAGTTCAAATACTAGCTCTACATTGAAAAGGCCAAGTGTTGTGAATATTGGTGCTCTGCTTTCTTTCAATTCAACTATTGGAGAAGTGGCAATGCCAGCAATAAATGCTGCAGTTTATGATGTTAATTCAGATTCCAGAATTCTTCCAGGCACAACATTGAAAGTGGAGAAGTCTCAAGGTAACAAGATTGTCCCTTTGTTAGATAGAAGCTATTTTGATTCTTGCTTCTATGAATGATCATCTGAAGTTCTATGGCATTCATCAGCTGATAATTTAGGTTCAATGGGATGAAACTTCTTCCAATCTTGTGCTCCCTGAAAGAGTGTCTCCATAGAAAATGAGCTGCTTGAGATCAGAAACATGAGGTGCCCTTCATTTGTACCCAAGCCAAAGAGAGCTCGTGCCCGTCATTCATCATCATCATCATCATCATCATCTCCTGAATCTTCTTTATTGATAAATGATGGTTAGTAATCATTTTCCCGCTTTTCATTTATGAAAAAGAAAATCCCTTGCAGACTTTAATTGGTGCATTATATGTATATTTGATTGGTCTGGTTTTATTCTACATTTTAGACTTGCTTCATGTGCCAATGGAGCCAGGACCACCACCTCAAAGACAGTTTGGGGTCTTAGAATTAACTTAGATATTGTCAGCTTCAGGAATCACTAATGCCAAAACCAAAAACCTTATACTTAGAACAGTTTAAAATTGATTTTTAGCTAGATCCTGAGCCATGTATCTAGAGAAAATTTCCTGTCAGAAAAATCAAACAAACAGCCAAGTTTATGAATTTTTAATAGCTTAAAAACAGCAGAGAGAGGGGATTTGAGCTAAGCATTTAGCATCATTTTCAGATTTCACTAACACTGGACAGCAAGCTCTGTTTTGACAGAGTGCTCTGTCCTGATGCCCTCTGTTGCTTGGTTTTTTTTTCTGCTGTTAGTGTGATGGTGTGCTGGAATTCAGCAGGGGATTGGGCTAGAGTCAGCTGGGTATGGTGTTTTTATTGCTTACAAGGTCAGCCGGGTATGGTGTTTTTACTGCTTACAAGTATATGGTTGCAACTTGGGATGTTAAGGCAAATCTACATACAAATCTATTGGTATGATGAGTATTGGTTTCTCTGCTCTTTTTTCACATGTATAGAAATTGTGAGCAAGCTTGTCTAAGAGTGTCCATAGGTAATTAGAATACTTTAAATTTCTACCTAGCCTGCACTAGCCAGATCAAGTCATGAAACTCTGCCTGCAGACTGTGGCTTGCGCTGTAATGGTTCGGTGCCAATTTTATCACTTCCATTGCTAACATGCATGTATGTTGTACTGATGATCAGTATGAAGGAGCTTATTTGAAGGAGCTTATTTGACTGATGGGAAAGGCTTAAACAATTGGGATGTTTTTACTCACAAATCAGGTTGGTTGTGGAGCTTCTATAAGATCATTCTAATGGTGGTGATTTCTTAGTCAAACTTAAATGAGAATTTCTGAGATGGGTTTATGGTTGTTGTTTGTTGATATTGCAGGACATGTGATGGATAGAAGTAATGGAGATGTAGCAGTTGATCATTATCATCTGTATCAGGTAACAATTTTTTGACATTTATTTTGATGTTCATTTCTTACATATTAATCCAATAAGACATTCTTTCATCTCAACGTCATTTTCTTTGCTACCCCAGAAATTCTAAGTGTCGAGGAAATGAGCGAGGAAACGAGCGAGGGAAGTGAGGTGGCGGGGGTGGGAGCCGTTCATCTCGCTCGAGATGCGTGCGTTGACTTTTCGCACGCATCCCGAGCGGGATGAACGACTCCCACCCCCGCCACCTCACTCCCCTCGCTCATTTCCTCGCCCATTTCCTCGCTGTATAGAATCACTCTTGCTACCCTCATTATCCAATAAGAAAATTTGAAGCACTTGCAGTGGGATCTAAAATGGAAAATTGTTTTCTGTCAGAGAGTATCTATCCTAAGGCATAAATCGAGCTTACTGGGAATGATCAGAACCATTAACCTAAAAATTATCAGCAAATTTGTGTTTAAGAGAATAGTAAGTCGGTGGTTAGGAATATCGGCATGCATATCCTATATGAGACCTATTGAACTGGTTCTTTCATATCATTGATAGGGTTTGTGTGAATGTGGATTGCTATGTTTTTTAGGTCTGCTGGACGAAAATTTTAAATTCCCTGTAATAAACTCTTTACTCTCTCCTTTTTTGCCTTCAGAAATATGATGCAGCTGTTGGAGACATTACTTTTACAACCAATAGGACGAGATTTGTTGATTTTACGCAACCTTTCATTGGATCAGGCCATGTTGTAGTGGCGCCAGTCAGTGAGACGACATCAAATGCTTGGGCTTTTCTAAAGCCATTTACTCTGAAGATGTGGTGTGTCACAGTTGCATTATTTTTCTTTGTTGGAATTGTTGTTTGGGTTCTTGAGCATCGGGTTAACACTGAATTTCGTGGACCACCATTGCAGCAGTTTATAACAGTTTGCTGGTGAGTCACTGAACTTTGAAAGAGATTGATCCCATTCTTCAGGTGGTTACTGCAGCATTTAATTTGTTATTGAAAATCTTTCTACTGATTTGCATAATCTTTCCCTTTATATATATTAGTCCATTTCAATGTTGATTGATCTATTTCCACAACAAACTCGCTCGAATCGGAATCTTTAGAAACACTCACCATCTCATTCATAAGAAATAGTTTGTGTTCTTTTGTTGCAGATTGGAAATTTGTAGCTTTCTTGTTACCAATCAAAAGCTGGAACAATGAGGCAAGATCCGAGTAAAAATCACAGGGTGAGTTATTGTAGATTTAAATTTTGGTTGTTTGTTTTTTGAATAAAAGATTGAAAGTGAGAAATATCTTGCAGCCCTCCTGGCCGAAAGTAGTGAGAAAATGGTTAAATATTAGGAGCAAAGCGGATGAGTTTCATTCAGATTATCAAATAAGAGGTACGGGTTTATTGTTTAGGTTTTGAGTATTTTTAATTGATTTGGGTTTACCTGTCATGTAAACTGATCTTATTATTTTGAATGTTTCAGCTAAGACTGGATTCGATGCAAGGAGGAAGAGTTGCTCAAATGAAGGTCACTATGTCTATTTGCCGGGGGATTTATCAGGTATTTTTTGCTACCCAGCTGTATCATTCATTGAAATTGTGCCCAGTTCTTTTAGGAAGTCTTCTAAACTTCTAGGTTAATCTCATTGTTGAAGTTGCATAATCCCAGCAATTAAAGCATAACTTGATATTTAAGCTCATATAGGCTATGAGTATATTAAAGCATGGCTTGATATTCTTAAGCTCAAAAGGGAGTATGAGTTTATATTGGAAGATGAGGTATCAATGCCAATGGTAAAATGCGTTTCTATGTGGGATCTTTTCTTTACTGATACTAAAACAGTGAGTAGTTTTCGATACAATACGAACTTTGCTAAGCTAGATTCCCCATCTATTCATATGCAGGTTTTCATAGCTGTGTTTCTTATTCTTGGTGATGGTCTGTACAATTTGATCAAGATAATAGTGATTACTGTGAAGGAGATGTGCAACAAGGGTGCCCAACTTAACCTTCCCACTTCTAATGACTTTCAAGGTGTGCAACATGCTCAGAGACCTGTAGAGTCAGTATAGTTTAAAATATTAAGTTTCTCTCTCTCTCTCTCCTGTGTGGGTTTGTGTGTGTTTATTGATTGATTTCATCACTGCATTTTGTGTCAGGAATTGAAAGTTCGAAGCTTCTAATGGAGCAAAATATAAAGGATGAAACTTTCCTTAATGATAGAATACCCTTGTGGTTTGCAGCATCTGGATATGTGGCTCTGGCAGCTATATCCACGTCAATAATACCTATCATGTTTCCATCTCTCAAGTGGTATCTAGTTCTCACCAACTGGAGCATGTCCTCAACTTATTGATGCTGCTGATGTGATGTGTTGAGTTTTGATAGCAAGTTATGTGAATTTTAATGATTGATTTTGCTTAATGAACTGTTTTTTATATTCACTGTTTGTTTTTACATCCTAATGACAGGTTTTTATTTTTTATTGATGCAGGTTGAGGTGCCTGGAAATTAATTTTTTTTCCGGTATATTAACATAACCGGCGCTTCAAAAGTGTCGCAAAAGTAATCTATTTTGGCGCTTTCAAGCACCATTAAAAGGGCGTAAAACGAGGTTTTTTAACAACGCCGGCGCTTCATAAGCGTCGCCAAATATCTTATAAAACGTCGGTAAAAGATTGTAAATACGGCGCTTTCATTCAATAGGGAATTGACGTACCCATATCTCGGGCGGCGCTTATTTAAGCTTTACCGGCGCTTCCAAAAACGCCGTCAATGATAAATTTAATCGGCGCTTCTTTTAAAACGCCGTTAATGTTTTAGTGGCACATACCTTTACCGGCGCTTCTGCGGCGCTGCGTAAAACGCCGTGAATGGTCTAACCCGACACATATTTACCTATATCGGCGCTTTTCGAAGCGCCGCTTAAAAAACATGTTGTAGTGTTAAGTTTCAGCTCTTTTTGTTTTTCCTTTCCTAAAATATATCAACCATGCACATTCTCAGAGACATTGGGTAAGGATAAAAATAGTATTGGATATCACTCTCTAACTGGAGTAGGTAATGGAGATGGGGTTAGCAAAAGAAAAAGTCTATTTAAAGGCTCAAATGGCTGCAAACGGATATTTATCATTGGGTAGACTAAAAGGCTAAAGAACGGTTCAAATAAAAAAAATGCCTATATCACTTCTTAAGCTCTAGTCGGTATTATGACATCTCAACTAAATAAATCAAGAAGTTCTAGTGTAATAATTCAATTTTAACACCATTCTCAAAGCAATCAATAAAAGAAAAAAGAATAATGAGATCATCAACGAAATAATGCAGATTCAAGAAAAGTCAAGAGTTTAGTTAATAACCCTCAAGAAAAATATAATGTCTCGAAACTCACAAGGGTTAAGTCTCCACTATTATTTTAAGGTTTTCTAATTAATATCTTACTGATTAACTTCAAGTTATGCTAACTCGGCTTATAGTACAAGAGTGGTCAAGTCGAAAAATATCATGAAATATATTTAACTTAAAGATAATATCAAACCATATGTTTTCCTATTGATATATAAAAGTGACAAGTGAAAGCTTGTATTTCTAAAATTTAAAGGCATACTTGAAAGCACATCCTCTTCATTGGAAAGAAACTTAGATTTTGAATGCATTTTTAAATCGAAAATTTTCACAGTCATAATTAACTATGTATTCAATGGAGATTCAGTAGAATACAATAGTAAATTGTGAAATAAATTTTAGTTCAAAATTTTGAAAAATGCAGAAAAAACTCATAAACCTCACCCCCAAACCTAAACCAAACATTGTCCTCAATGTATAAAATGATGAATATGACAAATGCAGGAAAAAGAAAAGATGAGAGTTACAGTGATATTACCATGGGAAGTTCTTACCAATTTCGACGAAATCGTCCACCAATGAACGCTAAGAGACATAAGAACTGTGGACTCATCATGATAAATTGATAAAAACAATATAGGACACAAATGAAAAAAAAAATCACATGTATCAGTTGTAAGTCAAAATTGTTACGGAGCTAACGAGTATGAGTGAAATGCAACTAGAAAGAACTCGAAAATCAATCCAGACTAACCATAATGACACAACTGAAGCTAGGCTGCCTCTTAGGAGTGTTTGGTTTAACGTCGTCAGCCCGACATATATTCTTCCTCATAAATAATGTACCATGAAATGACGAGGAATAACATAGCGAACACTCCCCCAAACCTAGTCTATGACATAAACGTTCAAAAGGGTTAGGGAATCGTATAACAACAACCTAAAAAGTTGAGGATCAGTCCACTCAAAAATAGCAACCACATGCGACACAAGATATACTAGCACATCCCAAAAGTTGCAAGGACACCATCTAAAATCATATAGAAATTGTAAAGAAGCTCGCATTCCTTGGAACTCAGTAGGGATCTTAGACATGAATTGGTCGCAAGTAGTGATATGCAACAAAGGATCCTCCCTTACTCCTAAAATGGAACATCCTAAGTCTGGTTCCAAATCAAAAGATTGGATAATTTTCACATCAGGGTGTTGAAAATTGAAATCCTCACTCAGGAACATGGGATCCACATAATTAGCCCTGGTCAATGGAAATGTGATGCAGATAGATGTAACTATAGATATATCAGGTGGTACAGGCTCATCACATGAATCACACAAAAATGTTGGGCGGGATAACTCAACAACACCCCCAACCCTAGAGTTGACACTACTTATGGATTGCACTCTTTTACTAGATATATCTCCCGACTTCTTTGGGACAACCTGTTTTGAATTCAATATAGATGATATAATAACATGGAGAGTATCATCAGTACCTGAAAATGCATACCTGAGGGTGTCAGGTAATTTTTTATGGTCAAGCTCAGGTGGCTGAACTGATGGGACTAGTTTTGACTCACTGAGTGGAAGAGGCTCCACTTTAGACTTCCATTTATAAATAGGATCCACAATGAGGACTGAGTCAAGCAAATCATTGATTTCCCTAATGGAATCATCAACATCAAAGTCTAAACTAAAATGATTCAAACAAGCCTCTAAATGGTTTTGTGTATCATGAAAACACTCAAGGGGAGACTCTAAAGAATGTTTACAGTCTGATTCTATGCACGAGTCACTAGGAAAGCATAAGTCTATGCACGAGTCACTGTCCGGCTCAGATGTGCAACTAATTTCAAATTGACCATTTGGGCTGAAAATAGGTTGGTTTGGGACTTCCTCTTACTCTATCTCAAGACGTGACTCAGCTATCTGACTCAAAGTCATCTCAAGTTTCTTGACAGCTTGAGCATTTTGTTGAGAATTAGCTATCAATTCTGTAATGTCTTGAGAAGTTTTCTCAAACATATCTCCAGTTCGCTGCAGAAAATAGTTAAGGCGTCCTCCAAACTAGATGTGTTAGAAGGATGAACAACTCGAATAGGTTGAGGCTCACTAGCAGGAATGGAAACTTGAGGAGTCGGGGGAGTGACAATAGGGCCTCCATGGTACTGACCATGGGCCCATGAGAAATCAGGATAATATGTTGAACCTGAGTTGTAATAATCTGAATATGGATCATAATCAGGTTGTCGCATGGCATTAAATGCATTGACTTGCTCACGAAATCGAGATGGATAATCATTGAGGTTCATAATCAGGACCTATATGATGCGCAAGCAAGATGAGTGGCAAACGACCCTAGATAAGTACCTAGCAATACAATCATTCAGATTGCCTTCGGGTACTGCGCAACTGATAGTTATAGCCCCACGAAAAGATTTTTGAAGTTTCTATGAAGCAAATTAATCTCGTGAGAAACTAATTTACTAGGTAGAGGCTGTAACGTCTGCTAATCCTTACAAACACTCATTTTTATTACCTATGTTTGTTTTTAATCAAGGGCTGAAATCCATTTTAATTAGCCTATCCGCCGGAGAGAGCACGAAATTTTACAACATCAAAAAATCCTGAAATCTAATTGCTCCTACCTCCTTTTCTACCTTCAGCTTAAAGTGTAATGCCTGTTTCAGAACTATTCCAAGATTGGATATGTTCCTTCACTTGACTACTTTAAACTTTCAAGTTTGAAAAGAGGGGTCCTATGAGCGTCTTGTCCTAATTTATCTTGCTACAAATTTTAATAGTGAGGGCTTAGGTCCCTAACCCTTAAATAAATGGTGGTTAACCTATCCGCGAGAGAGAGCACGAAATTTTACAGCATCAGAAATATCCTCAATCTATTCAAATTTGCATGCAATTCCAGCTAAAAACAAAACACGCAAAACACACAGTAATCCACTCAGAAACCGCGTGCAGATGCGGTGGGAAGAAGTTACCTCCGGCGTGAACCTCTATTAGGTTACTTGTGACGCCGGATTGAAGTCGATCAAAAGCACCGTTCACCTGACGACTCGCCGACTTCTGAGAGTGTTCACGCGATAGCAACCTGTAAACAATTCAAACCCTGTGCTTTTTTTTTTTTTAATTATGCAACCTGTAATATATGCTTCCTACCTGTTAATACCTGCAAAAATAAAAAACAAAAACAAGTATCAAAACTTCTAAGACTTAAAAGAAATAACTAAAAAATAAAATCAAGCATATCCTAAAAGCAAAAGCAATCTATATCTGACCTAAATTTTTTTTTTTTAACCTAAACTACAAATTAGTGAAAAAAAAACTCTTAAATTCAATTACACCGCTACAGTTCCGGCAACGGCGCCAAAAACTTGATGCAGATTTAACTAACCTAAATAAATAAGTTAATTTAACCTAGTCTTAATAACTGCAAGTGCATAGTGTCTAACTGGTAGACAAGGGCAAGTACAGGTTGATCTTACAAGGACTGGGGGTTACATCAATCAAAATATCTAAACTAAAAATCACATTAAAAAGAAAAATAAAAAGTTTTTAAGAATATGAGAAGGGAAACCAAGGCATTGAATCCACCAATTCAGTTTTTTTAAGTTATTTTAATCTAACTTATTATTTTCTAAAGCGAGAAGCTTTAGGGATGAGAATCCTTTGCTTGCATCGATGATGTGATCGTTAAGAACAACTCAGTTTTAAAATCCAATGTTACAATTAACTTCAGCATAAATTATAAATTCTTAGAATTGAGTGTCTTGTTACAACACACTCAATCACAAGTCTAATTTATTAAGTTTCAACTCCTAGCATTGAGTGTCTTATTACGGCACACTCAATCACAAGTCTAACTTAACCAATTAAAACTAATGCTTTAAATATTAGTAAAGAAAACTCTAATTACCGACTAGTCTAGATCAAATCCGATATAATCGGTGAAAGTAATTTACTAATACTCAGAAATTAAATGTATCTTGCAGTTAAACACATAATAAAATAAAAAGTCAAACTAAAACAAACTCTTGAAACCCAATTGGTTTCATCTTAGCCTTGGCGAAGGGTTTAGAAGATCATGGTGGTGGTGGTGGTGGTGACAGCATCAATGGAGGCGGAATTCATCTCTGCATGAACAAGAATCCCGAGAAAGACTGTTGATGGACTGTGGTAGCTCAGAGCAATCACCGGGGTGCAAATAGCCAAAACTGATTTTTGAATCAATTTGTATCCCGCCAAAGTTGCACGGCTGTCTTTTCCAGCGCGACGCGTTTTGTGCCCTGTTTCCTCCGTCGTTTCCTCGCAAGCTTCCGCTTAATACGACCGGCTCCGGTACCTGTAAGAGAGAGGGAAACAAAATGAGGGAGATACGAGAAAGAGGAAAGAAATGACGAATGGGAGAGGAGCAGGGATTGCGAAACAGGGAGGCACTCCTCGTTTCTGCTGATGCTTGCGAGCTCTATTCCTCTGGCAAGCTCCGGTCCTCGCAAGAGAGAGAGAGGACCGGGATATGGATGAACAGAGAAAGAGACCGAAGTGACGCGAAGGAGGAAGAGGATGAAGGAGGACAGAGAGGCGCTCCCTGTATGTTCGCTCTATGTTCTGTTGCGAGGCGGTGTGCGACGGTGGTTGAGAGAGAGACAAATAGGAAGGAAGCGAGAGATGAGTGAGGGAGGTAGGTGTGGTGGCGGCTGATGGTGGGAGAACGAGGTGGTGTGGATGCTAGACGGTGGCGTGGAAGGGGAGAGGAGCAGGGGCTGCTCTGTTTCGTGGTGTGCGTGGTTGTGTTGCGCGAAACAGTGAGATGGTGGTGGTGGCGAGGTGAGAACAGGGGATGAGGTGGTTGGTCTATGTGTGCATGATGATGGGAGAATGCAGGGACAGTTGCGAGGTGGCTTTGCATGATGAAAAGGGGATGAAGACAAGGCATGTGGAGGTATGACGGTGTAGTGAGGATGTATTGGTGAAGTGAGGTGGTGATGGCGGGATTATCGCACTGCCGGTTCTCCTATCGAGCGAGGATTGCCGGCAGGGTGGATTGGCGTGGTGGCTGAAAAAGAGAGGAGGGGGAAAGAACATGGAAGAAGATAGAGAGCTTTTCTCCAAAATGGGGAGAGCTAAATAGGGTTTTCCTATTTTCTTGGGCTTGGGTTCTCCAAAAAGAGTTGGGTTTGGGTTTTTAGGTTAGCATTTTGGGTTTGGGCTTAGGTTAAATTAGGTAGACCTAGGTTTATTTGGGTTAGGTTTAGATATGTGATCATCTACTTTGTACCACCGCTACAATCAACCAATTGAACATTCATTAAATTGTCACCTTAATGCGATTTCATCGTTCACACTCAAATTCCTACAAATACATGAAAATGAAATAATAAGAATAAAATATAATAATCGAAACACTAACATATATAAATTAAGGGATATATTATATAATAATTACGTGAATATCATAGAACCGTCATAAGTTTCAAATCTTGGAGGGATGAACCTCTTAGGTAAAGGGGGTTTCATGATTTTGCCAGGGATGGGTATCATGGCAAGCTCATATAGCATATTCAGATCTGTGACTCCAATCTTGAGTAGGATCTGTGGAGGAGCTCCACATGCGACACAAGATATACTAGCACATCACAAAAGTTGCAAGGACACCATCTAAAATCATATAGAAATTGTAAAGAAGCTCGCATTCCTTGGCAGTCAGTAGAGATCTTAAACATGAATGGGTCGCAAGTAGTGATATGCAACAAAGGATCCTCCCTTACTCCTAAAATGGAACATCCTAAGTCTGGTTCCAAATCAAAAGATTGGATAATTTCCACATCAGGATGTTGAAAATTGAAATCCTCACTCAGGAACATGGGATCCACATAATTAGCCCTGGTCAATGGAAATGTGATGCAGGTAGATGTAACTATAGATATATCAGGTGGTACAGGCTCATCACATGAATCACACAAAGATGTTGGGCGGGATAGCTCAACAACACCCCCAACCCTAGAGTTGACACTACTTATGGATTGCATTCTTTTACTAGATATATCTCCCGACTTCTTTGGGACAACCTGTTTTGAATTCAATATAGATGAAATAATAACAGGCAAAGTATCATCAGTACCTGAAAACGCATACCTAAGGGTGTCAGGTAATTGTTTATGATCAAGCTCAGGTGGCTCAACTGATGGGACTAGTTTTGACTCCCTGAGTGGAAGAGGCTCCACTTTAGACTTCCATTTATAACTAGGATCCACAATGGAGACTGAGTCAAGCAAATCATTGACTTCCCTAATGGAATCATCAACATCAAAGTCTAAACTAAAATGAGTCAAACAAGCCTCTAAATGGTCTTGTGTATCATGAAAACACTCAAGATGAATAATCATTGAGGTTCATAATCAGGACATATATGATGCGCAAGCAAGATGAATGGCAAACGACCCTAGATAAGTACCTAGCAATACAATCATTCAGATTGCCTTCGGGTACTGCGCAGCTGATAGTTATAGCCCCACGAAAATATTTTTGAAGTTTCTACGAAGCAAATTAATCTCGTGAGAAACTAATTTACTAGGTAGAGACTGTAACGTCTGGTAATCCCTACAAACACTCCTTCTTATTACCTATGTTTGTTACTAATCAAGGGCTGAAATCCATTTTAATTAGCCTATCCACGGGAGAGAGCACATAATTTTACAGCATAAAAAATATCCTGAAATCTAATTGCTCCTACTTCCTTTTCTACCTTCAGCTTAAAGTGTAATGTCTGTTTCAGAACTATTCCAAGATTGGATATGTTCCTTCACTTGACTACTTTAAACTTTCAAGTTTCAAAAGAGGGGTCCTATGAGCGTCTTGCCCTAATTTATCTTGCTACAAATTTTAATAGTGAGGGCTTAGGTCCCTAACCCTGAAATAGATGGTGGTTAACCTATCCGCGGGAGAGAACACGATATTTTACTGCATCAGAAATATCCTCAATCTATTCAAATTTGCATTCAATTCTAGCTAAAAACAAAACACGCAAAACACACAGTAATCCACTCAGAAACCGCGTGCAGATGCGGTGGGAGAAGTTACCTCCGGCGTGAACTTCTATTGGGTTACTTGCGACGCCGAGTTGAAGTCGATCAAAAGCACCGTTCACCTGACGACTCGCCGACTTCTGAGAGTGTTCACGCGATAGCAACCTGTAAACAATTCAAACCCTGTGCTTTTTGTTTTGTTTTTTTTTTTTTTTAATTATGCAACCTGTAATATATGCTTCATACCTGTTAATACCTGCAAAAATAAAAAACAAAAACAAAAACAAATATCAAAACTTCTAAGACTTAAAAGAAATAACTAAAAAATAAAATCAAGCCTATCCTAAAAACAAAAGCAATCTATATCTTACCTAAATTTTTTTTTTAACCTAAACTACAAATTAGTGAAAATAAACTCTTAAATTCAATTACACCGCTACAGTTCCCGGCAACGGCGCCAAAAACTTGATGCAGATTTAACTAACCTAAATAAATAGGTTAATTTAACCTAGTCTTAATAACTGCAAGTGCATAGTATCTAACTGGTAGACAAGGACAAGTACAGGTTGATCCCACAAGGACTGGGGGTTACATCAATCAAAATATATAAACTAAAAATCAAATTAAAAAGAAAAATAAAAAGTTTTTTAGAATATGAAAAGGGAAACCAAGGCATTGAATCCACCAATTCAGTTTTTTCAAGTTATTTTAATCTAACTTATTATTTTCTAAAGCGAGAAGCTTTAGGGATGAGAATCCCTTGCTTGCATCGATGATGTGATCGTTAAGAACAATTCAGTTTTAAAATCCAATGTTACAATTAACTTCAACATAAATTATAGATTCCTAGAATTGAGTGTCTTGTTACAACACACTCAATCACAAGTCTAATTTATTAAGTTTCAATTCCTAGCATTGAGTGTCTTATTACGACACACTCAATCACAAGTCTAACTTAACCAATTAAAACTAATAGGGCTGAAAACCGAACCGACTTAGGTCGGTTTTAAAAATTTCAAACCGAAATCGAACCGACCATTAACAAAACCGATCCGAAACCGAACCGATTCTAATTTATGCAAACCGTAACCGAACCGAACCGATTAAAATTGAACCAAAACCGAAATAAAACTGATCCGACCGACTTTTTTAAACATATTGTATTATTTATATATAAAATATATATTATTTATTATATATATTCGGTCGGTTCGGTTAAAATCACATAGAAACCGAAAACCGAACCGACCACTTCGGTTTTGAATTTTTAAATATTAGTTTTTTTATCGGTTTTTTGTTCAGCCCTAAAAACTAATGCTTTAAATATTAGTAAAGAAAACTCTAACTACCGACTAGTCTAGATCAAATCCGATATAATCGGTGAAAGTAATTTACTAATACTCAGGAATTAAATTTATTTTGCAGTTAAGCACATAATAAAATAAAAAGTCAAACTAGAACAAACTCTTGAAACCCAATTGGTTTCATCTTAGCCTTGGCGAAGGGTTTAGAAGATCATGGAGGTGGTGACAGCATCAATGGAGGCGTAATTCATCTCTACATGAACACGAATCCCAAAAAAGACTGTTGATGGACATTGGTAGCTCAGAGAAATCACCGGGGTGCAAATAGCCAAAACTGATTTTTGAATCAGTTTTTCTCCTGCCAAAGTTGCGCGGCTGTCTTCTCCAGCGCGACACGTCCTGTGCCATGTTTCCTTGCAAGCTTTCGCTTTCTACGACCGGCCCCGGTACTTGCAAGAGAGAGGGAAACAAAATGAGGGAGATACGAGAGAGAGGAAAGAAAGGACGAACGGGAGAGGAGCTGGGGCTGTGAGACAGGGAGGCGCTCCTCGTTTCTGCTGTTGCTTGCGAGCTCTATTCCTCCGGCGAAATAGTGAGATGGTGGTGGTGGCGAGGTGAGAACAGGGGATGAGGTGGTTGGTCTCTGTGTGCGTGCTGATGGGAGAACGCAGGGACAGTTGCGAGGTGGCTTTGCGTGATGAGAAGGGGATGAAGACAAGGCAAGTGGAGGTATGACGATGTAGTGAGGAAGTATTGGTGAGGTGAGGTGGTGATGGCGGGATTATCGCACTGCTGGTTCTCTTATCGAGCGAGGATTGCCGGCAGGGTGGATTGGCGTGGTGGCTAGAAAAGAAAGGAGGGGGAAGGAACGTGGAAGAAGAGAGAGAGCTTTTCTCCACAACGGGGAGAGCTAAATAGGGTTCTCCTATTTTCTTGGCCTTGGGTTCTCCAAAAGGCGTTGGGTTTGGGTTTTTAGGTTAGCATTTTGGGTTTGGGCTTAGGTTAAATTAGGTAGACCTAGGTTTATTTGGGTTAGGTTTAGATATGTGACCATCTACTTTGTATCACCGCTATAATCAACCAATTGAACATTCATTAAATTGTCGCCTTAATGCGATTTCATCGTTCACGCTCAAATTCCTACAAATACATGAAAATGAAATAATAAGAATAAAATATAATAATCGAAACACTAACATATATAAATTAAGGGATATATTATGTAATAATTATGTGAATATCATAGAACCGTCATAAGTTTCAAATCTTGGAGGGATGAACCTCTTAGGTAAAGGGGGTTTCATGATTTTGTCAGAGATGGGTATCATGGCAAGCTCATATAGCATATTCAGATCTGTGACTCCAATCTTGAACAGGATCTGTGGAGGAGCTCCACTAGTCCGGAACCCATTGTCTTGTGATTCATTTCTTTTAAAATTCGTTCTCTGAAGTTCAGTAGAAGCTTTTTTATTCTCTTGGAGACGACTAGCAAAGTTTTGCTGAAGTGGAACTCTAACGCGCTCGGTAGGTGGGATATGTTCTTGTGTGAACTTTTTGAACATTTTAGCCAGATGCCATTTGGGCCAAAAATTGGTCCACATGAGGATCATCATTATTCTCCCAGGAGCAAGGGCCTGTTAAGGCTCCAATTGAGTGATTTGCGCCACCATATCTTGTGATGGAAATTCACTACCTGGTGCGGCTGGCTCTCCCAATGCTGGACATGGAATGTGTCCACTTGGTAATTGAGTTTCACCAATGGAACGATTGTCTTGATTGTTGCTAAGTTGAGAGTTTGTAGGGGTTCCATTTGCATTGTATCTTTTGTTATTGATTCACGCAAAGGAAACTACCAACTCTGTTGCGATTTTTCTTTAAGAAAACTATTGTTCCTCACGAACGACACCAAACTGATGTGTCCAAATCTGTTCTTCCCGAGATCTAACCTGCAAAACAAGGTTAGATTGCCAAAGACCATTTGTTTGGTTGCCGAAGGCATTCCGCTGCTTAAGTCAGTTAACTGTAGGAGAAAATGAACTTGGACAGAGTATAGTTATATTGTATTTGCGTACCTCTTTTGTGAATATCTCCTTTACCATATAAAATGTGAGTAATTAACTTTGTGTGTGACTTAAGCATGCAGGACGTGATGAAGGGGACACTTCTCACAACGGTCTCCTCCTTCATTGAGATGCGTCCTTGGGGGAGTGACTCCCGCCATTACTTGTCTCCTTCGTAGCGTCTCTCTTCTCTAAAGAAAGAGATACGTTGGGCATGAAGTTTATCCCTTTAACTATGTTTATGGTTTGTTATTAAATGGCTCTTTGGGCATTAGTGATTGGGCCTTTATCTTCATCTAGCATGAGGTGTTTGTTCCTTGTGATGGATGATCTTTGCCACGTGTACAGTCATGATCAAAGGGTTATTTAATGTATCATCAAAAGGCCCGGAACAATAGCCAAAAAACACATCTAAAGGCCCATTCATAAAACCTCGCTAACACTGTAACTATAAGAAATAGTAGCCACACTTCAATTACAATTCACTAAGGAACAAAGAAATATTTACTATGCAAAGTTTTTCTATATGTTCCTCTATTTGACAAAGTCTATAATTTTTTCTTACAATTTCCTATTTATAGTTGCTTGCACCCAATCAATAGTATTCGTGGTTGTGTAAGTATGGCTGCATGGTTTACTTCCGTTGAGAGAGGGAGAAGAAAGAAAAAGAAGTTGAAGGGTTGATTGTTGGGGTTTTGTTGGAGGCTCACAAGTGTGTATTTGATCCGTGTTTTGCCGAATTTTGGTGTCGTTTATTTCGGTGTATTCTCCCTTGGTTGAGAAGTTGATTGAAGCTCTTGTGAGGTAACCCTTATATTGTTCATTGTATTCCTCAAGCTTTGAGCAAATAGCTTTAGAATAACATTGTACTTCTTTTGATTGATTAGCGGATTGATCGGATTTGCCCCGTGGTTTTTTACCCTTCATCTTGAAGGGTTTTCCACGTATATCTTGGTGTCATTTATTTTTCTTTGCATTGATTATTTGCTTACATTTAATATTGGTTTGGCGATATTAGTTTATTCAAAATCCAACCCAAATAATAGGCTCTCAGATTGGTTTTGATCCAACGGATAACAATGATAATAAATAATTATTTGGTTTAACCTATTAAAAATGGCAACTAGTTACAATGATTGATTTTGTTTCCTAAAAAATATTTACAAAAACATGATGCTCCAGTTTTTTTCTTTCGCTTCCAACTTCTCTCATTTTTTCATTAGTAAAAGTACGAAACAATTGCTAAGTAATCTAAACTTCTAATTATAACACTTAGATTTAACCTAGATTGTTATTTTTGTTAATTATATATATATTGTTATCTTCTTTATTTTTGAATTAGTTTATGTCTCTTTTAGAGTCTATAATCAATGTCTTTACAAGTTGTGGTGAACCAAGAACTTCCGAAAGAAAAATAATTTAGAAGAACTCAATTAAAGAATTTAGCACAAGATATAAAATTGCAATGAACTTTATGGAGAAATTGCAACAAACTTGGTATATATAAAAACATAAAGAAGTTTTGGAACATCTAAAGCAAGAGTAGTTGGGTATCTTGCAAAAACGAAGAAGAAAAATATGAAAATTAAGAGATAGAAACATACCATGAGTAAAAAAGAGTTCATAGAATTTTTATAATATATATTCTTTTAGGAAACAAAATTAATTGGATTGGCTTAACTATACCTAACTGCATTTTTTTAATTGGTTAAGCCAATTGATAGAATTTCATTTGTAGTTGTTCCCAACACTAACAACCGCATTCTAAAGCATTTTTGCCCTAATGTTTAATAACTCCTATGCAATATCAATCCATTCTCTTCATGATATATGTCTGATTCAGAAGACCTGGAGCAACAGCCGAAGAACACATCTAAAGGCCCCATTCAAAAACACTAGAAGCAATCTAATCAATTAACATTCCAGGCCAATCTAATCAAATAGCGCCACTTATCATAATTATAAACACTAGTCTGTAAGCTCGCACTATGCACGCATAGTTGTTATGTCTCAAATATAATGTAAATGTGTTACCATGATCTTGCAGCTACAAATAAAATGTCTATCACATTAATATTCTTAAGAAATAAAATCATAGTTATAGGAGCGTTTGATCTTATAGCTTTCCCAACCCTAGTTTACATTATGGCTTGCTTTATTGGGCCTCCCTGTCCCGAGTACCTCTTTCTGTTTGTTTTATGGGCTTATATCGAATATGTACCATGCATATTTTTTTGCTAATAAGTTAATCACAAACACAAAACTCATTTTAAATATAGATTTTTAACATTAATTACATGATCTTTCTGTCGATTTGAGATTTTGGAGGACTTTCTCGCCTTCAGAAAACCTAGTTATCATGTTTATTAGTGGAGTTCTTCAGGACCATTTGTCGGACTTCTTAAAACCTTTTTGGACCCAATCTTTTTCTCAAATAGCTTATAATGCAATTCCTTCATGGACTTGGAAGCCCAAGTCCGCAAGTCCGAAACACATCTTTAAATCCAAGACAATTTTCGGGGTTTTTTTTTTTAACAATGGCAAGGTAACACATTTTAGGGTTTTCTTTTTTTACAATGCACCAAAAAATAACCATAATTAGTATTGAACCCCTCATTTTGTTTAAAATACCAAAGTCTTTGCTTAGTCTGTCTGCACTATCTTTTGACACCTGGTTTAGGTTTTGCTTGGCATTTTTTTGGGTATTTAGAATTGGACATATGGACGGATTTAAGTGTGTTGACTAGCGAAGATTTTGGTCTTCTAACGATTGACTAACTGAGAATTGAGTTTTGGAAGAGCAAACATCATTTAAAACAAAACGGGTATCGTCACTAATTATGATTATATTGGTTTTTTTAGGGGGGAGGGGCGCTTTTATCCAAAAGCCCTACATTTTAACATTTTACCAAGAAAACAAAGTGAAGAAGAAAAATATTTTTCAACTTTTGTGGTTAATCAAAATATATAGGAAAAGACTATTTCCACTAGAATTAGTTTCATTTTTTTCAAAAAAAAGATAATTTCAATAGAAAACGGACACGTGGAGCGAGTACAAGTGACAACCAAGTGGGGACCTGTACAGGTGGACACAACTGTTTTCCTTTCCAATTATTTTCTCCCAAATTGAAAGAGACTAAAACCAGAAGCTAGATTGGGACAAGCCATGGAACATTCCCATCTATGGTCCTCCAGCTAATTCAACTTGTGCTTTGCCATATTGGTTTTGTATTGGGCTGGCTCTCTATTCTTATTCCTGTGCTGTGTGAGTTGTGACCATCCCTTTAACTTTTTCTTCTTCCTTCCTCCTTTCACACCCTCTCCCTTAATAGGTTTGGGGCTCTAGCTACCTAGCTAGGGCGAGCCCCCCTTCCCTTATGGCTCACCGGATTTTGAGGCATAAATGATAGGGAAATTATGGGACCATCCCTTAATGCGTGACAATGGATTCCAGGTAATGGGGAGATATATTTCCTTATTGAAAATTCCAACAACCATATATTGTTCCTATAAAAACCTAAAGTCTTAGTTGACTTTGTTTTAGATGATTGTGCATGATTTTTGTGAATGAGTTATCGTGTTCTTTTGCTTGAATTATGAGCTTTATGTAACATTCAAATGACTGTTAAATGATGGTGATACTCTAACATATTACTGGTAAATGATATTCGTCCGATTGGACAGCATTACCACTGCTTAGCTTTCAATTCGCTTTTGCATATTGAATAAAAATGTGAACAACTTGCCTTCCGTATTCACCTATTTTCCTTTTGTCACAGCACTGGAGAGAATATGAAGAATGGGCTACAAAATGTGTCATGAAATAGTAAATATTTTTAGTTCACTTTCAACCTCTTAAATCTCAGGACAAATCCAGATCATTAGTCCTTTGACGGGTACATTAATTTTGTCGTTCAAATATCATTTTCCCTCCTTAATTACATGTATTATGACAAATTTACGCATTGGAGCCTACCAAAGAGGATGCTTCCCATGTGAAGGGGTGCGTACTTTGCACAATATATATGTGGATGCCAACTCCTTCATGTCTCCAAAAACCCACAAAATGTGTTTAGTCAAAAGTACAATCCTTCCTCTATAGTGTGTTAATAACTACAGTTGGTCTCTTTGTTCATTGCTTAGTCTCTTTCAGTGTCTGCTCTAACCATATCCCTTGGACCCACTTTCATGTTTCATTCATACAATTACACCCCTATATCCATCCCCCCTCACTCCAGACAATCAATAGTACCCCAATATCTAATTTATATTGGCTTAAAAAACAAAAATGTGATTTGGATGTTAGGTGGCAAACTATCTATCGGCCTTTATATGTAACCTTCATTAGGCATTGTTTCATTAATTACTCGTTAGTTCAAAAAATTAAAACAAATGCGACTTAAATATATTACGTGGATAAGATTTAGATATTAGCAGCTGGCAAATGGCAATGGCGCGCTGTCTATAGATAAGGTTTGGTTAATTCTATATGAGAATAATCGTGATATGTAGCATTGAGGGGTTGTTTCTATTATTCTCCGGAGACTGTAATGTAGCTTTCAGACATGAAATAAATAAAGAAAACCAGGACACCACAAACTACAACGAATTTGGTTCGGGTGAGAAACATTGGAGAAGATTGGAATGAAAAAAACACCTTCAATTAACATCAAAGATGAAGTCTGATCAATAACTCCCTTGAAACAATATGTGGGGTTGATATGTTGAAGGACATGGTGTCCTAAAGTCTTAAAGAGGGTGCTATAACCCTAATAACAAAGCCTTGATGTGTAGGGTAAAGGGTACTCTAGTGACAATGATTGATGAATAAGGGGAAGGGAGGTGAGAGTAGAACTAAAACAAAGTATGACTTTCATTGTCGGTGGATGGTTGGAGCTAGCAGTGGCTAAGTATCAACTCATCCAGACCTCTTTGATGACTTCCTTTTCAATTAGTCTCATCTATTTGACACTGTGGGGATGCCCAATCTTTTTTATGTCATGTTGTTTGGGTTGTTTTGGTGATAAGGGTTATTTCGATATGCATGCAATACATGCAATTTAACTACTATACCTGAATTATTGAAGCATTTCAATTCAATATCTCAAATTAGTACCATAAGAAAAGGTATTACTAATATAACTATGGGATAGTGTTGGCTTGAATAAGTTTATATCAAGTAATAGAATGAGGTCTTTTGGAGAAAACCCGAGACCACCAAAGACTAGGATGGGAGTCCAATAAGGCGGTGTTTAAGTTTTGGACAATATTGTTAATATATATAGTGGACCAAACGTGCTATCACACACGGTCTTAGGCGCATACCAACCACTTGTGAGACTCAAACCCAAAACCACCTACATTTACAAACCTACAATTAGTAATTTGTGTATCACAATTACTCTGATTTTTTTTCCCTACCAATATTATTGCATGTATTGTAAATAAGTCACTCTGATGCAATTATTTATGATTTATTTGATTTGATATATATACATATTTTTTTAAATATTATAGAAGGAGATACTTAAGAAAAAAGCTTGCCATATACACCATGTATAGGAATATCAAATACCTAAATGGTGATAAAAATGTCACGTCATACCCAATTGTGGGCAGGATGAAAATTGGGTATATATGGAGCTTTCATGGCTGGACAAGGGTGTAAGGGGATCATGTGAACTAAGCTTAAAAGGTGGATCATGTGATAGGATGCATGTGCCATTTTTTTTTGCATGCATGAAAGCTGTACACCTTCATGAAAACTGATAAAGGCAGCATCAACAGCAACACTGTCGACTCGAGTACTAGTGCCATTATTTTGATGCAGAAATAGAGTTTTACATGTTTATAACAAGTGTTCCTCATTGGAGAATTTTGAAGTCTCCAAAAATCTGATCCATGTAATATCTACAATGTGATAGAGATTCGATTTCTATGTATGTATAAGAAAAATACAATCACCCAATAGGCTTTTCTTAACTATTGATTCCTGGTGTGATTTTGTTGACCCCTGTAAGCTTCTTGGGTATCTGAAACTCTTTGTCTCAACCTTTCATTTACGTTTGGGAACTAAGGATTCAGATTCTGGGGTTTAATGAGTTCACAGGGTAATCAACAAAACAGAAGTCAATGATTGGGGTCTCGATTGATGTCTGTAAAAGATTTAAGACTACCGAAATATATGGATTATTTGTACTCTTCACTATGATATAGGCGATCTCAAATCTTTTATTTTGGCTTTTCCATATAGAAGGAACTTATAAGACAAATTTCATATATAGGGCTAGCTTAGCCAAGAATATTAAGCTAATTATAATTAGCCAACGTTAGTGTTAACAGTATGTTTAGTATTTTAATCACTCGTATTAATCGTGATTAGTCTTACCATTTTCAGAATATCAACATAAATTCACGTGGAATACTCATGATGCGCACTAGTGATTAAACAATAATTATTACCTTAATTATAAAAAAAAAAAAAAAAAAAAAAAAAAGACCTTGAATGTAGTAAAATAGATGAACAGAAGACATTGGCCGTTGGACAGAAACATCAAAACCTTTTGGGTTTTAAAGGGACAAAACATTGGGCATAAAATGGAGCACTTATGTTTTTTTTTTTTTTTTCACATTTTATATTTCTGATTTTCTTTATTCTATGGTTTGTATTTTGTACATCTTGGAAAGGTAAAATAATAATTAACAAATAAAAAGTGGGTAAAAAAAGTACCAAATGGAGAGGGAGTGGTGGTCAGAAATTTTTAAATAAAAAAAGAAAGTACTTTTCAGTGGTTTGTTTAACAGAAAAAGAATCACGAGAAGCACAAGCAAGCAAATAAAGGTACGGAAATGCAACTGGCATACTTGTCTCAGAGGTTGTTATCTTTGTACCTAAAAACAAAACACCATCACAGTTCCCACTTTTTTTTTTTTTTTTTTTTTTTTTCAACATTACCCTTGGATGGTTTTCTTGCAATTCAAATTTAGGGTTTTTGGATTGTACTACAAACCTCGCGCTTAACTAGCAAACAAAGAAACAATGGTAAAACACAAGAACCGCTACTCATTCATTTTAGAAAATTGCACCATGCTGACTCTATTGAGATGAATTTGGTTTGAATAGTTTCACATCAACTAATGTGAAGTTGTTATTTAAGAATATAAGATACACCTAAACTTAGGTTAATTACGAGAAAGTGTTAGAATAATACTGTATTCAAAACTTAACGCGACTAAAGATGCACTTAAACTTAGGTTTAGACTATAATAACGAATGTAAGACTTGCACTCAACATAGTCAAGCCAGGTTCAAGATTAATTCACTCAAAGCCAATTCCAAGATTGATTCACTCAAAGCATTAGAAAAGTCAAAATAAGACTCCATTTTGTATATAGAAAATTTTAAGTTTACTGTTCCGGTTAGAGTTAATTTATATAAGCTTGTATTCAGTTGAAGAATAACAATTATAATACAATTTTCCTAACAAAAAAGGGAGGAATTATTTTCTTCCAATTATCATTAAGGTTTTGTATATTTTTGTTACAATTAGTGGCAAGTAAAGGGTGTTATGGTAACTAGGAGAAGAGTACAAAAGAGCCCCTGAAACTGAAGCTGGCTTTTGAGTTGATGTAACAGAGAGGAGAGGAGGGCACACCTAATTAAGTGGACGCCACGTGGAAAATCTGCAAGAATTTCGATGGACTGAGCCGGACTATTATCTCTGGCTCACTGGGTCGAAGACGAGACAGTGAACGGAAAGGACTCGTCACACCGTTGATTGCGTGGACGAAACTCCAAAGAAAGAAAGAAAGAAAGAAAGAAGGAAGATTGTTGCTATCTGCAACTCTCTGATCTTCTTCTCTTACACACCGAAAAACTACAAGATGTGATTTATGAATGTATGCAGATTGAGATTCTGTTTTTTTTTTTTTTTTCCTCTGTTTTTTTATTGTGGATATAAACAAAAATATGAAATTGTACTTACTATTTTTTTCTCAAAGATTTGATGGAACTACTCAAAACCATACCTCATATCTACTTGATATTTCAATAAGCTTTTGTTCTTTTTTTTTAACACTTATTTATGGTTTGTTTTGTCAAGAAAACATGTGATGGGTAGAAATTCAAAAACTTTATCCATATTTTTCGATTCAATTTTCGTTTATTTATTGGTGATACTAATCATAGGTTGAACCAGGACTAAGTAAGAACACTAAAATATTGAAAACTTTAATCAATATAAATTTTTTATGATTCTATCTTTTTATTGAAATGCAAGAAATGAACTTTATATCTTCTTATTCTAGAGAATCCACGTAATAATCATATACATCATGAACAGAAAGTGAGGACAGGACTTATCACATTTTTTATGTCAGCAGGATGTTGACTATTCCAAACTCATTTATAACCTTATGCTTCAACAAACCATCTATAAATCAATCTATTTATTTGTTGGTGTAAATAAATGCTTCTTGTTTTGTTGATGCAAACATGTAACAAACAGGGTATGGAGCATATGCTCTGAGCTAGGTTGTATTTATGAACAAAATTATATATGAGACTGATGATATATAAAGCATAAATTTGTTTGATGGGATAAAGCTGGCTTGAATTTCATATCAACTAAAGTGGAGTTGTTATTTAATAACAACTAGGCTTTTTGGCCTTCAATTTGACACAATTAGATAAATACACCAAAAAAATATATGAAATTATATTTTTCCTAAAAAATTGTAAACATTGTCTTTTATAATGGGTTGAACAAGAAAAAAATGTGGTGTATGAAGGGAGAGAGCATAAGAAGTATGATTCGATGTAATAATGCGGTTTCATGTCGGTTTATAAAAGTTTTTTAAGTAAAAGACAGAATTCATGGGATTGAGGGGGGCTCCTGCGTACAGTGGGCAGGATGAGCTCCTGCGCAGGCGTCTCAGCCGTTGGATCAGAATCCAACTGCTCAGATCATATGGATTTGAAATCCAGATTTTATTTAAAAAAAAATTTCCGCCAAAAACCTCTCTCCTCCCATATGATCTGAGCCGTTGGATTCTGATCCAACGGCTGAGACGCCTGCGCAGGAGCTCATCCTGCCCACTGTGCGCTGGAGCCCCCCTTGATCCGAATTCATGTCGGTTTATAAAAGCTTTTAAGTAAAAGACGAAGAAATTTGGTCCACAAAATTACTTGGGAGGTACATAGAACATAGTATATGCTTGTGTGTGTCAAAATACAGGTAAAATGAAATATTTTTACATTGGAACACTTTCACAAGTTTTAAAATTATTTGGATCGTAATCGGATATTTCGTAGGCATTTAAATTTTGTTCCGAAAATTTTCAGAATTCTCCAAAGTTGACATTTTTTGATTTGAAATAGTTTCGGAATATTTATTTAATTTCAGCTCGGTATTTTCGAAACAAAATTTTCAATCCAAATTGCAGCCCTAGTTAAACCTAAGTCGTACAAATGGGGCTACTTGGCACAATGCAATTTTTCTCTCCTCCAACTTTAATAGATAGATATAAATAAAAGATCATTCATTACACCAAATTGACATTTTTATAACAATCCAAAAAATAATAACAATTTTGAGCTATAACAATCCACAAAACAATTTTACACATTTTCAAAAACAAAGTGATTCAATAATTGTATCACCACAAATAATATGGGCTTACAAGTGATGTTATTCATGGTGATCTAATTTATTGTATCATTTTTTTGTGTAGTTATTTTTCATTTTGTTGACTAAATTTAGTTTTGACTTGAAATTGTTTGGTGGATTGTAATAGCTCAAAAGTGTTATTGTTTTTTTAAGTTGTTACAAATATGTCAATTTAGTGTAGTGGTTGGTCCAATAGCTTCTGTTTTTACAACATGTGGCATGTCGCATGATATACATGTTTTGTTTTGTGTTTAAAGATTATAATTCAAATGTACATTTGAACTCATAAAACTCTCACACTTGACATGTTGATAACGATATGTAGAGCTTTTATCTTGGGTTATCCTTATAATTATTAACCTTCCTTTTACATGATTTATTTGAGTTCAATTAGTTACGAAGTTAGGAATATTTCCTTAGGATACATATATGATGCATAAAATTGTTTTATGGATTGGTTATAAATATTACAAACAAAACTGAATTCCCCTTCCCGTAGTAAGATAAACTTTTCTTTGTAATTTTATTAATGTTGAATAAGAAAAGATTTCGTAACTTTGTTAGTGGATTACATACATTAAGCTTCTCCGCTCTTATCTTCTTCTTTTTTCTTGCTTTCTCTTTCAATTTCCTTTTCTTCATTAGACTTAAATTTGTATCTCATGTGGCATGTCGAGATTACACATCTTGTTTGATGTTTGACATTGCAAGTGTAGAACTCGTGCATATTATACACCTCGATTCACAAATATTATGATCAAAGTTTAATTATGCAGCTCCAAAAGTAGATTAATATTTTCTTTGTAATTATTTCTTCAACTGAGGAAGTGAATAAAGATCTCATTACTTTGTTAAACTCTCCTTAACATTATTTATCATACTTTTCACTTCTTTTTTTTTAATGAAAATCTGTCTTGACTGATAAATATGATATTTTTCTTTTTGATAATTATTTGTTTATTTATTTAATCAAATTAATGCAAAAAATTATTTTGTAGGTAGGTCACAAATATTATAACTAGAGTTCAATTTCTTAACTTGAATGTTGATAAAAAAAAATTTCTCACAATTTTATTTACCGTTGCATATGTTAAGATCATTAACTTTGTTAGTGGATTGCCGACATGTATATGTGTCATTATATGTTTGTTTTCCTTTTCACTTTTCACTTTTCTTTCAAATTCTTTTTTACTTATTATATTATTGGGTCCGGCTTATGTCGGTATTACATGTGGTATGTCGAGATTACATGTCTCGGTTGATGGTTGATGGTTGATGTTTGACGTTGAAGGTGTGGAACTTGTGTGTGTAATATACTCCTTGATTCGCAAATTGTCTTAGATTCAATAAACCAAGGAATTTTTTGTTTTCTATATGCATATTTATTATCATTCTTGAATGCATAGATGTATAAAGCCAAACGATCCATTGGAGATTTTTTTTCTTTTTTTGGCCAAAGACGGAGATTTTTATTGAAGATAAGAAATGAAACAAGATACTGCCACAACAATTTCCTAATCTCAATAAAGATAGAATGTTCCGAATGAAGTAGGGATTTGTTGTTTCGTCGGCTTAAAAACTCCAAATTAAACTTTTAGTGTGGTGTGTCATTGTAGGGAAACTTGGTTGCGGTTGGTATAGATAGGACAATAACATGTGGATCCACATTTTTGATGGTTGCTTCAATGATGTGGGGGTTGCTATAAATCCTTAATAGAGGGGAAGAAAATGAGGATATTGTTGAGAAGAAACAGGCGATTAGAAAGAGTTGAAGTTGTGGTGATAGAATTTGTTGGGTGGTCATTAGAGCATGTATCCCTCTTTTGCTCCCTTTTCTGTCTCTAACTACTAAACCTTATCATTACTTTCCCAAGTTTCCCTCCCTTTATTATGAAAAAGGATCCAACGTTTTTGCCTCTACAATATTTGCTTAAGAGACCCAATTGTTAATAAAAAAATTAATTTAATGTAATCATGCTTGAAATATATTAATCATTAATTTATCTTGATAATCACAAACGTCAACCCTAGGGTTGCACTATACAATGCTCGCTTGAACTATGCAACGGTTACTTTAGACATTATATGAATTGAAAGAGTTAAATAGCCAATGAGGTACTAATTCAACGGTAAGCCTGTGGCCGATGAAATCACATATCCGAAGTTCTTTAAAATACAAACACACACACACAAAGAACCTCCCTACTGCTAGGGGCTTAACTCTTTAGAATTTTTGATGTTCCAAATGCTTTGTATAAATTCTAAAGCAGTAAACTCTGCCACGTCACTTGGAAACATCCACATCCGATGTCCAGTTGGTTTAGCATTTGTTTGTTTGTTGTCATTTTTTTTTTTCCTTCTACAAATGTTTTTAATAAAAAGGAAGATTAAATTAAATGTACTGTACAAATTCTTTGAATCACATGAAAACTTTTGCCAACTTAGGACCACAAAAATGACAACTTTGATGGACCATATTAGAATTGATATATCTTCAAAATGTAAAAAATTCTGATAAAAAAAAAAAACTAAATAAATCCATTGCTGCTTACTTCACAAAGTGACAATAACAAGTTGCAGCCTTTACTGACATCAATAAAGCAAATAATAACTGCAAATAATTATGAAAAATAAATAAAAGAAGTTTTCTTGGATGGATTTTTTTTTGTCTACATTGATAAATCCACCACTTATTTTTGGATTTTTGTTTCTGATAAAAATCATTAAAGTTCAATATCTCTCATCATTTTGCTTTGTACAACCCTGACTAAAATTAATAAAGTTGAGCCAAAAAAATGACCAAATTTATAAATAAAGTTCATGATAAAGGATTAAAAAAATAATAATAATAAAAACTGTCATTCAAGGACTAATATATATCTTCCTAAAAGGATACAAAATTGCAACTAGCTATGTGAAAAGGATTAATTGATGATCATACTTTATTAGGAGAAATTAAGATCAAGTTAGGGATATGTTGTGTAGTTCTAATCAATCGATTTCATTGATTTGATATGTCAACTAAAGCTCGATAGCAGTTTTGAGTTTTGTTTTGTTTTGTAGAAGTGACCATTTTGTTAGTTGAGAAATCATTAATATAACATAACATTATAAAGTCTTAATTATGTGAGTAGCAACTAGCAACTCTGTCTTTTTGTTGAAACCATCATCAACTACAATGTCTGATCCTCAACTCTTATTTCCTATTATCGATTCTTTTACATGCAAACGTGGATCGATATGCAAACGCTACGTTGAAGATTTATGACCAAGAACATGCCCCAATGTGCTCAAATTTGTTAGCAAAATAAAAATAAGAAAAACAAAAATTGAAAGAAAAATGGTGATGTTATTGAAGAGTTTCTCGAGAGATGTATAAAAAAACACCCAAAACCCTGGAAATGGTGGTGGAAAAATGGGGAACCCTGAAGGGGCACATGGCCCCAACATGTCTTGTGTGTATTAAGACAAGGTCAGGGAAGGAGCCATTTTGTGGGACACTCATTGTTGGGGGATGGAGGGAGGGTGGACCAAAGCAATGGCATAGTGTTGTGTATCTCTTCCCCACCAAAGCCGGAGAAAGGAGGCCTAAAATAGACACATTTGTTTCCATGTGCTCTAACTTAAGGGCAAACTTCCAAGACACCAAACCTAACCCCCTTTGTGCTTCCTCCCTTCACATTTTTTCCATTTTCATTTTCTTGGGAACAAGTTGGGACTGTTCCAGTCCCCACCCCCTTTACATCGATTCACCTGATCATTTTACATTTCTTGGTAAATTTTTGTGTTTGGTAAAGTGTATTACCTGGTATTAACAAGATGAAACTTTTGATTTTTTTTTTCTTATAAGGTGGGGAACTAATGAGTCATATGGAGGTTACTCTTTGATATATACTTACATTAATGGTGACATATATTGGGATAGTGTTGGCTTGAATAGTGTCACATCAAGTAAGAAAGAGTTGTCACAAAGGTTAATAAAGAGATGATCCACTCCCTAATAGAAACGAGGTTTTTTAGAAAAAAAAACTCCACACCACCTAGGCTCAGATAGAAGACCCAATAGTGGTGTTTAAGTTGGGGACAATATCATTGTTATATATAATGGACCGAGGGGTGCGTGCAAGGACAAATGGTATCAGAGCTGATGGTTCGATTGGACTTGGCGAGGTAGAGGTACAGACGACACATTGCTCAGGGGATCAGGCGTAGGATAGCGAGCCAGGTAGAGCATCGCAGATACACGATTTGCCAGATGAATGATCCAGATTAAGTTTCAATCCTTAGCAAATGGGTATCTTACAAGTTCGGACGAGGTGAAGTTAGTGTGGTGGTTGCGACTAGGTGGAGCCAACAACATCGGGAATAGTCGAGCCCGTACACCGAGTCAGGTGCAAGGTAGCGAGCCAGGTAGAGCATCGCAGGTGCGCGATTCACCAGATGAATGATCCAGATTAAGTTTCAGATCTTTGCCAAATGGGTATCTTACAAGTTCGGATGAGGTGGAGTTAGTGCGGTGGTTGCGACTAGGTGGAGCCAACAACGTCGGGAATAGTCGAGCCCGTACACCGAGTACTACCCATAAGATCATGGTTGCACATGACACTCGATACCTACCCACAAGATCGTGGTTGCACATGACACTCGAGAAGGAGGTGTACTTCGGGTCAAAGGTGGAGATTGTTGGGATAATGTTGGCTTGAATAGTCTCACATCAAGTAAGGACGAGTTGTCACAAAGATTAATAAGGATATGATTCACTCCCTAATAGAAACGAGACCAAACTCCACGCCACCTAGGCCAGATTTTTATTGACATGATAGTATTGATCTTCAGTTTGATATGATCAATTGACTTTGAATCCATTTTAATTTGTTTTTAGCAAATTTTCAAGGGGTGCATTTGCATTTGCATTTATGTGTTGACATTGGCGTAATAGTATTGATGTTCAGTTTGATATGATCAATTGACTTTGAATCCATTTTAGTTTGTTTTTAGCAAATTTTCAAAGACTAACAAGTCGATAATCTCCATTTTAGGTTAGATGACTACAATGATCTATCAATGTGACATGGTCGGAAAACAAAGTGAATGTAATAGGCGAAAAGTTGATATGTGCTAAAGATACAGGGTGCTACATACACGAAATCAACACCTTGAGAGCACTAAAACTCTCACCAATAATGCATAGATAATTGGTTAGCATGTCAATAATTTATGTCTATTTCCTCCGCAAACAGTATAAACCTCAGGTTATGGTGGACGCTTCTCTTTTTCTGATCTATCGTTCTGTTTGTGTTAATGTACATCCTTGTATAATTTTGATATTGGATTTTTTTAATGTGAATTTCTATAGTTTTACGTAAAATTTTAGAGTTTTATCGCCTCTGAAAGTCGTAATTAATGTATGCATTACATATCGTTCGCCTTACAATTTGACCTTTCAGTAGGAGGTGGTTATTGACGAGAAAAGGTCAGGATTCAAGATTCAACATTCAACATTCTATTTATTGACTACTTTACAATTAAAATTTTTCTACATAAAACCACCTATTTCAGGTTCAAATTTGGTTTGCTATTGCATTCTTCATTTTCTCTGAAATGGATATATCTCATATTAGCTAAGCAAAGCAAAAGCCAAACTAGTGTTGTGTAGATCCATACAGCATTACAAACTTTTTCATGTCATTCTCTTATCCCCAATCACTATTATTGTTGTTAAAGATGAGCAAATTTAACAAACAAAAGTCCCCTCCCAACAAACAAAATTAAGTGACAATAAAACCCTTTTTAAATGATATTTATTTATTTATTTATTTTGCCTTGAATATAGGAGCTCTTTCATGTTTTCCACATGGGCTATCCATAATCTACTTAATTTTCCCAACAAAATAATTGTGGAGATGAGCCTGTTTGGCTGGCATCTGGTTCATGGACCTTTAGTGAGAATTATGGAATTTTAAGTTATATGAATAGACTATGGCATTCGATATTTTGCTCTTCACGATGTTTGCCGAAACGGGAGATTCTAAACTCCCAAAGTATAGGGTTTATCTGGTTCTGGGGGAAGAGTACTCAAAATACAAAAGTTTTGAAGTGCTTTGTCTAATAATAAATAAATAAAATCCCTATGTTTTTCTAGTCTCAAACTAAATTTTAAGATTTGATTCAAGTTAAGTAAATTTTCCAGTTCAGTGGTATGTCTGTGATAGAACACAGATTCAAGATTCAAACCTTGCCGATGACATTTGAGGTGGGAAGGGCTCTTTAGCATGGATAAAAACACCTAAAGATGACTCTTAGGCCCTTGCAAGTACTAATACAACCAACACCTTGCATGTTTGGGATTTAAAGACAATTCGTGTATTAATCCCAATGTTATATTTTGGTCCCAAAATTAATATGGGGTGGTTAGATTTGGTCATAATTTTTAGAGATTCAACAAGGAAGCGTATGGGGCATGACCAACTTAACCTTGAAATAGAGGGACCAAAATAGGGACCATTCTGAACATTTACAAATTCACAAGCTTGTCTCGCTGTTGATGGAATCCATTACCATTTACAAATTGGGACCAAAAGTCAGAAAATCCCTAACTGATAGTTCCCGGAGGTCATCGTGGTATTGCACCATACGCAATGCCCAGATTATTTTAAAGGGAAAATGTATTTCTCAACCACATACTATACCTATATTGGGAGACTGTAATAGCAATTTTGATGTCATTGTCATTGTAGGCATATAGGTGTCACACTTTGTTGAGAGAAACACAAATACAAGTTATTTGAGAATCTCTATAACAAACATTTTCATTTTGAATTTGAATTTGTGTTCATAGTTTGGCAATCTCATGGAACCAAACTCAGGTCTAAAAATGAATAAATAAATGAAAATAAAAATTCAAAATCTTCACTTTGCTTGGGTGTATATTTCATTTTGCTATTCATTCTTTTCAAGTTGACATAAGAAATGATACGATCTTCTTACCTAACGAGATTGATTATAATACATGTACACTAATGAGTTCAACATTTTTACGAACTATTGGCTTTTTACAGGTTATTCAATATTCTCCGCGACCACCACTTAATGATTGAGTCTTTTATGATTTAGACCTGGGAAAGTAAGGAATTATGCAATTTGTGATTTAGACCAAAAGTAAGGAAAGTATACATAGATACTCCATTATGCGTAACGTGTATCACTGATACTCTATAATTGGTATGTGGGATTATCTTGTTTTTCCATCACATGATAGCTATATTATGGTCTACAAATGAAATGTCTCAATGCATGTCAAGGGCTTCCCACAGTGTAAAAACAAAAATAAGGTCTTTTGAAAAGAATTTTTTTTTAAAATAAAATACCAAAAGGCTTGGTTTAATTCCTTTTCTAATGTTGTAAGGGTAGTCATGATGGAGTAATTTGCGGTGTAATTATCATGTTTCTTTCCATGGCTTTTTTTGTTTTTTAATAATAATTTATTACTAGAAAAAATCTTTTACATCAGTCGGGGGTACATGACGACTTTACCCGATAAAAAGAACCAGAGGACATACATCATAGTAAACCCAAAATAAATATTGACCAAACACTTGGATCAATGTCTGTACTTGCTGTTACTTTTCTTCATTCTAGATGATCTTCGAGGATATACCTTGATGTCTTTGAAGTCCGCCGCATCAAATCGTTTCGATATTCGAAGTTGGTCTGTCTTTAAACCTGACACTAATCTTGACCTAATGGTGTATTCATCCAAATCTTCTTATTCTGAACTGATTGTATCCAAAATGTCGATATCGATCTCCATTTCGATTTCACTGTTAGCGTTACGAATCAAATAGTTAATAAGTTTTTTATCCGGTACTTCAAGTACTACTACGTCCACTAAAGTTTCGTCATCTTGTACAATACCCACATCTGCTGAAACCCCTACCTTCCGGTCATGCACATTGTCACCACTATGATCTCGAGTCTGAGCACCAACGTGAGCTCCACTGCCAGCACCATTGCCAGCGCCATAGCTAAACCCACTGTCAACGTGATCATCGTCATCTACTGCGTCTTCCTTTGTTGGCCCGGAGTTGCTGTCTGGAATCATTGCATTTATCTGTAGAGAAGCATTCTCACTGCTCTTCTTGTTCTCTGGGCTAGAGATCCTGACATCCCCGCCTACAGCCTTGATCAAAACCCCCTGCGCCCTCCCTGATTCCAATTGGTTAACATACTCGTGCGCTCGCGGCGGCCTTGAGCTGCTACCTGAAGCATTATCACATTCTTGCAGAAAAGCTTGGCCATCATTCGCATTTTTCCTAGGGATCAACTTCTTTGGATCATCAGCTACAACATGTGATGTTTTGTTCACCAAATCAACCTGCTCTATTGGTGACGCTACGTGCTCTGCAGAAACAGAGCGTACATGCTCCGCTCCGAGCGCGACTTGCTCTGACAAAGCAAGCCCTGTTAATGGTAGAACACGCTCTGGCTGGGACGAAACAAGCCCTGAAATTGTCTCTCCTTGTTTTTCAATCGCTTTTTCAATCTCAACAGCTGTGTACCCCGCCTCAAGAAGTCATTCCTCCGTTGTTTCTGGCTCTACCATGTCACTGACTGGAGCCTTCTCCTTACAAGGCAATGAATTATTCATTAGATTACTCTCGTCTTCAACTATGTTCTCTGTAAGTGACTCGAATTTGTTTGACAACATGACATTCCCCGAATCTTTGACCATCGGCCTTTCAGCACCAACTCCCTCCTGGATTTTCTCACCCTGATTATTCTTTACACCACTAGTGTCAGCTTCTGGCTGTGAAACTTTATTTTTTTTTACCACTGGGACATATTGTTGCTTGAGGACTTTGACTTCTACCTTTTGTTTCTCAGTCTTCTCTTCTTTCACCAAGTTGGGTGTTTTCACATTGCCCTTATGACCTAACTTTTTTCTGCAATAATCCTCCTGATGCCCTAGCAATGAGCAATAATCACAATATTTGAAATCCGAGTATTCAATCTTTTGCCAAAGCCCCTATCCAAATTCTACTCGGTAGCTTTTCCGCCAAAGTCATCTCCACGCAAACACGGGCATAACCCGGGCGTGAAAGACATCGAGTATGATCATCCATGCGCAAAAAAACACTAAAAGAGTTCACAATTGCTTTCAAAAGAGGGGGATGAAATAAATGCAAAGGCAAGTTAGGCAACTCTACCCATAGTGGAACCGATATTGGATCTGCTTTCAGACTGAAACCATCATGCCAGCGAAAAGCTTTGAATCGAACTCCCCGAATCAAGAACGAGTCCCTTGCCAAGACTTTATTTGCTTTCGCCTCAGATTGAAGCCGGACAAGAACGTGACGTTGATCTAGCAAACCTAGAGAGAAATCGCCCAAAATCCCCCAGGTTCGATGTATCGAATCTCGAATATCTTCCAATGTTGGTATGTAGCTAGAGAACTTTAAGACTATCACGTGTTTTTCCATGAACGCTTCCCCACGAGTTTCGTCAGATGCCGTAAGCCCAATGGCAGGTTCTCATTCTTTCCGAAATCTAGTTCCCTCAACATGTGTTTCCTTAACCTCATCAACCAGTATTTGAGCGAAAGTAGGTTTACTGACCGCTTCCGCATGATCCCTAACCCCCATTGGGGGAGGGGAAGTACTGACGGCTAGAGGAGCCGTCATGCCACACTATGCCCTGACCTAGCCAGACATTTAGCGAGCTAAGTCGAGAACAGATCTTCACCGAGGCAGCAACTTCAGCAGAACGTCAAGATCGCTCGTGGTGACGTCCAAATCAAGGGGGTGGCGCAGGTTTTTTCAAACACTGCTTCAGATCTGGTCGAGATAACCAGATTTAATCGCCAAAACAATCGAGATCTATCGAGCAGGAGGAGCAGATCTGTCAAGAAGGAGCAGATCTGTCGAGCAGGCGAGCAGATCCGTCAAGATCTGCAAGCAGGTGAGGTCTCTCTCTCTCAGTTTCGTCTCAATCAGGCGAGGTCTCTCTCCTCAGGCGAGGTCTCTCTCTCGTCTCCTCAAGCGAGGTCTCTCGTCTGATTTTTGTGCTCAATTAACCGTCGATGCTCCACTTGATCCTTTCCATGGCTTAGTACTCGCGACAATCTTATATCAGTATTTGATACTGCCAATCTTCAAATCAAAACTTTTGGTCACCATAATTGTTGAAAACCGCCTTCCACAGTTTGGGTAATGAGATAGAACCAAATCTATTGCCAACCATACACTCAATAATATTCACACTGATGTTTTTTCCATTAGAGCAAACCTGAATAAAAGACTCAAAGTGCCAAGAAAGAAGGGGTAAAAGTGTAAAGAGCTGAAACTCTGAAGAAAAAAAAAAAATAGCTGATAGCCCTGAATGCCTTGACTTACTCAGAACGTTGATTGAGAAATTACAAATGTTAAGTAACAAATCTCGATTCATAAAAGTTTTTTTGGTTTTAATTGTTAGTGCCAACAATAATAGCATACCCAAGAGAGTTCGAATTCACTCAAAACATAACAAAGCAATTCGGTTTTAGCAACCAAAAATGAATCAGTAAAGAGTTACAACCAATAATAGCATACCTCTTCTTACAAGTATAATTACACTTTTAAATGATTTACTCAAAGCCAAGCGATGCGACATTACACACTTTGATGCATCACCGTCGATAATTAAGCAGTTCTCTAACTACAGAATCGTGGCCATCCTATTAGCGAAATTTATACGGAAAATTGAAATTATTAGATTGTATATTAGGTAATCTAATAAAATTTGTAAGGGTAATATTGTCAAAATTGGTGAAAAATACACACTTTAAAAACAACATTTTCGTTGACCCTATAGAACTCCCAATGGCGGCCCCTACGGCGCCGGCCCTGCCCTGCCCTTCCTCTCACATAAGACACTCCCTTTTCCTTTCTCTATAAAAAGCCTTCTTATTGCCTCTCAGAGCCAAAAACCATCTCACAACAACACAAAGGCTTTACAAAGAAAGCAAGAAAGAAAGAAAGAAATATAAATGAAAGGAGATAAGAGAAAGAAAGCCAACTCCAACTCCAACACCAACACCAACTAACTATTTAGAAGAAGAAGACGACCACAAACCACCACACCGTACTAGTGTGTGTTCCAAGTTCAAGCAAATCCAAGTTCGAAATATGACGGAGAGGCTTTACTCTTGGTTTTGGATGCCTGTTCTGTTCGCCTGCTCGGCTATAGTATTAGTGCTCACCAAAGTAGTGAGATTTCTATGGTGGAGACCAAAGAGTATTGAACAACATTTCTCCCAGCAAGGAATCAAGGGACCCCCTTATAAGTTCTTCATTGGGAACATTAGAGAACTTATGGCTTTGATGCTCAAAGCCTCTTCTCATCCTATGCCTCTCTCTCACAACATCCTCCCTAGAGTCCTCTCCTTCTACCATCATTGGAAGAAAATCTATGGTATGTTCTGTTTTTTTTTTTATCTCTTGATTTTGCTTCTTCCATTCTTTCTACAACTTTTTCCAATCATTTCAACAAATGGGGTTGTGTTTTTTGGTCCAAAAATTCCATATTCTCATCCACTCTTACAAGTTTTGATCCAATTTTCAATGTTTTCATGTCCACCTGACCTTTAAATGCTCTGTTTTTACAACATCTTGTAATATTGTTTGAATAAATTATTGTGTATTTCAGTGTGATTTTGATGGATATTTTTTGGTTGTTGATGTAATGGGAGGATGATGAGATTGTGAATGAAAGCTAGTTCTCTCATTATTGCTTTCTGCAACCTTTCTTGTTTTGGACTACATGAACTTTAGTCTTGTTTTTAGAGTTGCAATGTTTGGTAGTGATATAGTAATGACTTGTCTTCATCCACAGCTTTGCTTTAAAGTGTTGTGTTGATGTTTTATTTTTTTTTCACCTTCTCACTCATTTTTTGTGATTTGTAACTTGAAATCATCAGCTCTTTTTACCCTATTTTGATTGCTTTGATTGTTTTCCATCCATTTGTAGGGTCTACTTACTACCACTATATCCATTCTTACTATCTTTCTTCACTCTCATTATTTTTACTTTGAAGTTTTTGGTGTGGTTTTTTTGCTACTTTGTGTGTAGTGTTTCCCTTTGCTTATTTTTCATCATCAAATTTTTTTTTGCATATCTAATTGTTGCGCTGTGTGGATCAATGTAGGTGCAACTTTTCTTATATGGTTCGGACCCACGGCTCGCCTTACAGTAGCCGATCCTGACTTGATTCGCGAAATCTTCACATCGAGATCGGAGTTTTACGAGAAAAATGAATCCCATCCATTAGTGAAAAAACTTGAAGGTGATGGTCTATTGAGTCTCAAAGGGGAGAAATGGGCTCACCATAGAAAGATCATCACTCCAACCTTTCATATGGAAAATCTCAAAGTAAGTTTCAATTTTTTTTCCATTTTAGTATATATGATGTTGTCTCATATAATGTAAATTTTTATATATATTGAATTCTTTCTAAACATTTTTTTTTTGTTTAGTTGTTGATCCCAGTGATGGGAACGAGTGTGTTAGAAATGTTGGAAAAATGGTCGACAATGGTGGGCTCTGGCGAAGTCGATATTGAAGTTTCGGATTGGTTTCAGAACTTGACTGAGGACGCCATTACTCGAATTGCGTTCGGAACTAGCTACGAAGAAGGGAAAGCTGTTTTTAAGTTACAAGCACAACAAATGGTATTTGCTGCCGAGGCATTTCAAAAAGTATTCATCCCTGGGTACAGGTAAATACTATATTATGTAGACTTACGAGTATTATTCTCGTGTTCTAGCACGCTTAACCTAAAAATACTAACAAATTTAATATTATTTTTCAGATTTATACCCACGAAGAAGAACCGAAGTTCTTGGAAATTGGATAAAGAAATAAAAAAATCTCTAGTGAAGCTCATTGAGCGACGAAAGGAGAATTCCTTTGACGAAATGTCTAATGCGTCTCCTAAGGACTTATTAGGACTCATGATCAAAGCCGCATCGAAGGAAACTAATCAGATTAGTCCCAATTCACCATCGTCTCTACCATCGATTGTCACGGTCAATGACATTGTTGAGGAATGCAAGAGCTTCTTCTTTGCAGGAAAGCAAACGACGTCGAATTTGCTGACGTGGACCACTATTCTACTTGCTATGCATCCAGAGTGGCAGGACAAGGCACGTGATGAGGTGTTTAGCGTCTGCGGGTCACGTGACGTCCCTACTAAAGATGATGTTTCTAAGCTTAAAACGGTAAGCTTAAATTTACAATATTGCTCTTACGGTCGCAACAAGGGTAGTTTGGTCATTTTATTGATAACGACGAGGTCAGTCTTGTCATTAGAGAAACTGAACTCTTGACTCAATGGTACATGTTTTCGCAGATAAGCATGATCCTGAATGAATCACTAAGGTTGTATCCACCAGCAATCGCGACAATCAGACGCGCCAAGACTGATGTTGATCTTGGAAACTACAAGATCCCCCGGGGGGCCGAACTATTAATACCCATCCTAGCCGTTCACCACGATCAAACTTTATGGGGCAACGATGCAACTGAATTCAATCCAGCTCGATTTAGTGAAGGCATTGCCCGGGCAGCAAAACATCCATTGTCATTCATACCATTTGGTCTAGGTGCTAGAATGTGTATAGGCCAAAACCTAGCCATACTTCAAGCAAAGCTAGCAATTGCCATCATATTACAACACTTCTCATTTCGACTCTCGCCTAGCTACCAACATGCTCCGACGGTCTTAATGCTCTTATATCCACAATACGGTGCACCAATCACTTTCCGACGCCTATCAAATCCTCCAAACCCTCAAGATCAATCCAATTAATCCAATACATACTTATCATCCTTGTGTGTTTGCGCCTAGCATTTTATCATTCTAATGATAGGTGTTATTGCAAAAAAAAAAAACCATTATGCCTAGCTTTTGCCTGTTTTCTTTACTACTAACCCTACAACCTTTTCGTATGTTACATAATGTCCACATTGCCCTTTGCGTGCTAAACACTTGGTTAGTTTAGGATTCTTAACAAATGTCTCCCTCTGGTTTCTGGTTTGGTCAGTGGTGTATGTAAAATTGTATAATTTGTTGAGTTTCCATACAAATTTTGTAACCTTTTGCACATTCATGAATGGGTTTACTACATGATTGGCTTTGTCGTCTCTCATATGTCTCTGTTTCATTGTTTTGGATTGATTTTAAGTACATGTACATTCATACTGTCCTCTGTTACAAAAAGACCAAGTTAGACGATTAAAGAAGGCAGTCATTGTTGGCGTATATTATGTACCTGCACTAGGATACATTTTTCGTGGTTCAAGAAAATTTTAATTTTGCCCAGAGAATTGCATTATAGCACGAAAAATACAAATTGTATATCCCAACTAAATTGACACCTAAAAGCTAAAAAATCATGTGTATTACCCTATTGATCAAACTATACCGAGGGAGAACGTACCCTTTGCATCACAGACCTCCATTGAAACTCCATCAAAACCAGCCTTTTGAATTGGGTGTTTGAGATCTGTAGTTTCACAGGGAAGGGGATACATCTCAGTTTTCGTCCAAGTGAATAATACCTTGTACTCTTAGGAGGACATTAGTAGCACTTAATCTTCTAGCCAACAACCTTTAAAAAACCATTTAATCATCACTAGTAACACTTTTTAATGAGCATACAAGAACTTTCTTGATCCCCAAATCTATCCAATTATGGGACAAACTAATAACAGTTTAGAATTTTAAGATTTAGAATGTCTGAAAGTTGAGGAACTCTGTTGGATTGATATTCAAAAGAAGAAAAAAAAAAAAAAAAAAAAAGGGTGATCAGGCTTTTGCTCTCCTAGTGGCAAACCACAACCTAACCATGTACGGGTATCATGTATGTGGCATATGCATATACAACCACGTCCCAAATAACTAGTCGTCGCTCGATTCTATACCAATTATAACGACAAATTGGTTTTCTTGTTGCATCAAAATGTGAATTCGCTGTGGCGATTTGCAATTATTTGCTTACACTGTAAAATGTTATAAATCTTATTCATTATTGTCGCATAGACTAGTCAGAGAAACTGATATATAAACTAAAAGTTAGTATCATAATCAAATTGATTATGAGTTGAGTCCCTTGATGCAATTCAAGTAAGTAGAGACTCCAATAAACTAACAAGGTTAGTGTACCTTTAATTGAATTCTTTTCACAAATAAAGCAGGAACACTTCCATAACCCCAGACAAGAGAATTCCTTTGGAAGTTGTAAAAAAATGTATTAAGTTTTCTATAACTAGCTCTTCCTCCATCCAAAGCAAAGGTAACTCTGCAATCCAACATGCATTTGTTCTTTTAATTATGTTATATTCTCCTTTATAGGGTTTAGGGCTCTCACTCAGCTGTTTTGCAGTAAGTAGGAAGGTTTGAAGTATTAACTTTTTCTTTTTGGGATCTTCTTCTCTTCCACTGTTCTTTCTTTGAAGCTCTAATTTGTGGTTGATGGTCCCCATGAAGAAGCATGTGATGTGATTAAGGGTACATCTAACATACTTTAAGAGAGATTTTGTCATTCTCTTCTTTAGTTAAAAAGATACCAAAGCATGCCATAGTGCATGTGCTCAATCCATATCATGGCATTATTACCTTAATTATATATAAACCTAATTTTCAAATCTTATCAACCTTTTTCTAGTCTTTGAAGAGATGGCATCCCTATCTCCTTCTATAAAAAGCATTAATGGTGATAATAATGTGTTTGTATTAGGTGTTTGGTTGTTCTTATCATGATGAAAAAATGTTCCGAGTTGAGATTGATTGCACCATGGTGTATGATGAAAACTTAGGCCATGTTTGGTTACTCAATGAATGAGACTGGGAATGAGAATGGGAATGGAAACGAGATTATTAATTGCTAGGTTTAGTTATTCGATGGAATGAGAATGGGAATGAGAATGAGAATGAGAATGACTACCAAAGAGAGTTTTACTCAAATTTCTTTTTATTGATAAGTATTGGAGGAAACAAAACCATTTTTTTTACATATATATAAATATAAATATAAATCCCAAATCAAGTATCAAATCTCAGAATCAAAGCAATAGTAGTATTAGAATTATTAAATGAAGCTGTATTTTAAAGTTATTTATTAATATTTGTTTTAATCGTGAAAGAAACATAGAACATAACGAAAAACATAAATCTAATATCACAAACTCAATTTGTCAAATTTTGTAACTGAAATCCATGAATAAGGGAACTACCATAAACTAGAATGTTTATTTTATGACCAAATAACAAAAATTAATGAAAATAATTTCTCTTTACCAATTTTTTTTTTAATTTGTTTATTATCACACTCTTATTCTATAATTTTATTTTGTCCAACTAAAATAGATATAACATATCTTTTTTCTAGTGTTACCAAGAAAATTTCTCATTTTCCACATATATTCATTGATTATATGTCATGTATTAATATATTTTAAAGTTTTTTTTCTTTTTTTTTACTGAACTTGGAAAATGTGCATTTGTTGGAAAAAGAAATGCATGGGAGAACCTTTCATGCTCAATGTTTAAGACTTTTTTAAAAAACTAAATTAGACCTAAAGCACCTCAAATGCTACGTAGAAGTGACCAATGTAGGTTGTAACTTCATCTATCTTTTCAATAAAGGTCACTTTAATTTCCTTTTTTCCTTTTATTATTACTTTATGACCTATCCTATATTTAACCTTAAGCTAGCCAACCCCTAACTCCTTCACATATTTTAAGATGTTCTAATCTATCCCCTATCTATATGGCACGCTTCCAAGACTTACCAAGTGATATGATATCTAAACTCATCCAAAAAAATAAGACCCTAGTTTTTTATGATTAGAGTTCACAAGATTATGTACTGTAGATGTTAATGGTCATTAAAACATAAGGTGCTTCACAATTTGAGAAGCATTTTTTTTTAATAATTAATTGTAATTTCAAAAATGAAATGCAGTCAAGTGAAACAGCAATTGTTTTAGATTTCATTTTTATTTAATTTTTACATGGTGTACAACCATAAATTCTTTTATTAGCTATTCATTTAGCCTTTGATCAGGTTGGAACCAGTGTAGATTTGAAGGGCTTTTTCTGTTTTAGGGTTTTGATCGTAGATGTAATATAATGCAATTTGTTCAAATAAGCGAAAAAATTTCATTTTGGTAGGTTTAGTCTTACTATGAGATAGCACATTCTTAATCACATTTTCTAATTTCTTTTCTCCAACTACAACAAACATATCTTCAATTCCTTATTAACATCTCCACCCTGTTCCTTCAATTTCATACATACTCATTGCATGCAACTGAATCGTGATTAACCATTAAACAATCCATACATTTTGATATTTAGCATCTAGTTGACACGATTAATTAATTAATCACCAACCATGGCTCTTAACCTTGTCAGAAAATTGGGAATTACAGCGTAAATCATGTCGCGAATACGGACAAATACTTGAATCCTACTTCCCAAGGTCTAGCCAGCTAATACGTTATAATAAGTCTTGGTTAATTAAAGTTGCCTCATGAACACTAATCTAATGTAATCTAAAATTGATCCCTAATAAGCTAATTCAAATAGATCCATGGTTATAGCAGATTCATCTATAATCAACCTCTCTTTATTTGTAAGTGTTAAATAATGAAACTTTGTCTCCTTTTATTGCTCCCATGGTGTGCTCATGTCTGCCCTTGATTCATGCCACCTTGTCGGGGTGTTGTAGTAAACTAAGTGACACCTCTACAATTCCATATGATTGGCTATTCATTCATGTCATACGACACCCCCTCATATGTTATTTTGTATTTCTTGTTATCCATGTCTTTGTGGCACTTTGTTGATTCTCATTTACTTTCATTAAGAAATTAATCAAGTGTGTGTGTTTTTGTACTTGGGTTGTTTGCCATATAAAGCTTACAAGATTAATTATTCCATCTTTAGTCCCGTCGTGCTTTGTGATGGACGTTTGTTAGTAATATTTTCCGTGCACTTGTTGAAGAATAAATTTATTTTACAGGGTCGAATGAAAATCAATAGTTAAATATGTAACACATGATGAAATGCTTGTTATTTGACAACACTATTGTCTTATGTATTCAAAACTATAAATTATGCATGAGAGTGAATCGTCTTACCATTTGTGCTTAGTTGTGGAACCCTAATTGAATTGTTATAAGCGCTACCGCCTTAGGATTGAACTTAAATAAATCAAATTGATCCCATTTGAAAAATATTAAGGAATCTCAACTTTTGTAATTAGGGTTATATAACTTGACTCAGCATCCAAATTAACTAGCAAAATAACACTTCAACTTGAAGTAAAAAATCACTTGAACAAAAAGTTAGACAGCTATTGCATGCAACACAAGTAAAAATAAAAAATGAATTATTTTTCATGATATTTGGAAGAATGTCTTCTAGGATTTCTCTTTCTATTTTTCTCTCTCAACCACGTGAGTGTAATTTGGCTGTAGCCAAGCTAAGCTAAGATAAGGGGGTACCATCACATGGGAACTCCAATCATCATGAGATCCTAATGAGACAGCTCTCTGAACTCTGATTTGGTGAGACTCAAATAACATTGTACAACTCATATCATCTCTGTATCTGTGTGAATCGAGTCTCTTTATTTCTCTTCTCTCTAACTACCAATTACCATTGGAGGGTTGTTGGAGAAAAACTCAATGTCTAATCAAACATATAAACCCAAAAAATAATAATCAGAAGTTCAGAACAGTACCATAAAGCGATTATTATTAGACTATTGAAACGGGTTCAGTACTCTCACTGCACTAGAGGAATGACAGCAAGGACATGCCCTCAATTACAAGTGGTTCATGTAGCATGGCATTCAAAATATTCATTAAAACAAAAAGATTTATGTGTCAACAACAACATATGGTTAATGTAGATATAAGTTAATGTGGTATATAAGGGTTATTAACAAATGTGAAATGAACAAACAGGTTTCAATTGTTTCACTCACTGTTTAGCAGACAAAGCTCACTCTTAATCTAATGTTTAACAAAGACCAATTCGGTTTTTAAATATTTACTGAAACAATGGTCAATAAATGATGATTTTTTTTTAAGTATTTATCATACGTCCTCAAGAATAGAACACATGAAGGCAATATGCCGAGAGAAAATCAATGAAAATGTGATAAAAAAAAAAAATAGAGATGGGCGCGGTTCAAAATAGCAAAATTTTTTGGATAGATCTGGTTGCTCCCAGACCGGGACCATGCCATCTCGATTAAAATAAACAAATAAAGCCCAAACCAAACAACCCAATTAACCAAATTGAAAGCCCAACAAGCCCACTCAGCTCTCTCTTTTCCTCACTATCCACATACCTCCTTCAAACACAAAGAGTGAGCGAGAGAGACTATCTCCAATTGCGAGCAAAGTGGATGCCATCGACTAAGCAACAAACCCTAAATAAGTGGAGAAGTCTCTTTGGTGGGACTCCTTCGACGTGCTCGAAACGCCTCTATTTGGACCCTAAATTCATTGAATGTTGGATGAGTTCGGCGACCGTGGCGAGAACATCATGGTCGATCCATCTCTTGCTTTCGAGAACCCCACGCTCTGAAGTGCAATTAAGCAAGACATCGCTTTTCTAAGTGCAATTGTTAGATTATGTGGTTAATTCATGTATTTTTATAATTAATTTTCTACTTAATTACATGAAGTGTATTTTGATATTTGGCGAATATTTTAATGGTATGTTAAGGAGAAAAATGAACTAATGTCACATGCAAGATCGAGTCATTAAATATGAAAGCTTAGTCAAAGATGGAAGCCCAATTTCACAAGCATTTTTAGGTTGAACCCCATTAAAAAAGAGAAATGAATTAAAAAGGAAATAAGCCTACTATAAGAAATAGGTTTTTGGCTTAAAGAAAATATCTCATTTGCTGCGATTTTGCTCTCTCTGATGTTGTGTTTGGAGAGAAGGAGGTGCTGCAATTGCGTTGTGTCACTGAATATGTTGTTCGGTGTTGTTGAATCTGTTGTCTGTCGCAGATTTGTTCGTTTGAGTCGCTGTGTTGTTTTTCTATCACAAAGCTGCTGGTCTGTGTTGTTGTTTTGTCAGAGTTGTTGTTCAATATCATTGTGTTGTTTTTTATCACATTGTCGTTGTTATTGTGTGTCATTTTTTGTTGATTTACTGCTGGAGATTGAGTTGCTCTTTGGCTGCAATTGATCTATCAACTAGTTTGCTATTTTTTACTCTCCAATGTTTTATTTGAATAGTTATGTTTATTCCATTATGTGTAACTAAACAATTTAACTAAAGGTGTATCAGTTGAATTGGTAGAGGTGTGGTGGATAAAATCACACGTCACGGATTCGAACCCAGCTGGTGGCATGGAGTGGGGAGGGTTAAGGGTAAAAAAATAAAAACAATTTAGTTAGGGGTAGATTGAAGCACTAGTTACGACTCTTTAAGAATTTTTACATGCCTTGATAAACTACTTTTCGGTTCTTGGAATTAATCAACATGAATGACTGTAATAGAACCTTGGATTTTGGGTGTTTGTCGATTTCCATTGATTTATGTGTTTTTAATGTGCAACTTAGTAGTACATACCATGCTAAGTTCCTTGAGAATGAAAAGAGTTAAGAGTAGATACTCATGCCTCATTCGTTGTTTGGGAAAATCAATAACTTAGGAGTAGATACCTATACCCTTATGTTGGCAAAATTTGAACATTGAAATTTAGTTTGTATCATTGTTCATGTTGTTATTCAAAGGAAGATGACTAATAGTGGATATTAAATCCCTAACTTATTTTCTCATTATTTGAACTCTATTGTTATCTTTTCTTTCGTTTGAACATCATCTTTATACCTAGTCTTTGGTTTCAATTTTACAATTATTCTTTTCATATTCAATTATTTATTAGATTTCATTGAAGTGAACGTTTTAGGAAAGACGTTTTAAACACAATTAATTCAATCATCGTGAGAATAGTCTCGTTATTGCTATTTATACTATTTATTTGATCTTGTGCACTTACGAGTTAAAACGTACATTCAAAAGCCTATTAATTAGGATACAAATAGTAAGACAAGTTTTTGGTGTCGTTGCCGGGGATTGCGCTAAATTGTGATTATTTTTCTTTTATTTTAGTTGTTTTTATTATTAAAAAACATTTTCTCAACAATTGTATTTTTGATTTCTTCAGTACCTATTCTTCTTTCTTCCAGAAACACTTACTTCGTACGTGTTGACTTTCTGGATTGAATCTTGTTTATGCAGGCTCGTCGGTCTCAAGTCATTAACATCAATGTATACGATCCAAAGATTGAACAAACTTTTAGATGACTTTAAAGGCAATCTAATAGGTAAAATCTCTGGAAGAAATTGACCAAGAGCAAGTAGAAAAAGTCACCAACGCGGAAGCCAATGAAGAACTCATTTATTCCACAAAATTTTAATCAACCATCATGCATTGCTTTCCAACCAACAGCGAAACAAAATTTCAATTTATCACCTCATTTGCTTAACATGGTATCACATTACATAAACACACCTTTTGAGGATCCATATTTACACATTAGGGGTTTCTTTGATTTTTGCAAAACTTAGAATATTCAAGACTTAGATCTAGAAGGAATCAAGTTAATAATTTTTCTTTTTTCTTTAAAAGATAATGCTAAGTTATGGTTGAACTCTTTGACTACAAGTTCCATTATAATTGGGAATGAGTTGGCAACTAAATTTTTATAAAAGTTATTTTCAGTTCAAAAGACAAGGCAGCTTAAAAGGGAATTCAAACTTTCTAACAGAAAGATAGATATTTTTTCTTTGAAGCATGGGAACATTTCAATGAGTTACTTCTCAAATGTCCACACCACAGTTTATCTCAAGATGATAAGTTATAAGCTTTTACGAAGGTTTAAATGATACTAATAAAAGTCTTGTTGATTCCGTTAGTGGAGGTGTGCTTATGAAAAAGAACAGTGAGGAAGCTATTGTGACCTTAAGTGAGAATTCTCAACAATTCTCATCAAGAGGGAGGCCAGGAGTGAAAGGTAAGGGTGTTTATTAGGTAAACATTAATGTTAGACGACGACAATGGAGAGGAAACTAAATATGCTTGTGAAAGCAATGTCAACCCAGAACATCTCTCCAGTTCAACAAGTTGCTCAAGTCGAGACATGTACTATATGTTCTCATTCTTATCATACTACTGAGACTTGTCCTATGTCTTATTTTAAAGAGAAGGAGCATGCAAACTATGTGAGACAACAATTATCTTCCCAAGAATAACCCATATTCCAATACTTACAATCCAGAGTGGAGAAATCACCCTAATTTTCAGAACAGTCTAATTCCATAAGGGCAACAAAGAAATTTCCAACAGGGAAAAAATTTCAACTTCCACTACGAATGGTACAACCAAATCTTGGGTAGAAGAAAGATGGTATAGAAGATGCCACACTTCAATTCATGACTACACAACAACATGCGAATGCTCAAACTAGTCAATCCATAAAGAGATTTGAGGTACAAGTAGGGAAAATGACCAAGGAGTTGAGTAAGAGAAAAAAGGGAGAGTTTTATATTCACCTAATTATTACACAGAATACCAGCTAATTTGTATTTGTTATTCACTTTGACAATCTATTTTATATTAATTATTTAAATTTTGTATTTTTCTGGATTCAGAGCGTTAACGGATTAATGCGGAGTTCAAGGTGATAATAAGCAATTTGGTATTGACGAGCGGAGACGGGGGTGCAGTTAACCCAACACAATTACCCTAATTTTCTATAAAACCCAATAACCCTAATTTCTCTGGGGGTTCTTCTCTCTTCTTCCACGTCCCTTCTCCCCTCCGCTTTTTTCCAGCCACCACACCAATCCACCCTGCCGGCAATCCTCGCTCGATAGGAGAGCCGACAGTGCGATAATCCCGCCATCTCCACCTCACCTCGCCACCGTCCAACAACCACAGCCGCCACCACTATCAGACACCACCTCCTCTCCCTGTTCCATCACGCCATACAGCAGCAAACCTCTTCATCCATCTCTCGTCACCTCGCCACCTTCCCTGTCCAACAACCAAGCACCGAGCCCCGCCACCAGAGCACCACCACCACCACGAAACAGGGGCATGACAACCTTGTTTCACGACAAATCTTCACCTCGCCACCGAGCTTCGCCATCACCGCCATCTCTCGCCCATTCTCGTCCCCTCTCTCTCTTGCAAGGACTTGAGCGCGTCGGAGGAACAGAGCTCGCAAGCAGCAGCAGAAACAGGGAACGCCTCCTCGTCTTTTCTTTCTCTTGTGTCTCACCATCTCCCTCTCTCTTGCAGGGGAGTTTCACTGGAGAAAAAGAACCGGAACGAAGCAGCAGCGGCCGAGCACAGAGCGCGGCTCGCTGGAGACGAAGACCAGAGACAGCCGCGTGATTTTTGGCGGGAAATAACTTTTTTCAAACAGTTCTGCTATTGGCACCCCGAGATCCTGTAAGAGCCACCACAGTGCATTTGCAGTTTTTTTCTCGGGATTTATGTTCATGCTGAGATGGATTCCACTGATGCTGTGACCACCGCTACCATGGAGAGCTAAACCCTTCGCCAAGGCTAAGATGAAACCAATTGGGTTTCAAGAGTTTGTTCTAGTTTGACTTTTTATTTTATTATGTGCTTAACTGCAAAATAAATTTAATTTCTGAGTATTAGTAAATTATTTTCACCGATTATATCGGATTTGATCTAGACTAGTCGGTAGTTAGAGTTTTCTTTACTAATATTTAAAGCATTAGTTCTAATTTATTAAGTTTCAACTCCTAGCATTAAGTGTCTTATTACAGCACACTCAATCACAAGTCTAACTTAACCAAATAAAACTAATGCTTTAAATATTAGTAAAGAAAACTCTAACTACCGACTAGTCTAGATCAAATCCGATATAATCGATAAAAGTAATTTACTAATACTAAGAAATTAAATGTATTTTGCAGTTGAGCACATAATAAAATAAAATGTCAAACTAGAACAAACTCTTGAAACCCAATTGGTTTCATCTTAGCCTTGGCGAAGGGTTTAGCTCTCCATGGTAGCGGTGGTCACAGCATCAGTGGAATCCATCTCAGCACGAACACGAATCCCGAGAAAAAGCTGCAAATGCACTGTGGTGGCTCTTACAGGATCTCGGGGTGCCAATAGCGGAACTGTTTGAAAAACAGCTATTTACCGCCAAAAATCGCGCGGGCTGTCTCTGGTCTTCGTCTCCAGCGAGCCGCGCTCTGTGCTCCACCGCTGCTGCTTCGTTCCGGTTCTTCTTCTCCAGTGAAACTCCCCTGCAATAGAGAGAGATGGTGAGAGAGACACAAGAGAAAGAAAAGACGAGAAGGAGAGGAGCAGGGGCTCTGAAACAGGGAGGCGCTCCCTGTTTCTGCTGCTGCTTGCGAGCTTTGTTCCTCCGACACGATCAATTCCTTGCAAGAGAGAGAGGACGAAAACGAGCAAGAGATGGCGGTGATGGCGAAGCTCGGTGGAGATTTGACGTGAAACAGGGTTGTCACGCCCCTGTTTTGTGGTGGTGGTGGTGCTCTGGTGGCGGGGGCTCGGTGCTTGGTTGCTGGACAGGGAAGGCGGCGAGGTGACGAGAGATGGATGAAGAGGTTTGCTGCTGTGTGGCGTGATGGTGGTGTCTGATGGTGGTGGCGGCTGTGGTTGTTGGACGGTGGCGAGGTGAGGTGGTGATGGCGGGATTATCGCACTGCCAGCTCTCCTATCGAGCGAGGATTGCGGCAGGGTGGATTGGTGTGGTGGCTGGGAAAAAGTGGAGGGGAGAAGGAACGTGGAAGAAGAGAGAAGAACCCCCAGAGAAATTAGGGTTATTAGGTTTTATAGAAAATTAGGGTAATTGTGTTGAGTTAACTACACCCCCGTCTCCGCTCGTCAATACCAAATTGCTTATTATCACCTCGAACTCCGCATTAATCCGTTAACGCTCTGAATCCTGAAAAATACAAAATTTAAATAATTAATATAAAATAGATTGTCAAAGTGAATAACAAATATAAATTAGGTGGTATTCTGTGTAATAATTAGGTGAATATCAAATACCCCCAAACCTATATTTTGCTAGTCCTCGAGCAAAACAATAGAAATAAAATTCTAACTCACTTTTGCAGCAATCATCGGTTCCAGTTACCTTAAACGTGCAACAAGGCTTTAAACCCCTAGATTACCTCTAGTGGACGAGTTATAGTCTCGTGAGCGTTTCCAGAAATGTTACCCACAAACATTATGACTCAATAAATTTCCAAAACATAGTTAACTCGATCTATTATCCTCAGAGTAAGAATCTAATTGCCAAAAAAATTTGAAAACAGCTAACAGTCTCACAATAATATATCAAAGAGTCTCACAACAATTTAATAATACCCAAAGGTTAAATAAATTTCATCAATTATTCCCAACTCGAAGTGTGTGTGTGCATGGCCTTATCACATAACTTTATTTTTCTTAGCAAAGATACGACTAGATAACCTTTGAATTGTACGCTTCGACTACAAATCTCTCTTGTCACTCAGAAATGAATCACTCAGAGATTGGTTAGTTATCACTCAGTTTAGATGTGAGAAAGAGAATAATATATGGAATGACAAACATCTCACATATAATAATCATGAAAAAAAACGGACTTTTCAAATAATGAAATGAATATGATCTCATGGACAGGAATATCAATTACTTTGAGAATGTTGAATCACACGCCATAGTTCTTGTTTATTATTTAATCTCCTCGTCTATGAACCAAACTTTTACTTGAGATCAATTAGGTTGTAATGAGGCTAAGATTTTGGCTAACAAGAATGGAAAAGGATACGAAAAAATTCTCTGAGAATGGATACACCCTTTAATAAGCACGTGAGGTTCTGAAGAATAAACCAATGTTGTACACCATTAATTTTTCTTCCTTCGAAATTATTCTTCATATATATATATTTTGTATACATTCTTTCCCCTTCTGCACAATAAAACATTTCAGTCCTGAGGATTCATGGAATATTTAGTTTTAGCTCTTTTTATTTTCCCCTTCCAAAAATATATCAACCATACACATTCTCAGAGACATTGGGTAAGGATAAAAATAGTATGGGATATTACTTTCTAACTGGAGTAGGTAATGGAGATGGGGTTAGCAAAGAAAAAGTCTATTTAAAGGCTCAAAGGGCTGCAAACGGATATTTATCATTGGGTAGGTTAAAAGGCTAACGAACGGTTCAAAGAAAAAAAAATGCCTATATCACTTCTTGAGCTCTACTTGGTATTATAACATCTTAACTAAATAAAACAAGAAGTTCTAGTGTAATAATTCAATTTTAACACCATTCTCAAAGCAATCAATAAAAGAAACAAGAATAATGAGATCATCAACGAGAAAATGCGGACTCAAGAAAAATCAGAGTTTATTTAATAACCCTCAAGAAAAAATAGAATGTCTCAAAACTCACAAGGATTAAGTCTCCACTATTATTCTAAAGTTTTCTAATTAATATCTTAGTGATTAACTTCAAGTTATGCTAACTCTGCTTATAGTGCAAGAGTGGTCGAGTCGAAAAATATCATGAAATATATTTAACTTAAAGATAATATCAAACCATATGTTTTCCTATTGATATATAAAAGTGACAAGTGAAAGCATGTATTTCTCAAATTTTCAGGCATACTTGAAAGCACATCCTCTTCATTGGAAAGGAACTTAGATTTTGAATGCATTTTCAAAGTGAAAAATTTTCACACAATCATAATTAACTATGTATTCAATGGAGATTGAGAAGAATACAATAGTAAATTGTGAAATAAATTTTAGTTCAAAATTTTTGAAAAATGCAGAAAAACTCATAAACCTCACCCCCAAACCTAAACCAAAGATTGTCCTCAATGTATAAAATGATGATTATGACAAATGCAGGAAAAAGAAAAAATGAGAGTTAGAGGGATATTACATGGGAAGTTTTCACCAATTTCGACGAAATCGTCCACCAATGAACGCACAGAGACATAAGAACTGTGGACTCATCATGATAATTAAATTGATAAAAACAATACAACAAATGAAAAAAAGTTTAAAACAAAAAAAATTTAAAAAAATATAAAAATAAAAATAAAATTACATGTATCAGTTGTAAGTCAAAATTGTTACGGAGCTAACGAGTATGAGTGAAATGCAACTAGAAAGAACTCGAAAATCAATCCAGACTAACCATAATGACACAACTGAAGCTAGGCTGCCTCCTAGGAGCGCTTGGTTTAACGTCGTCAGCCCGACATATATTCTTCCTCACAAATGATGTACCATAAAGTGAAGAGAAAGAACATAGCAAACACTCTCCTAAAAAAGGGTTAAGGAATCGTATACCAACAACCTGAAAAGTTGAGGATCAATCCACTCAAAAATAGCAACCACATGCGACACAAGATATACTAGCACATCCCAAAAGTTGCAAGGACACCATCTAAAATCATATAGAAATTGTAAAGAAGCTCGCATTCCTTGGAAGTCAGTAGGGATCTTAAACATGAATGGGTCGCAAGTAGTGATATGCAACAAAGGATCCTCCCTTACTCCTAAAATGGAACATCCTAAGTCTGGTTCCAAATCAGAAGATTGGATAATTTCCACATCAGGATGGTGAAAATTGAAATCCTCACTCAGGAACATGGGATCCACATAATTAGCCCTGGTCAATGGAAATGTGATGCAGGTAGATGTAACTATAGATATATCAGGTGGTACAGGCTCATCACATGAATCACACAGAGATGTTGGGCTGGATAGCTCAACAACACCCCCAACCCTAGAGTTGACACTACTTATGGATTGCACTCTTGTACTAGATATATCTCCCGAGTTCTTTGGGACAACATGTTTTGAATTCAATATAGATGAAATAATAACAGGCAAAGTATCATCAGTACCTGAAAATGCATACCTGAGGGTGTCATGTAATTGTTTAAGGTCAAGTTCAGGTGGCTCAACTGATGGGACTAGTTTTGACTCACTGAATGGAAGAGGCTCCACTTTAGACTTCCATTTATAACTAGGATTCACAATGGGGACTGAGTCAAACAAATCATTGACTTCCCTAATGGAATCATCAACATCAAAGTCTAAACTAAAATGAGTAAAGCAAGCCTCTAAATGGTCATGTGTATCATGAAAACAGTCAAGGGGAGACTCTAAAGAATGTTTACAGTTTGATTCTATGCATGAGTCACTAGGAAGGCATATGTCTAATGAGTCAACATGGGAAGGATATGTCTCTAGTGTCTCAGAATCTACAGGTTCATCAATAAATGAGGCTTTATCAGCCTTCTTATGGGAGGAGGATGCAACCTGTATAAAATTGGGTGAGGATATAATAACACTTATGTCAGGCATTCCTACCTGATTGTAAACCATTTTTACACTCCTAAGGGTAGTAATGAATTGGACATTTTCACTGTCCGGCTAAGATGTGCCACTAATTTCAAATTGACCATTTGGGTTGGAAATAGGTTGGCTAGGGACTTCCTCTGACTCTATCTCAAGACGTGACTCAGCTATCTGACTCAAAGTCATCTCAAGTTTCTTGATAGCTTGAGCATTTTGTTGAGAATTAGCTATCAATTCTGTAATGACCTGAGAAGTTTTCTCCAACATATCTCCAGTTCGCTGCATAAAACGAGTTAAGGCGTCCTCTAAACTAGATGTGTTAGAAGGAGGAACAACTCGATTAGGTTGAGGCTCACTAGCAGGAGTGAAAACTTGAGGAGTCAGGGGGAATGACAATAGGGCCTCCATGGTACTGACCATGGGCCCATGAGAAGACAGGATAATATGTTGAACCTGAGTTGTAATAATCTGAATATGGATCATAATCAGGTTGTCGCATGGCATTAAATGCATTGACTTGCTCAGGAAACCAAGATGGATAATCATTGAGGTTCATTTTTTTTTATGCAAGCCTAACCTCTATATGAAGATGACCTAACTCTAAAAAAAATAAAAATGGGAAAACCAAATCAGGACCTATGTGATGCGCAAGCAAGATGAATGACAAACGACCTTAGATAAGTACCTAGCAATACAATCATTCAAATTGCCTTCGGGTACTGCGCAGCTGATAGTTATAGCCCCACGAAAAATCGAGGTTTCTACGAAGCAAATTAATCTCGTGAGAAACTAATTTACTAGGTAGAGGCTGTAACGTCTGGTAATCCCTACAAGCACTCCTTTTTATTACCTATGTTTGTTACTAATCAAGGGCTGAAATCCATTTTAATTAGCCTATCCGCGGGAGAGAGCACGGAGTTTCCCAGGATCAAAAATATCCTGAAATCTAATTGTTCCTACCTCCTTTTCTACCTTCAGCTTAAAGTATAATGCCAGTTTCAGAACTATTCCAAGATTGGATATGTTCCTTCACTTGACTACTTTAAACTTTCAAGTTTCAAAAGAGGGGTCCTATGAGCGTCTTGTCCTAATTTATCTTGCTACAAATTTTAATAGTGAGGGCTTAGGTCCCTAACCCTAAAATAGATGGTGGTTAACCTATCCGCGGGAGAGAGCACGGAATTTTACAGCATCAGAAATATCCTCAATCTATTCAAATTTGCATGCAATTCTAGCTAAAAACAAAACAAGCAAAACACACAGTAATTCACTCAGAAACCGCGTGCAGATGCGGTGGGAAGAAGTTACCTCCGGCGCGAACCTCTCTTGGGTTACTTGCGACGCTAGGTAGAAGTCGAGTTGACGTCGATCAGAAGCACCGTCCACCTGACGGCTCGCCGACTTCTGAGAGTGTTCACGCGATAGCAACCTGTAAACAATTCAAACCCTGTGCTTTTTGTTTTTTGTTTTTTTTGTGCAACCTGTAATATATGCTTCCTACCTGTTAATACCTGCAAAAATAAAAATAAAAAAACAAAAACAAGTATCAAAACTTCTAAGACTTAAAAGAAATAACTAAAAAAATAAAATCAAGCCTATCCTAAAAGCAAAAGCAATCTATATCTGACCTAATTTTTATTATTATTTTATTAACCTAAGCTACAAATTAGTGAAAATAAACTCTTAAATTCAATTACACCGCTACAGTCCCCGGCAACGACGCCAAAAACTTGATGCGGGCTTTAACTAACCTAAATAAATAGGTTAATTTAACCTAGTCTTAATAACTGCATGTGCACAGTGTCTAACTGGTAGACAAGGGCAAGTACAGGTCGATCCCACAAGGACTGTGGTTGCAACTAAATTTCAGAGTTGACTTAAACTAATTTAAATGGGGGTTACAACAATCAAAATATCTAAACTAAAAATCAAATTAAAATAAAAAGTTTTTAATAATATGATAAGGGAAACCAAGGCATTGAATCCACCAATTCAGTTTTTCAAGTTATTTTAATCTAACTTATTATTTTCTAAAGCGAAAAGCTTTAGGGATGAGAATCTCTTGCTTGTATCGATGATGTGATCGTTTAGAACAATTCATTTTTAAAATCCAATGTTACAATTAACTTCAGCATAAATTATAGACTCCTAGAATTGAGTGTCTTGTTACGACACACTCAATCACAAGTCTAATTTATTAAGTTTCAACTCCTAACATTGAGTGTCTTATTACGGCACACTCAATCACAAGTCTAACTTAACCAATTAAAACTAATGTTTTAAATATTAGTAAATAAAACTCTAACTACCAACTAGTCTAGATAAAATCCGATATAATCGGTGAAAGTAATTTACTAATACTCAGAAATTAAATGTATTTTGCAGTTAAGCACATAATAAAATAAAAAGTCAAACTAGAACAAACTCTTGAAACCCAACTGGTTTCATCTTAGCCTTGGCGAAGGGTTTAGCTCTCCATGGTAGCGGTGGTCACAGCATCAGTGGAATCCATCTCAGAACGAACGCGAATCCAGAGAAAAAAGCTGCAAATGCACTGTGGTGGCTCTTACAGAATCTCGGGGTGCCAATAACCGAACTGTTTGAAGAACAATTATTTCCCTCCAAAAAATCGCGCTCCTCTGCGCCTTCGTCTACAGCAAGCAGCGCCGCTCGCGCTACCTCTTCTTCGCTCCTCGCGAGCGCTTTCTCCCTCTGAACGGCTCCGGCTGCTCTGTTGTGAAGTGGTTGCGTTGCTGAAGAAGAAGAACAGGCAGAGAGAGATGGGAGAGAGGGACCTCCAGTGGTATGCTCTGTTTCGCAGGCTCTGTCGCTAGGTGGAACTGAGTGGTGGCGGCTATTGTTGGGCATGCGAAACAGAGGACGAGGTGATGGAATGGTGTGCGTGGTTGGTTGCGAGGGAGGAAAACAGGGACGTGCTCCTGTTTTGTGCGTGAGGTGGTGGTGGTGGTGCTCGACTGATGATGGTGGCGACTGCGTTGCTCTGTTTATTGGCGGTGCTCAGTGGTTATGGCGTGATGGAACAGGGATAGGAGGTGGTGTCTGATGGTTATGGCGTGATGGAACAGGGAGAGGACGGGAAACAGAGGGAGACGAGAGTGGGCGTCCCTGTTTGGTGCGTCTTTTGTCTGTGACGGGAACGTGGAGTGAGATGGCCGCGATGGTGGTTGGTTAGTGGCGAGAGAATAAGGTTTCTATGTCTCTACCAAGGAGGAGAGGGAGGAGTTGGTGATGGCGGGATGATCGCACTATCGGTTCTCCTATCGAGCGAGGATTGCCGACAGGGTGGATTGGTGTGGTGGCTTGAAAAGAGAGGAGGAAAACACCCCTAGGAAAAGAGAGAAGAAACCAGAAATTAGGGTTATTGGGTTTTATAGAAAATTAGGGTAATTGTGTTGGGTTAACTGCACCCCCGTCTCCGCTCATCAATACCAAATTGCTTATTATCACCTCGATGCTCGCCAATACCAAATTGCTTATTACCATGTTGTGGGTTTTATAGAAAAAAGAGAAAGTTTTTAGCACAAACCAGACCAAACCCGATAGGACATAAGCAGATTAAGGTTGTGACAGTCCTTAAGACTAGTAAAGTTATCGTCAACCAAGTGGGAACAGATAAGATGAGGAAGAAAAAGTGGAAGCACATCCAACAGAAACCACAAACTCCAACATGGTAAGTGAGAAGAATAATGTGATATTGACACCCTTCCCTGAAAGGTTAGTTAAGCAAAAGAAAGTTAACCAATTTCATGATATTCTTGAAACTTTAAGGAAAATAGAAATTAATATTTTTTTACTTGATGCAATTCAAAAAAATTCATCTTATGCCAAGATTTTAAAGGATTGGTATAATCACAAAAGAAAGTTTCAGGAATATGAGAAAGTTGCATTGACTGAAGAGGTAAGTACAATTTTGTTGAGAAAATTACCGTCCAAACTAAAAGATCTAGGTAGGTTTACTATTATATACAAAATCGGTGATAAATTCTTTGAAAATGCTCTGCTTGATTTAGGAGCCAATATTAATTTGATGCCTATATGGTTTATGAGAAATTGAATTAGCTTAACTTAAATCAACTCCAATACATTCCAATTGACAGATAGAAGCATAAAAAACCTAGATGTGTTTTAGAGGATGTCTTGGTTCAGGTAAATCAGTATATTTTACCTGTGAATTTTATTGTTTTAAATATGGAAGAATCTTCTATGTTATCATCTTTTCCTATTATTTTAGAAAGATCTTTTATGCATACTGGTGGTACGAAAATTTGTGTTAAAAAATGTACTATAAGCATGAAAGTAAATAGTGAAAAAATAGAAGTTAAGGTATTTGATGCATTAAAATTACCTCATGATGACCATGATTGTTTCAATATTGATGTCGTAAAAAGTGTTGTTGAGCAATTTTTTTAGGTGCGTAGCATTAATCTATTGGAGGCCGCCATCACTCACAGTTTCACAAAGCCGAATCTTGAACATGAAGATGACAGTGTGATGATGGACATACTTACATCATGAGGTAATTTTAAGTATGCACCTTCTTTTGAAATTTTGTGCCTACTAATACGACTATTATTCTCTCCATTGTCAAGGCACCTAATATGAAACAGATGGGTGACAAGAGAAACTGCAATTGAACAAGTTAGAAGAATTGAAGCATGATGCTTATGAAAATTCAAGCTATACAAGGACAAAACAAAGGCATATCATGATAAGAACCTTATCCGAAAAGAGTTTCATGTGGGACAGAAGGTGTTGATCTGCAATTCAAAATTAAATGTTTTTTCCATGGGAAGCTCAAGTCCAGGTGATATGGTCCTTATGTTGTGACCAAGGTTTTTCTTTATGGAGCTGTGGAAGTTCATAGCAAAGAGAAAAATCTAAAATTCAAGGTGAACGGATATAGAGTGAAGCCCTACGTTGAGATGAGCTTTGAGCCTAGATAAGAGGAATTGACTTTCCACTCCGCTCAGTACATGGCACGAGAGTCATCCAATCTGCTTGAAGACTATAAACTTAGCACTACTTGGGAGGTAAACCAAAAAGACTAGAGGACTTTATGCTAAGGTGCTAGTGAGTTATAGAAATCTAGCTATGTCCCTCCATTGCTTACTTTTTTATTATTTTCGTACTTTGTTTTGCTTAGTTGTTAGATTTTATTTAACATTGAGGACAATGTCATATTTAGGTTGGGGTGTGGAAATGTTGTTTTTATTTTGTTTATGTTGTGATTAGCTGTTGGTAGAATTGAAAATAAAATTCAAAAATAAAAATAAAAAGATTTAAAATTATTTAAAAAATAATTTGCAATGATGTCTTGGCATGGTTATATTGAACTCAATGATGAATTAAATTGTTTTTTAGAGTGTTGTTAAACTTTAATTTTGATTCAAAATTTATTAGGGAGTTTAAAATAGTGAACTCATGATCATGTGTCTAGGAAATCTGAATTTGTACTACTTATTTTTGTTAGTGAGTATTTCACTTGTTTCACTTTGAATTTAGCACATGCACACTGGCATATAGTGTGGGATATGAAAAGATGAAACCAAATATGCATGCTTATATCTTAGGATAAATTGGTAGATTTGTTGGATGAGTAACCTTGGCATAATGTTAATGTATAAATAAACTAGTTTAACATATAGTTTTTTTCACTCGAGTTAGTAAATCCGTAGGGGTGTTTTTACGCTTAATGCCCTAAAGCCATTTGGTTTGGGAGTCATGGTCTAAATTTGATACATGGGTCAATTAGAAAACTTAAGGATCTAGACATTGCACATGTTGAAGTCGAGTTATGGCTAGTTTAACTTCGTATTCTTTTTTACTTAAGTTAGTAGACTCATAGGGGTGTTTCTACACCTAATATCCTAAAGCCATCTAATTTAGGAGTGAATGGTCTAAAGCTCGATATATGGGTCAATTCCAGAGCTCGATATATGAGTCATAGGCCTGGCTCCCTAGACTAACTCAAATTCCAGAGATCTGTGAAATGAGAACCTTTCTAGGGAGCAAGGGAGAGAGAGAGAGAGCGAGGGAGGGCTCAACACTGCCCGTCCTCCTCGAGATGTGCATCACTGTCCATCTCGAAGAGGACGGGCGGTGTTGGGCTCTCCCTCGTGCCTCCCTCGCTCCCTAGAATCAGGGGTGAAATGAAGAGGGGGTGGATAATTGGGCTTGGGTTAGAATTTAGTTGGGCTTGAGGTTGATATAGTAATCAAGACTGTCCAAGACTGAATTATTGGAAACATGTTCTATCCCTGTTCCAACTTGTCCAGGACAGGATACAAATGGCATAGACCAGTTGGTCTCAATTTGAACTAGGGGTGGGCATTTAGGACCGAAAACTCGGACTGAACCGACAACCGGACCGATCGGGTCGGTTCGGATCGGTTTTAATTAATTAAAAAAGTTTCGGTTGTAAAAGCCCGGCCCGAAGTTTCTGGTCCGGGCCTCGATTTCCATTTCTAAAGCCCGTCGGGTAACCGACCCGGCCCTAATTTGAAGGATGGGGTGCAATTGCATGAACACCCATTGCATTGCATTGCAATATGGAGCCCAGCCCAGCCCATCTCTCCCTGTTTCTTCTTCCACACCTCGAAATGTGTGTTGTTCTTCTTCTTAATCATTCACACTTCTCAATGAAAATGCCAACTTGCACCCAAAATCACTAGGGTTATGGTTTCCAATCCCCAATTCCCAGTTCAAAATAAAGGAATGATTTTTGCGAGTTTATAATGAATCTCTCATAAGGGGTTCTTCCATTCTCAATTCTGATCAATGGGTTCCTTTGTTTTCTTCCTAATTTGCATTCTCCACTCACTGATCACTCTCTCTTGTGGAGTTCTGATGATGTTTTATATCAATGAGATCTCTGTGATTGGTCATGGAAGTGAAACTTCAAACAAGCTCTTGGGTTCAACACCCCATGATCAGTTGTTGATCCAAACCTCACATTCTTTGGCTGGATTGCTTTTTTGTGTGATTGGGTTTTTCCTTTTCATGGTGGCGTTTGTTAAGGATAGAGAATTTCAGAGTTTCTTTGCAAAAGGGTGTATTTTGATTCACATTGCCATTGCTTCTTGGAGAATTTACTTTGAGGGGAGGGTTGAGGATTTTTCTTCTGTTTGGCCTAAACAGGTTGTTGGGGATATTTTGATGGCTTTGTCATGGGGGTTCTTTCTTGTTTACTCTTGGAGGGAGAAGTATGATTGATTAGTGTCACTGGGGAGCTGTGTTGGGATTGAAAGCTGGAATCGAGCTGTGAAGGGATGATGATTGGGTAATTTTACTATTGGGCTCTTAGGACCGAGACAGACCCAAAATCGATCGACCCGTAATTTGGTTAACCGGGACCTCGGTTACCCGGTCAACTCAGTTCGGTTTCAGACCTTATAAACACGGGCTCGAATATCTCGGGCCAATTTTCGGTTTTTAGATTTTGGGTCGGTTACCCGTACTTGCCAAGCCCTAATTTGAACCCAGACCGGACCATACCAGTCCAGGTTAGACTAGGATTCTTGCCACTCCTAATAACAAGAGAAAAACAGGAAGAGAAAGTCGAACTTTAGGTTGACTTCAAATTATTATGGAAACAATGGTCAAGAAACGCAGTGACATGGTCATAAAAAGGCAGATGCTAAATAACACCACCACTTCTCCTGATGGACACCATCACCAGGCTACTTTCTGAAGGACATCATCACTACTTATGACGCCACCTATAAAAGGGAAAAAAACCTAACTACTCGTCTCTTCTTCCTCTCTCCCTCTCTTCTCCTGTCATCAAGAACAATCATCACCGCAACACCACCCCACCACTATCAACCGAACCACCACACCGCCGGTCGATCTCTTTCTCAACCTCCTCTCACCCTCTCTCCCTTTCTTCTCCTCTCTTTCTCTTCTCCGTCAAGAACCATCACCAGCCTCCTATTCCACTTCCTCATCCCTCTCTTTCTTTTCTGTGTTTTTTCTTCTTTTCCTCTCTTATTTTCTTCTTTATTCTTTTCTTATTTTCTTCACAATACAAACGCAAATTGGAATTAACAAACACAAATTGAAATTTTAGAAATACAAAAAAAAAATTACAATACAAAAACAAACATTAAACAGTAAAATTTTCATTAATATTTAAAAATATTATAAAATAAATACAAAAAAATCATTATTTGTCTTAAACACGGTCAACAAAGTCTTTGAGGGGATGGCGTTCGTGACCCTCTTCGTTGGAGGAGTAGTAGTCCACTAATGCACCATCACCATTATCATCGTCCTCATCAAAGGACGATGATGATTCACTGTCGTCTTCCTCATCTGACAATTTTTCGTCCTCCTCATCATCTGAAGTCGATGATGAGTGGGGGTCCTCATACCAAACAGAGTCGTCTTCGGGATCTCCAATTTCATCTCATTCTTCTTCGTAGGATTCTTCTGTGAACATTAGTTTTTTTCTCTTCATCTTCTCTTCTTTCTCTTGAATTGGTTATGAATACTAATAGACTACTTCTCTTTTATAATGCTCAACTTAAATGACAACTTAATTGAATTGGTTTTGAATTTGTCTTCCCAACCAATTCTATTTGACTTCTCAAGCAATTCTATTTGTCTTCCCAAGCAATTTTATTGTGATTATGCAACCATGGTGGCTTTCCCAAATATGCTTATATGTCAGACAAATGAAAAAGTGAAAAAATTCTCCGAGATACTCAAAACGCAGAGGCAAAACCGAGCCCAATAATAACAATCGCAACAAATGGACGCGAATGTGATATTACAAATCGCAGATTCAGCAATAGTATGAAACAGAGTCGGGTTTTGCCCAAAACGTAGTGGCTCGGGCGAGGATAAGACACATGCTTGCCGGAGCCGCTGCTTTCAGACTCTGTTTTTTGCCCTAAACGCAGCGGATCGTGCGAGTTGTGTTCATATCTTCGCCACTACCGCTGCGTTTGAACTGAAAACAGACTGTCCATTTTTTGAATTTTTTTATTTGAATTTTTTTCTTAATTTTTTTCAATTCCTATGGTTTTGTTACAGTATTTATATATTTGATTTATTGCTAACCTTTCCCCTTTTTATTCATTTTTGCAGCTGAAGTCTTGAGCTGGAATTAAAATGCAGAATTTTATTTTATTTTTTATGGGAAAAATTAAAATATTTTTCAAAGCCAATCTGTAAATGGAAGTGTTTTTGTTGTGTTTTTATATACTATGCATGCAAATATTATAAGCAATAAAAATGCAATTGCAAATAATCACAAAATTCCTAACTGTATTATATAACAAGCATTCAAAAATTCTTATATATACAAACTAAACATATGGGCATATCAGATCAACAAGATCAACATTTACAATTGGCTAACAATATCAACATATGGGCATCTCGTCTTCAACATTTACACTCGAAAATAGTGCCTTGAGTTTTTTTTTTTTGCATTTTATTTACAACTGAGGCGGTAGTTGTGTTCTTATGGCACCATCGTTATGAGAAATCCGAGTACATCTCACATATTTTTTACAAACTGAGATAGTAATTATGTTCTGGCCGCACCATTGACTAATTTTTTTGCCATCGCAAAACTTTCGGCTAGTGTGGGCGAGAAAAAAAAAAAGATGGGAAGAGGTGCGGTGGTGGTGAAGCGAAGGAGATGTGGCAAGGTTGTGGTGGTAAAGGGGATGAGGAGGAGAGGTAGCGATGGTGAAGGGGAGGTGGTGGTGGTGAAGGAAAGGAAGAGGAGAGGTGGCGATGGCAGTGGTGAAGTTAAGGGGAGGAGGAGGGGTGGAGGAGAGGTGGTGGGTGAAGGGGTGGAGGAGAGGTGAATTGGTGGAGAAGCGCTGGGGTGAAAGGGTGGAGGGGAAGTGGTGGATTGAAGGGGTGGAGGAAAGGCGTTGGGTTAAGGAGAAGAAAGGAAAGGTGGCGGTGGGTGAAGTGAAGAGGAGAGGACAAGGAGGCTGCGATTGTAGAGAAGAAAGGGAGAGGAGAAGATGAGGATTATGATTAGAGTTTTTTTCTTTATAAAGTGATGGTGTCATTTTCGGTAAATCTAAAAAAATGGTAGGTGGTGATGTCCATCGGGAGAAATGATGGTATTATTTAACAGCTGCCTATTCAGTGTTGAACAAAATCTCAGAATCCATAGAAATCATCGAAGACTTTCAAACTAACCAATGTGCAACACTTCTCTTTTACTGGATTAATAATCATTTACAACCAAAATAAAGTTGCATATAAAACCAGAGTTGAGAAGGGAGGATCAGTGCACTAGCAGGATGAAACCGCCAGATTATTTTATGCATATCTTTTGCTGGTTTCCAAGAGCCTTGCTGCGGCACCCAAGGTTGAATCCACTGAGCAGTCATCCACCATGGCCTGATGCAAGAGAACTGAGTATTAATCAATGGATGGTATTTTCTCACTCAGTAGGAAACACTGCCACCAGTCAAAATGAGGGTTAGAAATAAACGCGAACTAATCCCCTGTCAACCAACCAAACAAGAACATAAACCATTTTGGCCATTATCAAACAGAAAGGCTCCTCATGCTGGTAAAATAAAATGACCTACAAGATAAAACATGTAAAATCCCATTTGGCTGTCAGTAATCAAAAAACATCAAGGGCCCTTCCTTGCATGTAAAATCCATTTGGCCATCAGTAATCAAAACACAACGGGCCCTTACAGGGTATGCTGATTCGAAGGAATGACCTATAACATAAACAAGTAAAATCCATTCGGCTGTCAGTAATCGAAACACATGGGGCCTGACCTTACGCGGGTTAAACAGGCTGGTCCTACTACTGTCATACTAAAACTTTGCTCTCAATTACTCTAAGCACATGTAGCATAAGAAGCACATCTCCACTTTAACCATCAAACACCATTGTTTTCTTCAGCGTCCCCATCAGTGACTTCAATTCCATTTTGTTAGATACAAGGAACAAAGCCCCAGACAGACCTGGAGTCACCCACCCACATGGCTTAGATGACCTCACAAACAAATAAAGGCATACAGAATGTGGACCAACAACATTCATTACAAGAGACATGGCACAAGAAGCAGGACAGCCTATTGTATCTATGTTTCCTATACAAACTGCAGGTTACAGAATCATTGAAGTCTGCTCTGTGCATTACAGTTTTGAGGTTTTGCAAACCTGTACATAGTAGTAGGCAAGGCGAAATAGAATAACTTTTCAAGATGAAATCCATTGAAACAATAATGTTTAAGCTACTACCTTTTAACACATGAACTGAATAAATATTTACATCAACTTGTTCTACAGAAAAATTAGATGACAAAAACACAAAAGGAGAATAAAAAAAGTTCTTCACTGACAGTTTAATCCACTTGGGACAATTTAGTGTTTTCAAATAAATCTTTGTTTGGCCTTACAAAAAAAAAAAGGAGAGATAAGAATGTTGTAACATGGAACAGAAAGGGCAGCAAACCCTCCAAGGACACTGTTCACCAAATATTTACCTTCACACACTTCTTTAAATCACAAAATTGTCAGGGACTCGCACCAACAACAACAAAAAGCATGTAAATGAAATAATGACAATAAGATAATGGCGAAAAAATAAATATAGTAAACGTTAACAGTCGGACTCCTTTTCAAAGAAAATAGGGGTATTATTAAGGAATACGATCTTAATATTTGCCAAGTAGCCTCCATTATTCACGAATAATAAAAATAGCAATAACATAAAGTATTTCACCAATAAAACAAATTCAGTTCTCCAATGACTGTAAACCATCGGAGAAAAAAATTTAAACATACATAAATTCAAAATATGTAAAGCCCAAAATCTGGCATATCAGATTCTGCTTTATGAAATAGTTTTAATCCTATCAGAATCCAATGCCACTATATGCACTTAATTACAAGTAACCAGATAGTGCCGAATTCGACACCTTGTGCTTCACTTAATCTTTTAATAGAAGATCACATACTTCGATTTTCTTCAAAAACCATTTGAGATTCCAAAACTGATACGTTGTGCAAATATAAGACATTAAATTGCAAACATGAGAAACTACAATATTTCAGAGAATCATTTTATCAAAGAAACATGACACAGCTAGGAAGCACATACTCTTCAAGAACTTGCTATATCCGTGTCCGAATAAAGCAGGTTTCAAAACACATACACCTGTATTCACTCGCAGGCAGCAAATCTGCAGATTTTTCTTTTGACCCATCCTCTTCATTTGTCTGAGGCATCAAATAAGTTTTCATGAACATTATAACGCCTAACCACAAGTATGGAAAGCATAGATCCTATTAAGTTTCAAAACCTGGTCGAGAGAAGCGAACGAGTATTAGCACATTGAAAATTGCTTTTGCAAGGAAATAAGTAACTTAACGAGGACAAGCAAGACACTTGCATAACAAGTCTTTGCCTTTTTTGAATTTCAACACCCCAAATATAGCTACTTATCATAGAAATCCCAATTTCTGGTAATTACTACAAATTTCGCAGATCAAGCACACAATTAATAAGATAAAACATTTGCTAACTTTTACAATGGTTATATATAATATATAGCTCTTCGCCTGACTCGACAAACCGCCCTCAAGATACGAGTAAAAAAGATTTTTTTTTAAAAATCCAGACCTGATGAACTATTGAGCTATGTTTTTCGTTGCTACTACTTTTATTTTTTTTTAAGAGTGCAGACTAATGTTAGTTATACGTGATGTCCATGTTTCTGTGTTGACAACCATTGGTTAGAATATTGGGAAACATTTAAACTACAAAAAAAAAATCAACGGCAATGGTTGTTAGTGGAAACTTTGCTAGGAAAAACTAGGTTTTTGGTTGACCACCATACTCCAGTGTGGTCAGAGAGGTCATTAAAAAAATGTAAAACCCTAAAATTATGGGGGTCTTCCAAGTGTAAAAAATATGTGGCTTGGTACGAAAAAACGAATTTTCAATGCTTGAATCTCATTATATTGAACTAGTGTACCTGACAGCACGGCCATACAATTTCCACATAGCACGGGTACAATGTCATGCCGAAGGCATAAAAGAAAAAAATGTGGTACAAGGCTCTCGCCTAGCCTAGGTGAGTGCCTCCTACAAACTTTTTAGGCAGCGCCTAGCCTATGCGAGGAGATGTGGTTTAAGTATAGCTCGCCTAGTGCCACGCTCAAGACTACATAGCAAGGATACACCGTCTCTTCGAAAATCCATCGTTCCAAGTGTTGAATACATGTCGAACACAAACATGCGCCCGACACGTTTTCAACACATGGTCAATGGTCAGGACTTGTTGACTGCTTCGGACTTGTCCCAGACATGGCTTGAACACGGTCCGAATATGCGAATTCACATTTGTCAGAGGGGGCATTTAGGGACCTAATGGGTGCAAATAGCAACCCATTAGGTCTTCTTCTCCTTCAATCAAGACCCAAGCCCTTACAAACTCAGATTTCAAGGAGGCATAGAGTAGAAAGATCGAGCGAGTGCAAGTGAGAGAAATATGAGCCAGAAAGAGAGAAAGAGATCGAACCAGAAGGAGAAAAGATAGAAAGAGATTGAGCCAGAGAGGGAGAGAGATCGACCGAGCTTGTTGGACGGAGAAGTGGTTTATGTACAATCTCAAGGATGCGGTTTATGTAAATCTCAAAATGTCCAATGACTCTTGGTGAGCTGATGTTCTCATTTGATCTCATGTTTTTGGCAAGAAGTGGTTTATGTACAATCTCAAGGATGTGGAGTTTATTAGTCTCGATAGTGAGTAAAGTTGCAGATCTAGTATGTATAGAATATGGACTACCTTCTGTAAATGAAATGGACTAATCTTTTGGCTAGAACCACGGAGTAATTCAACTATATGAGTAACTTGAGCAGTAGTTGTTGAGTAACTCAAGCCACAATCTTGTTCGTAGCAGTAGTTCAACTATACGAGTCAGTAATCTTTCTTTGTTTTTGGAATACCATAGGAGTTGGAGTTGGGTAATGACGTATAGCTTTAACAAAAACTATGACTTTGCAATAGTTCAACTATATGAGTTAGTATTCTTTTCTAACACTTGTTTTTCTCTCCTCATCCTGCTTAAATTCTTGTAATGCAAAAAACATATTATGCTAAGTTAGTCACATGTGTCTGATACATTTTAAGCAATGAAACAATGAATTTATATTTTTGTCTCGTAATGTTTCTTTCAGGCCAAGTGAGTAGAGATGATAATGATCCTCTTTAGAGGTATGTGACGAGAATAAAAAGAGCAAATGAAGATGGGGGAAATTTAGGTGGCAGTGTAACTTTTGTCATAAATAATATACGGGATCCTATAATAGATTGAACGACTACTTGTTGAAGATAGCAGGCCGTGGGATAGCTATTTGTGATAAAATCTCCCTCCAACAATATAGAGAGTTGCAACAGCTTGTTGAAGAAGTTGCATTGAGAGTGGAAGGTTCAAGGATGCGAAATGTTCCTTTACCTCCTTCAATAGCCTCAAGTCAAGGTAGTCACCCGGGTTCAAGTAGTGGGGTTAGTCCATCGTTTCCATACAATGATCCAAGGAAAAATAGAGCCACAAATAATCCAATTATGAATGCTTTCATTATGAGAGAGCGACGAGTTGGATGTTTTAATTGCAAGAATGTTCTACTCAGCTGCATTGTCATTCAACCTTGCAAAGAACCCGTATTATCAGGAGGCCTTCACCTTTGTATTGAATAAAGCGAAGTCCATCAGTGGTTACAACCCACCTGGGTACAATGCATTGGAGACGACGTTGCTTCAAAGGGGTAACATTCAGAGGTTGTTGGAGGTAACAAGGTTCACATGGGTTACCAAAGGAGCAACCATCATTGTTTATGATGGGTAGACCGATGCTCAAAGGAGGTCTCTCATTAATTTCATAGTGATTAATTAGGGTGGGCCAATGTTTATTAAGGCTGTGAATTGTGAAGGGAAGTTCAAAAACAAGTTCTTCATTGCTGATTTGATCATGAAAGTTGTACGTGAAGTTGGGCCTAATACTGTGGTCCAAGTCATAACCGACAATGCTCCAGTTTGCAAGCTGTGGGTTTACTTATTGAGAACCAATACCCTCAGGTGTTTTGGACACCTTGTCCACACTCTCAACCTTGCCTTGAAGAACATATGTGCTCCAAAAAACACGCCTTCAAATGAAAAGGCCTACATGAGTGTAGCTAGATTATTGATATTGTTGGGGATGAGGTGCAGATCAAGAACTTTATCATGAAGCATTCCATGAGGTTGCACATGTTCAATGAGCATTCGAGCTTGAAGTTGATGTCTATGGCAGAGACACGCACACGCTTTGTTTCAAGCATAATTATGCTCAAAAGGTTGAAAGACATTAAAAGTAGCCTCCAAATATGGTGATTGGCGATCAATGGGATTCCAATAGAGAAGATAATGTTGACAAAACACAGCTTGTTAAAGGAAAATTATTGGATGAATTGTGGTGAGACAAAGTGGACTACATCGTTTCACAGAGCCTATTTATTCCATGTTGCAGTTGGCTAATACAGATGAGCGTTGTCTTCACTTGGTATATGAGATATGAGATGTTATGATTGAGAAAGTGAAACAAGTTATTTATCACTATTAAAAAAGGCAGATAATGAGGAGTCTGACTTTTATTTAGTGGTGCATCATATATTGGTTGATCGATGGGAGAAAAGCAACATACCACTGCATTGTTTAGCACATCCCTTGAATCCAAGGTAACTGAAGATTTACATTGTTTTTATTCTACTTAGTCTAGACTAGAACTTATGGGTTATGTACTTATGTTTATAATATTAATTTGTGATTGTCATTGCTTATATATAGGTTTTATAGCAGAGAATGGATCGATGGATTTCCTAATCGTGTTTTACCACAAAAAGATGTTGAAATTTCAAAGGAGAGGGATAAATGCTTGAATAGAAACTTTCCTAATGTTCAGGGAATAAGAACTATTACGATGGAGTTTGCCAAGTTTTCAATGGGGTTGGGTGAGTTTGGAGAAAGCTATGGTTTACAATATACATATCATGTATCATAAACCTAAAAGACGTGTATCATAAGACATCGTTTACCTCAATAACTTAGAATCTTTCTTAAAAAAAGGTGAACTTTGATGATTGTTTTTCTTTCAATGGTTGCAAGAACTTGTGGAAAGAAGCATGAAGCCAGAGCCCAGAGCTGCAATAGTTTCCATAAAATGTAAGCAATGTACCACGAAGAGCAATGGTTTGGATGTGTCGGGCTACCTTTAAACTCCAAATTTGAGAACAATTCCAATACGACAACACTAAAAACTTTGTAATCGATTGAAATTTCGTCACTCCCATTTGGAAACAACAAGAATCCAATTTGGGTGTTCAAATTTGATATAGGGCATTCACACTTTACTGGAGCAAAAAAGAATTCAAAATGGTAGACATAGTGTAGCCAGGTAGGGTTCTCTGTATCAGCAATCCATCAAAAGCTTTATCATCGCAAGCTCAGCTACAACAATCATCAGCGCCAATTGGTGGGTTCAACGTCCTTCCAAGCTTCTTTAAAAAAAAAAAACCAAGGCAACCCATTAGAAAAGATCTTTCTGAAAAGTATTTGAACAACAATTCAGATGAACTTGTAACATGTACCTCGAATGAATGCTTATTGGGAGTGCAATGGGCAACAAAAGGGGATGTGGAGATGCGAAGAGAGAATTCGGGGAGAAATGATGTAAGTTCCAGTGGGGTGAGTGGCGAGTTTTGTTGTTGAGCTTTACATGACGAAATCAAGCGGATAATCCAGTGGATGTCTTAGCGGAGTGGTGACTAAGAAGAGGGGCCTTGGTTTTGGTGTGGGAGATGTTGATGAGGGTTGTGGGAGATGTAGAAGAGAGAAGAGATAAGAGAGAAGAGATGTAGCCAATGTTTTAAAAAACGCTTTTCAGCCTTGAGGCGGCAAGCTTTTTTTTAGGCGAAGCGGGGCCTCGAGGCGTAGCTAGGCGTATTTTCATAAATAATTGATGAAAAAAAAAAAGAGCATTTGTTTTTTGATTTGTAACCATGACTTACTTGTTGATTTGTTACTTCAATTTTCTACAAGTAATCTGATTTATTTAATTTATTTTTTGTTATCCTTTTTCAGTAAATCTGAAGCCTTACTACACTCCCTAGTTTGAAAGAAATGAGCAAACAAACACTTGTAATATAGCTAACCAAGCAAAGCAACACTTGCAAGCAAAATAGCCAACACTTGGACAAGCCCTCTACAACACGTGTCATCCTACCAAGGATTGTGATTTCGTTTTTTGTGTTGATTTCGGTTTCCTGATTTTAAGAAATATTTCGAGAAATATGTCGATGTGTAAAGAAAAAACGTAAAAAACTCGAGAATGAATTTCGTGGGTATATGAAATATGTGAAAAAAATAAGATGCAATTAAATAAATCTATTAAACACATTAAATGAAGCCTAAATACCAAGAAATGAAATAAACATAAAATCAATATAGAATTAGAAAATAAGGGAGTGGTTTTAAAGATCAATGTATAAGTAGAATAAATGATAATTAGAATAAATGTAATTTTTTGGTAGTTGGTTTTGTATTTTCACGAAAAAAACGCATAATTTACAAAAAACCCTCAAAATTTTTCGAAAAAACCCTCGAAAAAATGTTATTATTTCTTTCGCACTTTTTCTTTTCGTAATTTCATAAAAACCAAATTATCGTCGAAGCCAATAATTTTTTTTCCTTGGTGCGATATATTTGAAAAACCTACAGTAACATGATACGATCTTTTCTTCCCCTTTCTTATGTCTCTCTTAGTTGCAATAAACAGAATAGCATTGAAAAAGCGATGGCTGATGGACCAAAGCTATAGATTTTTTACCTTACCAATGGAATCATCACCATCAAAGTCAACAACTATGAGTGCACCATCATCCTTTCTCTATTCGTCCCCGATAAAAATAGTCGCAAAAACAAAAACAGGTTTCTTCTTCTTCTTTCTTCTTCCACCTTTTTCTTCTCTGAAACGAAGTTGCAAAAAAAAGAAACAAAATCAAGAGGTGTAATTAGGTTTTGATTTGGAGGAATTTATTTCAGTCGTTCGATCTTCCTCAAGATCTAATCAGATCAGAAATCATGATCGGTGCGACTCGTACGCCCTAGGCCGAGTTGACTCGTACGAGTCAGACACCAAAAGTATCCGAATTGACTCACCCGGTTGACTCGTACGCTTCAGCTCGTTTTCCTAGCGCTTCGAGTCGACTCGGACGCCTCAATCGCTTTTTAAAACACTGGATGTAACAATGAAAAAGGTTTGGTTGCCCACGGAATGCCAAAAACATCTCAAAATGAGATGGGGCATTTTCGCAAAAAAAAAGTTTTGCATGGCACATGAAGGTTGACTTGACAGTCAACAGCGTCAAAGGGACCAAACTCAACTACGATTTGTAAACGGGATAAAAGACATTTATTCCATTAGTAGAAGGGACCAACATCAAATATACCCTAATAAATACCTTCCTTGCCCGATTCAAGAATTAAGAATCCCCTTAGCCACTAGATCATTGTCCACCAATTGTGTCTTTGTCCAAACCAACACGTTGGATGCCAGAATACAAGGAACTAAGGAAGCACTTTCGTTTAGATTAGAGGACAGAACCTTAAATAAAACTTTATAAACTGAGGATAACAAGCTGATTGGCCTAAAAACCTCAATATTAATCAGTTCCTTCTTAATCAATGTCTTGTTTAACCTCCACCAGAAGAAACCGTAAAACTGAAATCATGCACCACCACCATTGGCCTCTTCTTCAAATCAACTCCCAAGATTTGCGAAACTGATCCGCTAGAAAACCATCCAAACCAGGGCTAACATCGTGCTTGAGGTCTTGCATTGCTCTTTGTATATCATTCTCAATAACATTCAACTATAATTGATCTATCAGTTGTTACTCAATAACCCTGAATTGGAGCCCATCCAGAGTTGGCCTCCATTGCTCATTTTCTTCATACAATAATTTATAAAACTTTTGTATGTAGAAGGCGATGAGTTGTTGATTGTAAATTAGACACGCCCTACACGGATAGAAAGAGAGAATTAGCTATATGCCATATGCCACTTTTGTCTTCTGCTTTGGCGCTTCTAGTGGTCCGTGAATTTGATCCCTTTTTATAAGCTTCTAAAGTTCTAGGCGACACTCCATACTGTGGTTCCACTCCGTGAGGTCCGCTCTGCTTCAGGTCAGAGAGTTGATGGAGGATTGGACATTGTCAATTAAGAAATCGAGTTCAAAATTTTTAGGAAGCTCTTTCGAGATATCAATTTACCCCTTTGTTATCCCACTTGAGAAGTAGAGGTCCAATGTTGTTTAATGTCGGGAATGAGCAATGGATGCTCAAACCACATGATTTGAACAGGAACGGGCCTTTGACTTTGCATTCCATTTTTAGAAGGATTGCGTAGTGGTTTACCCCAAATTTTTCTAATAATAACTTGTTCAAATAATCAAAGTGCTCTTCCAACTCATTCGAGCACAAGAATCTATCAAGGCCACATAAAGGCACCCCACCCATTGAGAACAAATAAGATTTTTATTATTGATGAAGTCCAAAAAAATCAACGGTTGATGGAGTCCACAAAATCAACGATGTCTAGTTACACTAAACAGCCCCTCTTCATTCTATGGCAGCTTTAATTAGTTGAAATCTCCTCCTAGCAACCATGGCTCCTCCCAAAGGCCAACCACACTTCGGAGTTCTTCTCAAAATTGCTCATGTTAGCAAATGCTTGGAATGCAAAAAAGTTTAACCTTTGTCAAAAGCACACTCACAGCAATACTAGCCTACTCATGAAAACCCAATAGTTGCCCATGAAAACATTGGATGAGATCATTAAAACTTATCATGATGTCCTTTGGGGCTCCTCCTGGCAGCAAAGAAGATATGCTAAATAACTGCAGTGCTATTTCCAAACCTACTATCCACGATGGAAAGGGGATTAGATATGCTCGTATGCTTAATTAGTTTATAGAATCCCGACTGAACCACAATCCTTATGGGTCCAAACTCTGTGCTAAGCATCTCAGACAAGCTACCTATCGGAAGATAATATACAAGGGATTAAAGATGATCTAGCCTCACCTTGAGAGTGTGCATGGTGGCCACTAATCGAGCTTTTGGAACGAGGCCTGGCTTGTTTGTTAGTTCACACCTTCAAAATCATGCTACTGCCACCATCCCAACAAATATTGCTCACTCGAGACTATGAGAGACTTCTTCAACTTCAATTTGGATTTTGGAAATAGTCTGCCTCTTGACATTATCATTTTGTTGAATCCTACTATTGGTAAGGAGATGAAAATACTCCCCCCTCCCATCTATCAAAAGAATTTATCGATAACTTAGTTCTCAATTGAAGAACCACCCCATTGTCACCCAAGATATGACGCAATGCCAAGATCAAACATTTCCTATTCTTTGTGGCAAACAACAAATTTCAAACGGCTATTCTTCATCACTGAAGATGTCTTCCATCCCCAAATTGTATTTTTGTGATTGCACGAGGACAATAAGTGCACATTTTTTTAATGCACTTATGCTAGTAGCATTTGAAAATAAACTTTGCAATTTGGAAACTGATGTCCCCCTTCTCTTGCAAATGCGGACAATTAGATCAACTTATAGAAGGGTGTTGCATCCTTGAATCGCTATCTTGCCCACCTACTAGTACTTTTGTTGCATATCTAACTTCGCACATATGATAGAACATTAATACAAAAGTTTTGCTTCTCCTTTTGGGCACATACATACTATGGTACCCAATGCTTTACGGGAAGCTTATTTCTACATTAAACACAAATAAAACTAACCCAAACTAAAGCTTTAATCCCCACATTCCATCTTTATTAATTAGGACCGTCCTCCCCTTTATTGGGCTGAGCACAGATGGAACAGATCTCGGCAACCTAGGTGAGGCCATTGGTTGGATCATCCGTGATCACCAAATCACTTTTGCTGGTGTAATAATTATATAGGATCAGCTTCAAACAACGAGGCCGAGGGTGTCTCTCACCAATCAACTCCAGAAAACCTTTAAAGAAGCTAATATAGCAGTTCACCAGTTGGCCAACAAAGCAGCTCAGGAGCATGTTTTGTAATTTAAATCAGTTCACCAATCAACTACTAAAATAATAGGATAGGTCTTAAATTTTCCAGGTAGGACTTCAACTTAAGTATGTTTGAACTATGTATGTCTTTAAATCAGTTGTTTTGTCCCAAAAATAAAAGATATATGCATATCAAATCTTTTATTAACACCAACAGAATTGGTATCCAAAGCCACATGAAGACTGAGGCAATGGGGTTTGAAAAATTGGAAAAGCAAAAGAAAAAAGTGCAATGAAAGCATTTGAAAAGTGGCTGATGTAAATGATGGGTACATTTGAAAAACTAAAATAACCAAAACAAAACAAAATGATGGCCTGAAAAGAAAGAAGGATTGAAAACCCTAAAAAATGATGGTCTGAAATGAAAGAAGGATTGAAAACCCTAATCCAGTTTTGTAAAACAATACAATCAAATACATAAACCAACCATATTGATGAAACACTAAACTGGCTACAGTCACCAACCGAAACACTAAATTAAATGAGACAGGTTCAGAAATGTGTAAAGGTGTATATGGATGACAAATTGAAGATAGAATTTTAAAAAGGCCTGTGCTCACTTGCTCAGTCTTGTGGTTGGGGAAATTAGGTACTCTCTCTATGAACGTGATTTCTAGTTGCATAAGCTCGAACAGGCTTGCCTTGGGTGATCTAAACCCAAGTTCCACATAATAAACATACAAAAGGCTCCCTTTGGTGCTTTGTTTTAAAGGGAGAAGATTCAAAGGCCCGCTCAAAGTAAGTGCCCTCAAAAATTCTTTTGTTTCTTTGAAACCACACAATCCACACCACAACCAAGAGGCAAGAGATCATGAAACTCTTCTTTTACCCTTATTGAAAGCAACTTCACTTCTGAAATGCCCCCACAATGGTCCTCGGAGACACCAAGGCACTCACCAACTTAGAGAAATCAGCACCACAAACAACTAGCAAATTCATAATGAAGTAACAAGTGATCACATGATTTGGGCTCTCTCCCGCACGTGACACAAACCAACTCCATATCCATACCCCTCCTAGCCGAGTATCCCAAGTAAGAATACAAACCCAAATCACGTCACCCCTCCTAGCCAAAGTGTCCGTAGTCAAGAATACTATCCCAAATCACGTCCCAAACAAAAGTGACTTTTCACTGAACTTTCCATACAGAAAAGTCTCTTGTAGAAACCATTGGAGATCTAACACCCACCAAAAAACTATAAACAACAACACTAAAATGGAGCCATACTTAGACCATGCTGCTTCCACTCACCTTCATTATCAGAGGAAATTGTCAACCGGAGACACGCCTATAAATTACAGCCTCTTTAATTTCCCATTCACTAAGCCACTAAGGTGAACATGCCAACCATCCCCTTGGTCATCTGTAATGTAGAAGTCTTGAACGAAACCATGATCATTCAATAAGACCCGGAAAGGCCAAGGAAATATATCCTTAAGGAGCCATCACACCCAACCACTTATCATGCCAAAAATTCAGTTTGCCTCCTTTCCTAAGGAAATTCTCTACCCCTTTCAAGGACATGCTCTACTCCTTTAAAGAACATGCTTTACCCAGGTCCCAGACAGTTATTGGAGATGCTCCTCCAAATTGCTAGAACAACAGGGTCAATTAAGATGACGGGATTATCCATTCCCATTCCATACCACTTCCTTGTACCATCTTAACCACTGTCCATGTGTGCACTACAACCACTTTTCAGGGGTGAACTACTACCACTTTCACAGAAGCACACCATAACCACTTTCCCATAAGCATATTCATTCTCTTGAAAGACCTAACCCCCAAACGACCATTTTCTTTGAGAGATGCCACGAACTCAAGCTCAAAGGATGAAAGTTTTTGTCACCCTTCGAACCGCCACAGAAAAAATTTTCCACAATACATTCCTCCAATTGGCAATTGGGAAATGGAAAGGGGATATATGGTTCAGGCATACATAACAAAGATTTGCCCTCCCAAAAAGGAAACTAAATACATGGAACTAGAAAAACAAGAAATGGGAATAGATAATCACTGAAGCTCATACCAGAAATTAGTATATTCATAGAAAACAAAATTACAGTGGCACGGTCTGTAATAAAACTTGAGGGGAGTATAGGACAAAAAGTGAAGATTTTGGTGAAACACGGGGAAGAGTGAAGAGCCTCTATTGCATGCCCATATCAATACTCTCATTCGGAGACAGGTTTCTTAGCCAAGAAACGATGAATGTGTAAAGCTCCCTGAGACAGATGCAATGAAATTTTCAATATTGCAGTGAAGTTTACTGAATTAGGTTCATGGTATGAATTCAATTAACACTTTCCTGTTTCACTTGAGCTCATGGGGCTTTACATCCTCATTCACTCCAATATAAAAAAGAAAAATAATAAAATAATAATAATAATAATAATAATAATAATAATAATAATAATAATAATAATAATAATAATAATAATAATAAATGGACCTCCCCTTGCTGCCAATATGACTGCTCACATAAAGGTCTTTTGTCTCATAATTTTTTTTAAACAAAAAAAGCACAAAACGCTGAATTAGTTTATTAAAATGAACAATTCAAATGTTCTCTAAGGCCTAAGCCCAACACATCATATTCACTTAAAATCCCTGAGCTTCCCACCTTCCCCTAAACCCCAGCTTCTGCGGATTATTAATTAATATAACCGCAGGCTTCTGAGGATTACAATTTAATATAAGCCAATCCATGAGCATACACCAAGGATAAACAATTGCATGAAATGCTAGCAACAGAACACATGGATGGATATGCGTAAACATTAGTACAGTACTTCGCCATCACACAAATACATAAACCAGACCAAACCCAAACAAAAATAAATTAGTAGAATTAAAAAGAAAGGGTAGAACCTTGGAATCCTCCACCCTATGCAGAGCTTATATGATGGTAGTTCACATCAACCTGGTACAAATATAAGACCGAAGGCTAGCTTGAAAGCTTTAGACCTTTGGAAGCAAGGTGACCAAGCCCCTAACATTGGCCCTGGAAAATGTAGGGAGTCATTAATAATTTCCTCAAACTGGAAGACCTTATTTTGCCATATTGTAGTGCAGAAATCAAATTGCTAACTGGCCATCAAAATGATTTTATCATAAACAAAATGGAAAAAACAACTTCCTTTCACTAAAAGTAGTTCAAGAACTGTACATGAATTCCATTGGAATTGAAAGACTGCAAATAGACGGTACAATTCAAATGAAATGAAAGCCTTCTGGAAAGCATATTACTTTCTCATAATAATTCTCACCAATAAAAAATGGTGAACTTCAGTACCAACCTTAATCAAACATCTTAACCACATTTTGAAAATCAACATGGTGAACTGCAGACTATCAAAGATTTCACTATGACAGACATGAGACCCTCTATATGACTAAGCAAACAATTTCCCTTAAAACCTTTTAATATTACTTACTATCAGAAACCATACATGTTTCACACAAATAGGATAAAGTAATGGCATAGATGACAGCATAGTGAAGTATCGTCGGTCTCAGTGCTAAACTCCCAAAAACAGTATAGCAATAGCTCAGACATTGCATTTTACTTTTTTTAATTAACCAGCGAGCTTGCATAATTTTGGATAGACCTTTAAGATAAAAATATGGTCACCAAAGTATACCATCACCAGTAAAGAATAATTACAGAGTGGAAATTAACAATATTGATAAAAGAAAAAAGTCATATAATAACCAGGAAATGGGTAAAGAAGATGCTTCATTTCTTTGTATGAGTTTCATGGTACATAAATTTTCCAAGCGATGTTGATTTTTTTTGCCTAGACCAATACAGATTCAAATGCCAAAACAGAAGCTGCACATTATAACATTCCATTTTGCTCCTTACAATACTGTGAAAATTCTATAACAAAGAAAATTGAACTACCATAACAAGGAACAAAAAGTAGAAAAAGAAATATTATTTGGTAATTCTGCACTGTCAACTACAGATAAGGTTTGTTTCTGACGAAACTAGGTTCCTTAGCTCCCTTAGATGCTCATCATTTGAAATATGGAGTGTAAGACGGAGATTTGTAACTAACTCTTCTTGTTCCCAACTTAAAGGCCCAGAAGCATATAATGCTTCCATAGTGCAGCGATATGCATGCAACTCTATCTTATGGACTTCTGCTGATAAATCCTTTTTTGGGGGTGGGGAACATTCTATTTCATATTCCCTTCCACAAAAGGATACAGCATCACTACAAAAACTATGACTAGGACTTGATAATGAATGGGTATACAACATAGGGTTATCATTGGTACTGGAACAACTACCAACAGATTCGCTATTCTCAGCTTCATTAGGTTCTAGACTTCTTTCACTATAAAAATCGACATTGCCATTTGGTTTCACCCTCTCAGTATCAAACTCAAAATGGCTGTAAAAGGAAGCATGCATGTATTTTTCACCCAGCATACATTGTGGGGAAGCAACAGCATCTACCTTTTCTAGTAGTGGAAAAGGACGCCCTGGAGCTACTCGTACACGCTTGCCTTCCTTTTCAGTCACTCTCCTTTTCCGCCCAGTTCTAGTACACGCTTCAACGTGAGAGTCGTCAGGTGACCCTCTCATCAAGGTTCGAGAAGAAACCATGTGAGACTCCTGGCAAGAAATGTTGTTGTCCTGAACAGAAAAATATTTTTCTTCTAATCGCAACTTCCTCTTTTCACATGTTCCCGTTACATTGCAACCCAATTTCTGATGTTTTGATGTTGAAACTTTGTTAATCTTTCCTTCTTCAAAAATTCTGGGACCCTGCATGCATAAACCCAAGAAATTTGATTACAGAATTCTCAAGGGACATAAGAAAAAAAGTAAAAGATACTAATAAAGCAAATTATCCATTAGATCTAAATACACCACCCATGCAACCATATTTAACTTTCCCAAGGAGAAATGGCTCCTTGAATACAATTTTAAAATCACCTAGCGTTGTGATACCGAATAAAAATGTCAATGAAACAGAATAAAATGAACTTACCTTTCCAATAATAACCCATCTATCGTTCTCCCACAATTGTCGCAGCCTGAGCTCAGATCTGTGCACTTTGAATTCAAGGAGGGACCCAACCAGTCTAACAAAGAAGTAATCCCCATCCATAACTTTCAAAACTACAGCATTTTTCCAAGATATGTTGTCAAACACCTCAGCTAGATCACCAGGCACCCAATTGAGACCATCTATTGGAGGAGGGCAAGGCCTGATGAGCTTCCTCGAGACCCTCTCCACGACAGGGGCACTAGTACTTGAACCCAAATTGAAACTGTACCTAATATCATAGTTACGCCCATTCCCTGAGACTATCTCACCACAACGCCATGAACCTAAAAGAACCTCCCTTTTGCTAAACACTTCCACTTTACTCCCTGCTTTCAACCTCATTGTGTCCAAGACTGCAATCAACCAACCTCACAACTCTGCAAGACATAAACAACAAAAAAACATGCTAAAGTGAGATAAATGGAAACCAAGCGCATAACAAAATATAACACACATCCTAGTAGCATAAGACCTGAATACGAAAATAACAACAGGCAACAAGAACAATAAAATATAAAATGAGGAAGAAAAAAATAATAATCACTGAATAATAGTTTTATAGTTCGATTATAGTTTTACACAAACCAGAGATGCAAGCACGAAGCAGTGCAATCTTAAAAGAGTAAACCTAATCCTGAACAAAAAACAAACGATACTGATTCAAGATTTAACTATACTATGTACTTGATTGAAATGAACTAATCAACGAAACCTAATTTGAGAGCATTTTTTTTTCATTATTTACAACAGATCTATCATCATCATGACCCTGTTGCACAAGGAATCAGATCCTTTGACTCATAAAACATTTATTCAAATCCAGAAACACGATTCATCAACGAACTAAAGTCACTAATAAACCTTTCATGATAAACAACATCAACTACCAAGCAAAACTTCTATAAAGTCATTTTCGTATCTCGAGGATCTACATGACTTCGAGAACAAGCAAACGAATGACACACATCAGAAACAATAGTTAGTATGTTGAAAAGAAAAAAAAACTAAAAAGCACAACGCAGTTTAATATTCCAAAAACCATAAAATGCAAACATCTTCGCCAAAACCAAATCGAACTCAACTCAAACCCTAATTTCCGATCCAAAACAACAACAAACACAGATTATTCAACAAAATCAATCAACATCGTAAGAGATTTCAATCTCGATGACCGAAAACAGATCAATCTAAACAATAAAAGCGTATTAAAATCAAACAATAGAATCAAAGAAGAGCGAAGAACTTGTCTACTGACCTGCGCAGTTTTTTTTTTTTTTTCCTGTTCTCTAGAGCTTTCGTTCGGAGATTTTTTTTTTTTTTTGACTGTTTTGGTATTCTCTCTCTTTTGGTTTCTATTGTGAAGATGGTGACTTGTGGGAATGAGAGATGGGAGGGACTGGTATACAAGAAAAAAGAGAGGAGTTTTTTTAAGTTACGAGGGAAATAATAATGGAATAATCCGAGTTTGACGTGGATTCTAAGTCCGGTTTGAACAACTAATTAAAGGTGGATAAACGAACGAACCAAACTGTCTAGATGCCACTACACTTTTATCAGGTCACCCCAACACCTCACGCAAATCCTAACCCAATTCTCTTACGAAACTAGGTTCCCGCTAGCGGACCACAACCTCCAAGCAAATCAATCACCTAAATACATTATAATTTGTATACATGTATGAGTGAGGCTACCTGTCGAGGAAACCAGCTGAGTGAGGGAGGACTCTTCATCTCCCTCGTGATGCATGTAGGCTTCATTTTTCTCGCAATGCATGCAGTGGATGTACGCATCGCGAGAGGAATGGAGGGTCCTCCCTCCTTCACTCGCTGGTTTCCTCGACAATTAGAATTTCCCATACATGTATAACTACAATTGCATATAGCATACTTGTATTTACACTAAATGTGAGCAATACACATTCATTTTTATAAATAATATCAAACATGTATGATATCTGAGTTAGGCGTGTCAAACATGTTGGTATTTGTACAACAATTCTAAGCGGTTAGGGTTGGCAGTCATTTTTTTTGTTAGGTTTTGGGTTTTTTATATTTCTATCCCTTTCTATAAATGATGTTCGGTAAAAAATTTCAAAATTGACCAAAAAATGATGTCAAACCTAAGTGCCTATAATTACACAATATTTGTATCATTATGAGGCCATTCATGTCCACGTGTTGCACTCAAAACAGTGCAATTACGTTAATGTTGACTATCATTTTTTTAATTATAACTAAGGGCATATATACCTATAGAAATGAGACTTAAGGACCTCTGCCCAGAGCCACGGGCACAATTACATACTAACTACTTCATGGCTGGAGGAAGAAGATAGGGCTAGGGTGCCATTAAGAATTATGGTAGGATGGAACTAAATTAAAACCATAACAAACGGGTGATTCATTGGGGTGCAATTTAAAAGAGAGGTAAGCTTGAATTGGATATATAGGATAGAAACTTGACCTTTGTTTGTTAAGGGGACAGATTGAAGGATGTTTGTGATTACAAGTGTTTTAAATTTGAGATCATTATGGTTTGTTTGTGTACATGTGTGAGAGATAGATCAAGTGTGTATTGAATTAGACCAGCCGAATAGTACGAGATTACATAGTGTTTCAAGTCAATCACAGTGACTAATGAGGTACTAATTCAGTAGATAAGTTTGTGGCAAATGATATTACAAGTCCGGAATTTCGAACATCGCTGACGGTATTGAGTGAAATGGGTTAAGAAATTAAATAATAATAAATAAATAAATAAATAACGATCACATTGCGTTTAGTATGTGTGTGTTACTGTGTTTAACATGAAATCAAATAGCCTACTAATATTAGTACAATTACAATTGTTTCACTTGAACTTGAAATTCATTTTCACTTTGTTATTTCACAATCGAGATCGATCAGATATACTAGTGTTGTAGTAGGAGTACAATTAGATCGGATGTAGTAGTTTAGTAGTAGTACAATTGCTTTAGACTTCAACTCAAATGGAATGAAATAACCTCAAATGGAAAGAGAATCCGTCATTCTATAGAAAATTGTTCACCTTCATATAATTTTCTTAACAGGCTGTTCTAGTGCTTGAAGAAGAGAAGGAACATGAACTTGATATGACATTGAGATACCAGACCCATTGAAAGAGCTTGTGGAAAAAAATAAACGACTCAGGAGGCAAGTGTCTGGCAGTTTCCTGGCAAAAAGATGCCCTTGCTTCCCTTTATATAAGGCTGAAAGACGAGAAAACTTTTGTTGATGGCTTCAACAAGGACGAAGCCGGGATTGCTGACAAATGAGGGTAAAAAAAATTTGAAAATACCAACTTACCCCTAAACGTGATTTTTTAAATTGAACGAATATTTGTTTTTTCTTTTTTAACTCCCAGCAAATCCATCCTCACCAACCGTCTCACTATCTCCTCTTATCCTTCTCCTTCTCTTATATTTTCTCTCCCATACAAACCCTTTCTCACTTTGTAATCTCTCAACTCCGCCTCTCATTTCACTCCCAATTCGCTCAACTTCGTAGCAGTTGGTTATATCGAAATCGAACCCTGAAACACGAATATATCGGTAGCAGAGATTTGTATAGAAATTTGGGACCTAAACTTTAAAAATAACCAATAATATATTTTTTAGTGGAGTCCATAGCCAAGATTGTATACAAAATGGGGCAACCTAAACTTTTAAAATGAGAGGAATATAAAATTTTTTGAGTAATTTAGTGGAATTTTTTATAAAGATAAAGGGGGCAACTCCCCTTAGTAAAAAAAAACCCAGCTCGCTTGTTGATAGGTTATTTATTTCCCTTGTTGATAGGTTATGGAATCCTATAAAAACCCAGTTCGTTTTCCAAAAAAAAAATGTCAATGGCATGACAACTCAACGGTTAGAGCTTGGCGGATGATACCACTAGGTCATGGATTCAAACTCAGCTTGCGACATCTTTATGGGTTCTGGGATCCTATAAAAACCCTGCTTGCCTTTCAAAAAAAAAAAAAAACTCCCCTTAGTCAAAGGGTAGATCCGCCCATGGGCTTCAAGGAGCTAATGTTGTATATACACAATGAGGAAGCCAGGAGTGCAGGGAAAACACATTGTTACATACTATGAGGGGAATAATTGGTAAGAGATATTTGATGTACTTATTTGAAAGCAACAACATTTTTAACTAACAAATTGACGCTTACAAAAAGACAGTTAGGGGGTCTCTACTCTTCCATATCTTAAAACCTTAGGGTGTGTTTGGTTGCACGGAATCTTATGTTATGATAATTCATGAGGGGACTTATATATATATATATATATATATAAATGGTAGATGTGGAGTGATATATCAATTTAGCTTAAAATATAAGGGTCCCCTCATGGATTCTCATGGTATAAGATTTCATGCAGCCAAACACACCCTTATGGGTGGTATTCAATTGTGAATTTTTTTATGTATTATGAAGGATTTTAAAATCTATTAAAATCCAAGGGTATTCAATTAAGGATTTAAAATAATACATGTAAATCTAGGGGTATTCAAATACTGATTTAAAATGATTGTTTTAAAATCCATCAAAATTAGGGGTATTCAATTCATATTTTTAAAAAGTCCACCAAAATCATCGATATTCAAAAATTAGTGAATTTTAATGGATTTGTTAAAATTGTGAATTTTGAATGATTTGTGAGTGGAAAGTATATATAATAAGAGTTATTCCAAATTCAACTTTCCCCTCATATTTCAACGGATTTGTATTGGCTATTGTTAAATAACACCACCATTTTCGCTGAAGGACGCTACAATCCCATTTTTTTGTGATCTGTTGAAGGACACCACCATCTTCCCTTCTCTTTTATTTTCACAGGAGCAGCACCACCTCTCTCCACAACTTTCGCCCACACCACCATGCCCTACCACCGCTGGTTGCACCACCACCCGCACTTCCTCTTTTCCTTTGTTCTCGTTATTCCTTTTTGTTATTATTATTCCTCTTTTTCTCATTTTCTTCCCCTTCATTTTTTTCTTATTCTTGTTCTCTCTTCATTTTTTTTCCTTTTGATTTTTTTTCTTCTTCTACTTTTCTCTTTGTTTTTCTTATTATTCTTTTTTTTTTTTGCTCCTCTCTTATTTTTTTCCCATTTTTTTCTTATTCGCTCTTGCGGAGGTTCCTGCGAGTGGAGGTTCCCCACTTGCCAAAACCTTTGTGAGGGGAAAAATAAGAAAAAGAAAAAGAAAATAAAGATAGGAGAAAAAAAACAGAGAGAAAAAAAAAAGTGGAGGAAAAAAAAAACAGAAAATAAGAAGAGGTGAGGGGGAGGAGGTTGAGAATAAGAAGATGAAAATGGGTGGAGGTGGGATGAGAGGTGGCGGTGGTGATTGATGGAGGGAAAAAATAGGAGGAGGAGAGGTGGAGATAGCGTGGTGGTAGTGGTGATTGAAGAAGAATAAGACGTGAGGAGAGGCGGCGGTGGCGGGGATAACAATTTGAAGTAAAACAGTTATTTGTATTACTTTTGGACCATCTTCAATATATTTGATTTTTCTTTTTTTAATTTGAAGTAAAATTATCGTAACATACAAACAATTGTTTAATTGATGTTTTGAGACATGTTTTATGATTTGTGTTGGCATGGATAACAATGTAGGTGATGTTCTTTGATTGTTTCCTATGTCTAGCAACATATTTATAAAAATCCATTGAATTTATAAGAATCCATAGAAATTCATAACAAATATTTATAAAATCTACAAAATTCATTCATTTAAAATCCATCGAAATCCAGTAGATTTTATAAAATCATTTGAAACATTTTAAAATCACGAGATCTAAAATTTTTCAGAGTCCATTCAAATACCGAATTGAATACCCCCACCTTAGTGTCTCTTGTTGTTTTTTTCTCTCAATTTCCTTGTTTCCAAATGTTAATGTGGATGTCATTTCTAGCGATCCATAAACAATCCTTAAGAAAAGTCCTAGCTATGGTGCACAAAGTAATACACTTTTGGTGATAAAAGACTCGTTTTCTTTGGATGTTTACTACCATCAAAAGTTAAAAAAAGGGTTGTTGAACCAAAATTCTTGAGGCTGGTTATAAATAAGTGGTCACAAAGTTTCGTAGCACTATTATCATGGACGTTAATTTCCTGATTAAGTTTAGCTCGCCATGTTTGCTAGTTTTTTTTGGGTTTTTTTTATACATGCTGGCTAGTAAACATGATTGACTAAAATTGTTGTAATTTCCTATACCAACTAGAATAATCAATGATAACGGCTTTATTCTATAAATGTTAGACATCCTAGCTATGCACAACAAGATAGATAATTTCCCACATGTTTTCCTACAATCATTCGTTCGAGCAAATTTTTTTTTTATAATGTCATAACTCATAGAACAAAAGGCAATAGACCATTGATTTGATGAGCTTGAGAATTTCAAGAGATCCATTTCCATTGAAAAATACATTTAATTTTTGGCGGCGACTACACCACACTACCATTTTCTCTTTCTCTCCATTATACTTTCTCACACCACCTACATTTTTTCTCACACCACCTTTATAAACAAAACATCAATTTTTCCCCCTCACCATTCAAATCGACAATGGTTCCTCCCTCCCTCATTCGCAATCTCTTGCAAATCTCCTCCCTCTTTCTCGAAAACTCTCAGAATCCCTTCAAAGTCGAACCTTTAAACCCAAAACTAAATAAATATGCATAACTTAATATAACAGAGAAATCCAAACTCAAAACGAAAAAGACGCAAAATATGGAAACTTTTGACCAATTTAAACTCTCAATTGAGACCGATTTTCAACCTCATCAAAACATGAAAGTTGTAATACTATGAGTTATCTAATAAACACAACTTGAAAATGTTTTGAAATGACCACGTTATAGTCATTTTACTAAAGTCGCGCAAATCTGTCAGAAAAATAAAAATGGGATAGTGTTCTTGACTTTTGACCAACTTATATGCTTGATCGAGACCAATTCTCAAGTTGATCAAAACATAAAAGTTGTAGTACTATGAGTTATCTAGCAAACACAATTTGAATCACTTGAAAATGTTTTGAAATGAGCAAGTTATGGTCATTTTACTAAAGTCGCACAAATCTGTCCGAAAATATTCTGTTCGCAGAGTGAGATACCCCGCAGTGCACAATGCGAAAAGGAAAAAATATTCCTGTATTTCCTGTTCGCAGAGTGCACTGTGGGGTATCAGAAATTTTTTCAGACAAATTTGTGCGACTTTAGTAAAATTACCATAACTTAACTCATTTCAAAATATTTTCAAGTGATTCAAGTTGTGTTTATTAGATAACTCAAAGTACTACAACTTTTGTCAACTTGAGAATCAATCTCGATCGAGCACATAAGTTAATCGAAAGTCAGTAAAACTATCCCGTTTTTATTTTTCGGACATATTTGCATGACTTTAGTAAAATGACCATAACTTGCTAATTTCAAAACATTATCAAATGATTCAAGTTGTGTTTATTAGATAACTCAGAATACTACAACTTTTGTGTTTGGATCAACTTGAGAATCAATGTCAATCGAGCACATAAGTTGGCCGAAAGTCAGGAACACTATCATATTTTTATTGCGAGTCGAATTTGCACAATTTTAGTAAAATGACAATAACTTGCTCATTTTAAAATATTTTCAAGTGATTCAAATTGTGTTTATTAGATAATTCATAGTACTACAACTTTCATATTTTGATGAACTTGAGAATCAATTTTAATTGAGATTTTAAATTGATCAAAAGTTACTCTATTTAGTTTTTTTTTTTAATTTTGAGTTTGAGTTTATCTTTTACACATATTTATTGATGGCATGAGAAAGTAAAAAAAAAAAAACCCAAAAAAACACATTGGTGATGTGCGAGGACATGATGGTGCGGTGTAATCCCTGCCTTAATTTTTTTTTTTTGAATAATAGGTTGAAAGATAGCTTGATTTACTTGAAAAAGGTCAGAATCAGAATCACCTTCATTCATTTCCAAGAGTCCACTTTCCATAGAAGGAACGGTTGATATCAGACCCCCACACGGACCCAAAATGAACGACGTGGCGAAAAGCCCGTCTCTCCTTCTACCGTTAAAGCGCACGTCAGGACAGACCCATTTGACAGACCAAATCAAAAGCCATTCGAATGCAAGTGTCATCCACGCTTTCTTCTTCTTCTTCTTCCTCTGCTCTTCCCGACGCACTAAAACCGCTGCAAACAATGGCGACGAACTCCATGATCTGGTTCCGTAAGGGACTTCGAATCCACGACAACCCGGCACTCGAACACGCGTGCAAGGGCGCGAAGCATCTCTACCCGGTTTTCGTGCTTGACCCGCACTATCTGAAACCCGACCCGACCGCATTCTCTCCCGGGTCGGGTCGGGCCGGGTTGAACCGGATCCAGTTCTTCCTCGAGAGTTTGGATGATCTCGATTCGAGTCTCAGGAAGCTTGGGTCGAGGTTGTTGCTGTTCAGGGGAAGTCCTGTGGAGGTCTTGATTCGGCTCTTGAAGGAGGTGAGTTTATTTGGTTTCCATCTTTTATTAATTATTTTGATATAATTGATTACTTTTTTGTGAAGAAAAAAAAGAAGTTAGTCATTAGAGTTTCTATTGAATTTGAGTTGCATGGGCTTGGAATGGAATGGGATGTGAAATGGTCGTTCATTTTATCACGAGAAGAAGTACAGTTTTGGAACATTTATAGGGTACCTGGTAATGGTATACCACCTTAGCTCTGTCCCTTAAGGTGATTCAAAGGACGAAACATTTTTATTTTTTTTTGTACAATTCACGCAGTAGCTATGAAAGGTTATCCATTCGTTTGAAATGATTTTCAAATATAAAAGTGAGATACCACTATAGTAGGACTAGTTTATTTGATTTTTAGTTTTAACATAATTTCGTAAGATTAATAATTCAAGTACATTAATTATTTTCATTATGCATGAGGCTCGTGAAATGACTCAAAATGCAAAGATGGTCGATATCTTGGGCACACCATAAATTTCCTCAAAAAATTCATGCACGTTCTTAATAAATTACGAAGAGCATGCCTTGAATAAATAGATGCTTGAAGACGACGGCAAAACCTAGTGATATACTATGGTTAATCAAATCAGTTAAGATGAAAAAAATTTCAGCCGTTTTCCCTAATTGGTGGAGAATTTTCCTAAAATGGTGACTCCATTTCAAGTAGCAGCATGTTCTTTGAAACACAGATTTGCTAGCAAAACCTAGTGATATACTATGGTTAATCAAATCAGTAAAGATGAAAAAAATTTCAGCCTTTTTCCCTAATTGGTGGAGAATTTTACTAAAATGGTGACTCCATTTCAAGTAGCAGCATGTTCTTTGAAACACAGATTTGCTCATGTTCTTTGAAACACAGATTTGCTAGTCATCACAATTTTCATATGGCGATCAAACTAACAAAAGAGGGCCATCAAGCCAATGAATCCACAAATACTTTGCCAAGGCATATATGATAATTATCATAATGGTTTTGGCAACTAAGCTTCTTCTTGTTATTGGACATGCATTTTCAGCCATAAGGGTTTGGTCAACACTTATTTCCTAATTGTTTCTTGCAGTGGGATGTGAAAAAACTTTGCTTTGAATATGACACAGAGCCATATTACCAAGCCCTAGATAAACAAATCAAGGTGAATGGTCTATTTTGCGGTTTGAGAACCTCTGAGAAACTTTTCTGTCATACGGCCTTCATTTTCTTCTAGACGGTTTCTTCAGAAAGTTCAGATTTTTGGAATTCCATGCAATGACTTGCTTGCTTCAACAGGACTATGCTTCATCGGCTGGGATTGAGGTTTTTTGTCCTGTGAGCCATACTCTCTTCAGTCCTGAGGATATCATACAAAAGGTATTCTGGAGATACTGTGTTTTGACCATGTTTTTAGTCAAACCTCCAATTTATGTATTAGTTTGTACAAGATGTGTAAATGTTTATTTTGACTCTCCAGAGGGGTAGTGTCTTTAATCGTCTGAGTCCTGTCATTACTTCGTAACTGATTTAAAGATATTTTCCTTATCAATTAATTTTCAAAAAGAATGCAGGAAGGCCACCTTTGAGTTATCAATCGTTTGTAAAGCTTGCTGGGAACCCCCCATCGCCACTTGCAACAACCATTTCTTCACTTCCTCCAGTGAGGCTTGCTGGAAGTTATGAGATTTTGAGAGTTCCCTCGATCAAGGAACTTGGCTACGGAGACATTTCACAGGTTCTAAACTATACTTTCCTTGCAACATATATATCTATTCTTTGAATTTCTTATGAAGAAAAGATATCTGGCAGGAAGAATTCTCTCCTTTCAAAGGGGGCGAATCAGAGGCATTGAAGAGGTTGAGAGAATCACTTGACAACAAGGTATACCTCATACAGTTTGCAGTTTTATTTCCTCTGATACATTCAGTGGTTTCACATTCTGCAAGAATCAATGTCTTATTAATGAAGCATGGAAAAAGTATTTGTGAAAGAACTGTTTTTAGTTGATATGAAGCACTAAGCCATGCCATCTAATCATAACTCTTCTAGTTTGACTTATTAGCAAGTATGTTCATAATGTGGTATCAAACATATCCCCATTGTCTGCCTATACAATTGATTTGATCAACTTATTTACCTTCCTTGGGACTAAAAGTAGATTTTGTGAAGAAAACTTGCACCTGACATCAGTTAGTATAGTTTCTTCTTATGTTTCTTTGACTTGAAAGAACACTTTGAGGATAACTAACGAGAGCAGCTTTTACTAAAGGTATCCATTGTCTTAATTGCGTTTGCGTGTATAAAGAGTGTGGCTAAATGCTTGAAATGTAGTTAGGTGTCTGCCTGCCTGCTATTTCTTCCCAAGGAACATCTGTTATGTTTAGATCCATCCTCTAATAGCCTCAAGTGAATTGGCTCTAAAACTAATCACTTTTACGATTGCTTTCAGCCTAGGTATTACTGGGTAAGCAAGTCACTGTTCCATGCTCTGTTACTTGTTACCCAATTAAATAGGAAATTGTGTGTTGGGGTTATTATGAACTCATGCTTGTATAAGTTCGGCATTGCTTAATTCTTGAATAGCAAATTTCTTATCTTATGGCTTCTCAGACTAGGTCCTTTTGTGAATTGCAGGAGTGGGTAGCAAACTTCGAGAAACCAAAGGGTGACCCATCTGCATTCTTGAAACCAGCAACAACTGTTTTATCGCCATATTTGAAAGTGAGTACAAAGGAAAATTCTTGAAATACGGCGAACAAGTTTTTATCTGTCATTGCCTTTATCCTGGCATTTGAAATCCAATTCTAAAAATATTTGTTGTATTGTTTCTGTGGCAGTTTGGTTGTCTTTCTTGCAGATATTTTTACCAATGCCTTCAAGATGTTTATAAGGACGTCAAGAAACATACATTGCCACCTGTTTCACTTGTTGGACAGGTCAGTGTACCATGCCTTAACACTTTATGTTCTGCCAGTTTATGGCAAGTGCTGATTACTCTTGATGACAAGAAACGTGCATTGGTTCATCATATCTTGATGTGTACTGTCAAGATTTTTATGTCATTTGGTTCTTTTTATGTAACCGAATGATCTTTACACTTCTTTGGATGTTATATTCTGTGGACTTCTATGTTTGGTTTCAACCACAAATTTGACAACTATCTGTGTCTTTCAACCTCTGCAGTTGTTATGGCGGGATTTTTTCTATACTGTGGCTTTTGGTACTCCTAATTTTGATCAGATGAAAGATAATAGAATATGCAAACAGGTAAACTGTAAGAAACAAATTTCATTTAATCTTCTAGTGAATGACCTTGGTACCTCTGCTTTGAATAATTGTATATTCAGTTAGTTGGGGTCTTTGAATCAACAGTCATCTTATTTATAAGGTGCACGAGTACTCGTAAGATTAAAAACTTTTGTTTATAAGGTTTATGGTGGCGATGTTTCAACGAGATGCTTACATGCATTGCAAAAGGCAGAAAAATTCCTGGCTTGAACAATATTGCCTTGTCTCTAGGGATGCCATTCTACCAGATTTTATCTGATATCAGATATTGCCCAATCTAATAAACCAGATTCAGTGTTTGAATTTCAAATTTCATCTGAGATTCTGTTACATATACCCAAATATACTTGAACAAGAACTTCTATTTTCTAGTTCTCGTTTTGTGCATTACATGTGTTCCAGTTGTATCACTGAGAAAACAATAACGAAGTTGAATATGACATGGTAGTGTAGATACCTTGGATTGATGACAATGAATTGTTCGTGGCTTGGAGAGATGCTCGGACAGGATATCCTTGGATTGACGCCATCATGACCCAGGTTTTGGTTTGTTTGAAGAATCTTTGCTTGTGTTGGCCAATCTATTGATTGCTTGCTGGATTATTCACTAAAACCGATGTGCATTTTATGTAATTCAACATTAAAGCAACATCTGAAGCACGTTTTTGTATTTTATTTTTTATTTTTTATGATAGCTAAGGAAGTGGGGTTGGATCCATCATCTTGCACGGCATTCTGTTGCATGTTTTCTAACTCGCGGTGATTTGGTACATGACCTTCATTCACTTTTTGTGTTCTTTTGCTATCATAAGTGCTTTCTTATTATTTTAACTTTTCTCCACTTTCCTGATGTACACTTTCCTGCTTATAGTTTATTCATTGGGAAAGGGGACGTGACGTTTTTGATAGATTGCTGGTTGATTCAGACTGGGCAATTAACAATGGGAATTGGCTATGGCTCTCGTGTTCATCATTTTTCTACCAGGTCCGAATCTCACTCACGTTGTAGTATTTGTATTGCTTAGTTATGGACTGAAATGCCCCAGTGGAAACTTGCCCCCTCCCATCTTACCAAAGTAGTTGAGATAGAAGTACTAATTTATTCTGGTCTTGTTCCATGTATGTATCAGTATAATCGTATATACTCCCCCATCTCATTTGGGAAGAAGTACGATCCGAAAGGGAACTATATTCGACATTTTCTCCCTGTTCTAAAAGGTAAGTAAACATAGATGACCTGGTTGAGTTATTGGCATTGTGCTAAAATGAGATGCATGAACATATTTTAATTTGTTAGACATGCCAAAGGAGTATATATACGAACCATGGACTGCCCCATTAACTGTTCAAACCAAAGCAAACTGCATCATTGGAAGAGATTATCCAAAACCAGGTCAGTATTCGCATACTGGATACATCTCTGCAGTCTTGGGCTGTGCATTACTTTTAACTCTCAATTTCTACTGTTTCAGTGGTTGCCCATGACCTTGCAAGCAAGGAATGTAAGAGGAGATTAGCTGAAGCATATGCATTGAATCGGACAAGAGACGGTTTAGTGACTGAAGAAGATTTGATAGGATTAAGGAGAAAGTTGGAGGAAAATCAACAAGAACAGGTCCGCAATTCTAAAAGCCAGAAGCGAAAGATTAAGTAGTTGATTGCAGAGGTTCTTGCCATCTCACTTGCAAGATTTGAGTCCTGAGACAGTGACTAGGTACCGCAATCAGGGAACCAAGTTTAATGGAATACGTGTTGTATCCATATCGTATATTTCCCTCACTATTGTACTAATTGTAGAACTAGTTCAAGCAGGAGAAGAATGAACTGCTGCTTTTATAACTGTGATTAATTATACATTCGATATCATAGTTCAATGCCATGGATTTATTAGCATGCCATTCTGCAATTGTTACATACTTTACTGAGCAGAAGTAAGCGATCTTATTTTCAACTTGTTACAATTTCACAAAATTGAAGTTCAATGTATTGAAATGAACTACTACTACTACTACTACTACTGTTCTACATTCACTTAAGAAGTAAAAAAGAAAACTCATCCCAATCTTTTCTCGAATAATCTCCTCGTTTTTCCTCCTCCAATTTGTTCAAATTGATCCAAGTTTTTTGCTTTCATCGTCGATGGCAGAGCAGTAGTCTCATTATTTTGATGATGAATCGTCACCCCTTCCACCTTTTCAGTAATCAAACCTCCATTTCTTGTTAAGTCAACTGCATTAAAGCATAAGGTTATTAAAGCTCATAAATATCATCCCCATTGTTCATAAACAAATAGAAAACATAGACTTCTTGAAATCTTAACCTGGATGGGAAAAAGCCCATAGGGTCAAAACACAAAGAAGCAAAACAATTGGTATGAAGTGAATTGTACTATCCCCATGGGGACTAGTCTCCTTCTTTGTAGCATCATCCAAGATGGGGTCATACTTGACGTCTGCCGTCACTTTGAAGCCCGGTGACCCCTTCGGTGCAGGGGATAAGTTGATCAAGAACTCGTCCGAAGCTCGCGAGGTGCTCGATGACCTATGCATCTTTTCACAGGATGGAAGCAATGCAAACCAGAGAAGAAAATGATTAAAGAGTTTGAGATTTGGGGTTTTTTGATACAAAATGTATAGTCATATAGTGTGAAGTCTAAGGAGGGGGAGATCTGAAAGCTTATATTAGGGAAAGAAATGGCTTTGCTGCTGTCAGAGCCAAATTGGACTTTTTTTTTTTATTGAACTATGTGTTGAGCTGTCGAGGAAGTGGGCGAGGAAATGAGCGAGGGAAATGAGGTGGAGGGGGTGGAAACCGTCCACTCCCCTCGGGATGCGTGCGTTGAAGTAAAAAGTCAATGTACGCATTCCGAAGGGGGTGGACGGTTTCCACCCCCTCCACCTCATTTCCCTCGCTCATTTCCTCGCCCACTTCCTCGACATTTAGAATTTCTGGTTGAACTATGTGCCGCTCTGATGTTTACGGAGTAAGTCTAGCCAGCCATGCTTGCTGATCTTTTTTGAATTGAAAATTTTGTGTTACTTTTGCAGCTCTGATGTTACAATTTCAAATTTTGAATTCTTTTGTGTTACTTTTTGTGGTTTGAGACTTACTTCAGGTATTCCATAGTAATTTTATGGAGTGTAATTAAAGAAATGCGCATGGGACCCAAAGATTGGACTTGAAATTAGAGTTCTTGAATTTATATGTTTAGGCATTTTTACCTATTTAGCCAAATTTCTAAAAATATATGATATCTGAATATTTTTATTTTATTTTATTATTATCCCTTAAAACTCCTTTCCCAAATGCAACCAACAGAGTTCGAACTCTAAACTTGTAATTTTATCCACTACAAGCCTATAGCTGAGTTGATACCCTATTGGCGATATAAAATCTGAATATCTCACGTAAAGTAACCTAACAATTAAAAATATAAAATAAAAATGGTAAGCTAACCTTAAAAAAAAACTAAAACTAATTAATGGTACAACATAAGGACTTAATTAATACTCCGGCTTTCCTTACCATGAATATTTTCTATCACGGGGTCCCTAACACAATAAATGTGAGCGACTGAACTCAAAAAAAACTTATGAATCATATTAAAGTTATGATTGTTTGTTTGTTATATTTCATATTTATTATTAATTAGTAGTTTCCTTCATTTAATTAAAGTAAATAAAATCAAAATATTTTATCTTATGTAATTTGTTTTTAATAATTATCTAATATAATTTTTTTAGTAGGTGGTGATAATCTTTTCGTAATACCTACTTAGATTATCCTCATTTCTCATGCAGGCTGAACATGCGATTCATACTCATTTATTTATTTTATTTTTTTAAGTCATTTCATTCTTTTGAAATGATTTCTTAATATAAAAATAAGCGTATTCTAACAAGTGCCTACACGTAGTAGTGGATTGCCATGGACCTACTCTAGTTTGAATTACTATTAGCTTAGGCATTCCATAAAGGGTAAAAAATTGTACAAAACAAAATGTAAGTTTTACTTTGTGTAAATAAAATATTTGATATTATTCATTTATTAATTAGTGCTTTGAACTTATGAAACTTGAAAGTTTTCAATTTAATTCAATACTATTTGAATTATCTAAACAAGACATAGAAGAACCTTTAAGCTCAAATAATATAGTTTTTATTTAGTTAATTTATAATGAAAATTAAGAGAGTCCTAAATAGGTATTTAAAATATTTTTTGTTCATAACGTGTGAATATCTATATCTATATCTAAAAATAAAAATGTTCTACGTTCTCCCTTTTTTACATGGTGAATGTTCCATCATTGATTGGTTGAAATCAAGGAATGTGATTTCTCGAAATATGTTGAAATTTCACTGAATATTTTTTTTTTTTTAGTTACCGAAATTTCTTTCGAAACCAATTTTTTTTTCGTTAGGTCAATCTCAATGTCGGTACATTTTAACCCGTTATAATTTTAGTTTAATATTAAAATTTGGTTTTATAAGTGATTTTTATGCAATATGTAATTTGTATGACATAACAAGTCTTGTGGTACTATTTATGTAATTTGTAAGAGTTTAAAATGTTTAACTTATATTGATAACTTTAAAATTATAATCGAAATTTTTACATTTTTTCTATACACAACGAAATATTTATTAAAATAAACTTACCGAAATTACCTCGAAAAACGAAATCACAATCCTTAGTTGAAATACAGTTTTAAACATTTAAAACTCATAAATTTGACAAAAATAGAAAGAATCATTAGCCTCAGGCCCTCAATTGTGTAAAATGGAATGGACTCTTCTGATTGATCTCAACATGTCAATTGCGAGGGTTTCATCAGTCATCTTGTAAAAACTGAAGCAAGTCATCTCCTTCGTTAAGCCCTTCAGAATATGTGGCACAAGGACTAAGGTGTGCATTATCAGCGTTTACAGGGAGTAAATACAATGCACCTGTAAGAAATTGATGAGCAAGCGAAGGGAGGCGAGTCAATGCTATTATGTCAATACTCTCAAAGAAAAGCTAAGAAAAGAACATCAGCAAAACAATTTCAGAACACAAATAAATGAAAAGAAAATATAAATCAGTTGTCACGTTATACAAGCAACACATGGACGCCATCAGTTATCATTTAACAGTGACTGACTCATCGTCCCTTTAGTTTCTGCATATGTTTTTCAACAGAACCCGTCTAAACGGCGAGGAAACCAGCGAGGGAGGGGGGGGGGGGGGGGGGGTGCAACCCTTCATCCCCCTCGGGATGTGCAAAGGGGATTGAAGGCACGCATCCTGAGGGGGGTGGAGGGTTGCACCCCCCTCCCTCGCTGGTTTCCTCGCCATTTAGAATTTCTGTTTTCAAAATATAGTAATGCTACGAAATCTTTGATATAGAATAGAAATAACGGACGTCTTCTGCTGCGGAAAGTTGACATGAAACCTAATATCGAAAGTTAGACTCCACGGAAAAGAGTTCCCAGGAAAAATACATTCTGCTATTGGTTGTGGTACAGTTTCAAACCTCTCGAATTAGTCTACCTCTCGAATCCCGTTCTCAAATACGCATAAACAGGTCTACACCAAGTGAGGTTTGAAATGTGTACCAACCTTAAAAAAAATCACGCACAGACTCAAACACAATCAACAACCAATTGATGCACAAGAAAAAATGCATCCCTAAGCAATCAGTGTTTTTTAGATTAATTATCTTTTTATCTTTGGGGAACAGATTATTTCTTATGTAATCTTTATATCAGAGCAATGAGTGCTACAAGATGATCCTATGAGTGTATACTTTACACCACAAAGTTCAAAATCAGTAGGCTGGAGTTTTGTTTCAAAGAAACCGAATTATCGCACAAGATAAGGAGGTCACAATGGTCAAATTAAGTATTTCCTTGTGCTACCGCTCTGTAAGCCAATAGATGTGAGAACGATGTGATGTTAAATGTACACTTGAGGCTTGTGTTCCTAACCCAAAACTATTAGTTACACCAATTCTTCTTGCGGATCGTGGCTTACTTATGACTCGGCGTACCGGGTAAATTACCTTTGTGGCAGTGGCCTCTCGAAGTTCATTGAATGATTAAACCCATCGTCACTTTTAGCTTTGGTCAACATAAAAATTATTGGATCCACCTTGGTCTTGGTTGTCCTATGAACACTGTACCTAAAAGATGGCTCTATCTAACTTTCTAACTGATTTTAATTATGTTTGGCTATTGGTTGCACACAGCTGGAGTGATGAGGTGAGGATATCAAGTCCCACCAGTTTCTATTTAGAAGCTGGGTCTGCTTATTATGAATTACTAAAGTTTAACATCCACAATTACAGAAATTAAACAACCAATCACACAATTTCAAACAATTACACAAAGCACCCGGGTCGCTAATACATTGCGTGTGATAAAAGTACTTACAGTGTGCGTATTCCGTTCTGCACAAAAAGTTAGCACAATTAAATAAAAATGCCTGACTTCTTTTTATCTGTTTCAATCAGCACACAAGCATATGCAATCAAATTACTGGTCTAGGTTTTAGAAGTCGGATTTCTAAATCATAAAAAAAAAAAATTATTGAGTAACAATTAAAATTGTTTCCCTATAATTTTTTTTGACTTGGAAAATTTTGGGTTTTTTTTTTAGGTGATTAAAAATGGAAAATAATAGAGTTTACAAAAATTATTACACCACACACTCGTAAAACGAGGTGAAAATAAAATTAAAACTCCCCTCACAAAATAAAATTTTTTTTAATTAAAATTAAAATTTGCTTGATGTTTGCAGGATCGTCCAATTTTTCTCGAGAAGCGTGTATTCTGCAAAATCAAACAAATAACACGAAATGAGTGTAAAAAGAACTTAACAAAATAAAAATAAAATTGTTTTTTTTTTTTTAAATTAGTGAAAATAAATCTTAAATTCAATTACACCGTTCCCCGGCAACGGTGCCAAAAACTTGTTGCGGATTTAACCGGCCTAAATAAACAGGCTAATTTGACCTACTTGTAATAACCGCAAGTGCACGGTGTCTAACTGGTAGATAATGGCAAGTACGGATCGATCCCACGAGGAAGGTGGATTAAATTGAATTTAATAATTTACCTAAACTAATTTGGAGAAAATGGGGGTTACAGTGTTTAAAAATCCGAGTTAAATAAAAATAACAATAAATAAAAGAAAAGAGTTGGAGGGAAACCACAATTTGCAAAATATTTTTCAAGCTCCTAAAATTATATTCAATTTTTCTTATGACTCTAGCAATGTATAAACTATAAACTCCTAGCATTAATTGTATTTTTAGGGCACAATTAATCACAAATTTAATTATTAAATTAAAACACGCTTGATTTATAACATAATATTTTTCTAACAACCTAAGATGCATGACATATTAGGTGAAAGTAAAATATTATAAATCGCGAATCAATTAATATTAATCATGGAATAATAAAGTAAAATGAAATTAATTCTAGAGTTGAGACTTAATTCACTGTGGTGTTACAGAGCATTCAGTAGGGTGCAAACAGGAACAGGTCCAGTGTGGCTCAGCAGATCCCAGTGGGTGCAAATAGCCAACTGTTTTGAAAAACAGTTGTTTCCCGCCTCTTTCTCCTGCGCTTTCTTCTCCAGCGAGACGCGCTGCTGCTGCTGATTCCTCTTCGCTCTTCGCAAGCTTCTTCTTCCTCCGACCGGCTCCAGTACTTTTGCGAGCTCTGTTTCGTGGTGGGTGATGGCGGTGGGAAGTGGCTCTGGTGGCGGTGATGGTGGCTTGCGTTGTTGCTTCTCCTTCGTTTTCTTTTGTTCCTGTAAGAGAGAAAGGTGAATGAGGGGCTGGGTTCGTGAGAGAGAGAGAAACAGGGACTGGGAGTCCTCCCTGTTGGTTTCTTGTCTGTGACGGGAACGAGAGAGAGAGCAGGGAGAGATGGATGAGGAAGGAAGGCGAGGTGGAGAATAGAGGACAGGGGGGTCGTGCTCCGGTGGTGGTGGTGGCTGTGTGGCGTGATGGAACAGGGAGATGGAGAGGAACGTGACGAGAAAACAGGGAGATGCTCCCTGTTTTGTTGCGCGAGGATTGTGATGGATGATGGTGGTGCTCGGTGGTTGGCTGCTGGACGGTGGCGAGGTGAAGACTGATGGTGGAGGAAGAGGAGGAGGTGGTGATGACGGGATGATCGCGTTGCCGGTCCTCCTATCGAGCGAGGATCGCCGGCAGGGTGAATGTGGCGTGGTGATTTTGCTTGGTTGGGACGGTAATGAGAATCAAAAATTGTGAAGAAAAGGTTTTGGTATTCTGTATTTTTTTCTTTCCCTTCTCTTCTTCCCCTTTCTTATTCATTTCTATTGTATTTATAGAGAATTAAGAAAATGAACTTAGACAAGTTAAGGGGAGGGTTCAATGAGTGATTTAAGGCTTAAATCAAACTAGAATTTTGGATAATTAAGAGAATATGCTTTGGGTTTGATTGGGTTTGGCATTGGGTTTGGGTTTACGGATTTGGTTTTGGGTTTGGTTTTGAGTTTAGGTTATGGGTTTAGGCTATTCTCACCTCCACTTCCTCTAAAGTCACCGTCTGTGATCTATTCATTGCATTTTTCTTTGATTTCTTCGTTATTGCTCCGAACTCTACAAAAACACAAAAATTTAATAATTAATTTAAAATAAAATAAAACAAGGTTTAACAAAAATATAATAAGAGGTAAAAAAATGTTATAATTATGTGATTATCACCGCTCTACTACCCCGTTCTGCTGTGGTGTCGACTTCACTGTGAAGTGTCTTCTAATGCCATGTTCCAAACAAAACTGCTTCAAGAGATCTTCGGTATACTCACCGCCATTGTGAGATCTCACTACTTTTATCACCAATCCTGTTCATTCCTATTTGTTTTTCAATCATAGCTTTCCACTTTTTGAAGATATCAGTGACTTCATTTTTATGTTTCATGGTATACACCTATACTCTCCGGCTCAAGTCATCGATAAAAGACACAAAATACCTGAAACCCCCTTTGGATGCGACTCTAGAGGGTCCCCAAACATCAGTGTGGATGTAATCCACCATTCCCGTGGTGCTATGAGTAACATCACTAAAACTAATTCTGCATTGCTTCCCATAAATGCAATGTTCACAGAAATTCAGTTTTGCCATTTTATCACCGCTAAGCAAGCCCCGTTTGCTTAAAGTTCTTAGTCCATTCTCACCTACATGCCCTAATCGCATGTGCCATAACTGTGTACGTGTCAAGTTTTTCTCATCAACAACTGTAGAAACCATAGCTTCATCTTCAACTATACTGCCTTGAAGGAAATACAAATTGGCATGCCTAACCGCTGTCATAAGCAACCTGTCACCAAAATTAACATTGCAATATCCATTCTCACCAATATACTTGTAGCTCTGAGCTTCAAGCACCCCAAGAGAAATCAACCCCTTTGAAATAGTTGGAACATGATGTACCTCGGTAAGTTGTCTACATGACCCATCTGCCAACTGAACTTTGACTATACCAACACTCATTGTCTTGCAAGGCCGAGAGTCATCCATTTTAACTGAACTGCCCTTAATCTCGCGATAAGTGTTGACCATTCCCTTACGGACACATATGATACGAAGCTCCCGTATCCAACGTCCAACCATCATACAAATGGTCATAAGATTTTGTCATCAGTGCATGTGCTAAGTCACCCCCGATTAGAATATCCTCTACTACATCCGGTGTCTCAACAACATCCAGTCTGGACAATTTCTTATGTAATGGCCCTTACGCTTACATTTGTGACATTCAACCTTAGACATATCTATGCATTTTGATTTAGATCAGTTCCTTCTGTAGTTGTTCATTTTGTAATTTCTTCCCCTTGTCATAGAAAGACCATGTGCTTGAACCTCCTCATTCGAAGCATTCTTTCTGGAAGCTTTTGCAAGTACAGATTGAACAATATCATTATACACAAATTTCTCTTTATTCAATGTTGTCATCTGATCAACAAACGGTTCCCATTTTGGTAAAAAAAAAATTAACAAGAATAATGCTTTCTGATTATCTTCAAATTTAGCTCCCAAGCTAACACAATCTGAATATAAACATTCAAATTCATTTATGTGATCAGTCATGAGTTTACCTGGCTGCAACCTGAAAGTGAAGAGTTTCTTCTGTAGGTACATCACACTCATCTGATCATTCTGAAGATACATAGTCTGAAGCTTATCCAAAATACCCTGAGCCGTTATCTCATCAGCGAAGTTGTAAGCCACATTGCGAGAAAGACACAAACGAATCGTACTACATGCTTTCTGATCCATTTTACTTCACTTCTCGATAACCTCAATCATCGCCTTATCTGATGATGGTTTTTTTTTCTCATCCAATGCATCAATCTGATCCAAACTAACCATAATATCTTTACAATCCATCGTCAAGCTTTAAAATTGTTCATACCATTGAATCGAACAATATCAAACCCATGAACTTTCACATAGCTATCATCACGTGATGAAGAAGACCTTTTAGCCATTTTAATTGACACCTTCAAAACACAAACACTTCCTAACTGGCATTCTGATACCACTTGTAAGGGAAATACCCGCTGATGCAAATAATTCCAACACAAGTCCTGGACCTAGGTGGTGATAGTGAATGACTAAAAATGTTATGCAAGTAATAGCAAACAACAAACAATATGCATAAAATAAAGATGACACTGAGATTTACGTGGTTCGGCTTTGCCTACTCCACGGACGTTGACTCTAAAACTATTTTATTGATATGAAAACACTTACTTAAAGATTACAACGTTGTCAAGTAATGATCCTTGAGATTACCCAACATCAAACAAACAATACCACCAAAAGTTTAACGAAACTCGTAAACGAAGAACACCCGAAATCGCTCGATTCCAATCCTTCTACTTGGCTATTGTTTCACGCTGCACACATACCGAATCACTCCAAACTCGCAGCATGTTTCACGCCCTTATTGCAACCCGTTTCATGCTACATTCATGCCACAGCCAATTTGACGTTGCGTTGTTGCTGCTGTTTTGCTGCGTTGTGCTGCTGATGTTATGTTGCGTTGTGTTGCTGCTGTTACGTTGTTGCTTTTTTGCACATGTTGATGTATTGGCTGTTTTAAATAGAGAATATGATCCTTGTTTGTGAAGGACTTTAACTCCCAATAAATTGGGAGTCAACACCAATTACATAATGAATTATGAGTCCTTATTTGTAAAGGACTGTGAATCCTACTTTGTCTCACAATACACACGTATAGACACCACACATATATCAACATGAGAAGGAAGCTTCATACCTGCGCAATACTTTCATCATTATAACTCCGGATATCTGCAAAACATAAAAGAGAAGTATTTCAAAGTTGTTGTTAAAATGAACCTTGTTCAACTCAACGAACTTGAAAAATAATCAAACTAGACTCTTTTGCATATATGTCACAAATAAACACATTACAATAATAGAAACAAAATCCAATCTTTTCAGTGACATTGTTCATAGACTGATTTGAATCTTTTTGTATGATGGTACATTGATGAGTAATCTATTCTAGTGCCCAAATTCTAGACAGTCTGGGGATCTGCTGCTTGGTTGCTGTTTGGGGGTGAAAAGACAATTTTGCCCCCCTCTTTAATCACCTTCTCCAAAAAGGTGGTTAAAAAGGGGGGCAAAATTGTATTTGAGCACCCCCCAGGCAGTCTACCCGGGCTGTCTAGAATTACGCATTCTAGTGATTAGTGATAAACCCAATGTTCTACTCATGGCATATAGCGAATAAGAAATCTTAAGCTGATCTCATGGGACGACAGTTGATTAAACCATACAATATTCATGCTGTTTAAAGTTCTTCATATAGTCAATTAGAAAAAGAAACTGAACAAAACTTGAACAAACATATATATAAAACTCTTATAAAAAAATGAGGTCTGAAAATATGAATTTAGAACGATAGATTGTTATTGCATAAGATCAAACCAAATATTAGAGCCCATTTTACTGCAATGAACTCTGTCAAGTTGTTATGTATGTTACCTTAACATATCATCTATTTATTGGGGAGTCGTGCATGTGCATTTGCTCGCACTCCTTGGTCAATCCACTATACATAGTAATGATATTGTCCCAAACTTAAACACCACCAATCGAGCCGGGCTTTCCATCTGGGCCTAAATGGTGTGAGATTTTTCCCAAAAGGCTTCGTTGCTATTAGGAAGTGGACCATCTCCTTATAAACCTTTGTGACAACTCTTCCTTACTTGATGTGGGACTATTCAAGCCAACACTTTTTCAACAATCTCCACCTTGGCGTGAGTCGTCACACATCCTACAATCCATCCATCGGCCTGCAATATCTCGAATTACACCTCCTCTTCGAGTCTCATGTGCAACCACGATCATGTAGGTAACACTCCGTGTACGAGCTCGACTATTCTTGGTGTTGTTGGCTCCACTTAGTCGCAACCTCTGCACTAATTTCACCTCGTCCAGACTTGTAGAATACTCTCGGACACCACCTTTGTAAGGATCTGGATCATTCATCTAACGGACAGCGCACCTGCGATGCTCTACCTAGTCTAACTCGCTGCCATGCACCTACTCTCCTTGAACGATAGAGGATGATCGTTAACCCGGAGGGCCTGCGCTCCTGTCTGGATCTGGCTTGCTACCCTGCGCTTACGCATGTCCCATGAACAATCCGCCTGCACTTCCACCTCACCGACCGAGTTCCAGCTGAACCAACAGCTCTGATATTCTCATCCAATCCTTTACGTACCCGATTGTTTATGAAGATCTAAAAACTTTGATTCCCTTACCAACCAACTAATGCCCTTACTACTATTCATTGAGTGCAAACGTAGTTTTAGCACCACGTACTATATAAAATGTTTTATACAGCCTAATGGTCACCAAATAACTTCTTGTGGCGCAAAAAATAAGAACCCTTTCGGAATTAGCAAAAGGTCAATACCGCATCTATTGAACCTAACATGTGCTCCTATTATTGTATAAAGATTATAAACAAGAACAGTGGCAATAACAAAAGATCTAACATCTCCGGAGAACAACATCAAAGAACAATATATAAATAAGAATCAAAGAGCCAGTGGCACTGAAACTATTACTTAGATTGATAATACGTTTATGTCTCTTCCAAAATAAATGAGAGACACATCTTCTAAACAATGCAATAGACAACAAGATACCAACTACAATTTTACAAAGTTAGTGATAAACATGTACAACAAAGCATCTACACTCAACCACTTGTAATGGACTCAAAGCAAAGGAGATCACAAAATTGTCTCATGTCTTTTGGTCCCATCCCTAATTCCACCCAAACACACACCTTCTACAAGACTTCTGCAAAGATTAATGTAGCACTACCAATTTGATTTTGCCGAACAAAAAACTAGTGGTTTACATTTTTCTGAGTCACATTGTGACCTAAGCAAACATGTAAAATGCTACCACATGGAGTATACTATCCGGATTCTTCCTCTAGCATGCAAAATACATGAAAAGAAAAACCAATGAACACTAAACACCACAATCAAATTACATCTCGTTCCTGCGTTGCTCAGTGAACCTAATAATTGACCTTCTGCGCGCAAGCTCCACTGTACTAGCTTCTGCAGCACTAATCAATGATCTCAAATCAAATATGTCCCTAAAACACAAAGAAATTATGAATAGAGAGCAAGTTAAGGTTCAAAATCTAGTTGAAATTCATACATAAAAATGGAGAAATTATAGAGGTGCATACCTTCCTCGCCTTCGATTGAGACTGAGTTCTAGATGAAATAATAGTAGAGAAAAGGAAAGATCAATCGAGAGTGAAAAAGAGATCTTCCATAGAGAGATCTTCGATGAAATCAATGGAGAGATCAATCTAGACTGAAGAAAAGATCTTCGAATTAGGGCTTTTGCATCGAATTGCTAGAGGTTTGAGATGGATCGATGGAATTGCTAGAGGTTTAAGATCGATCGATGGAGAGTGAAGTTTGAGATCGAGATCGAGATCGAAAGAGTGAAGTTCGATCGATTGAGTTTGAAATGAAGAACTGAGATCAATATGTTAACCTCTATTTGGATTGGAGTTGTTATGAATCAGTAAGTTCATTGAATTTGGGTGAGAGTGACCTTTTACGTTACAAAAAGAAAAGAGAAAGACCTTTGTCGGGTTAACACAGTGCCTTGGTCTCTGAATGGCTTGTTATGGGGATTATTTATGCAAATTGGCACTGATGCCAATGTGAGACATGTGACTCTTTGTTATGCATTTCTCCAGTTTGTTGAGTGTTTCTATAGTTCTATACTTCTATCAGATAAAAGGCTGAGATTGGAGAAAATTGCCCTTTCAAATTATTAAAATTGTATAAAAATTAAGTTTTTTTTTTTTTTTTTTTTTTGAAAGGCAAGCGTGGGGAATATATGGGCTCCCCAGACCACAGAAAAAAGAATCTGATTGCAATTACATTCTCATATATTTTCGGCCTTGCTTATCATCAAAAATAATCTTTTTAAGGTCTTCCGCAAAGGAACTCGGTGAGATTTCGAAGAATTCAGCACTTGGTCGAAGGCTCGCTAGTTTGTCCGCTGCTGTGTTAATCTCTCTAAAGACATGCACAATTTTGAATTGATCAAAGAACCGCAATGCATCCTTTGTGCGTCTTACTGTGTGTCTCACTTCCCATGGTGGGTGTGTACTTGTAGTCAAGGCTTTGTAAGCAAGCATAGAGTCCATGCATATGATAACTTTACGCTGGTTATATTGCTTTGCCAGTTGGAGTCCTAGTGCAACTCCATGGAGCTCATGCAGAAGGACTGATCGACCCACTGTTGATCCTGCCGCTGCCGCGATAACTTCGCCTCTGTGATCGCGTATAATGGCACCATACCCACCACTCAATCCAGTGACAGAGCCATTGTCATCCCGTAATTCGGTTAAAGAGCCATCTGAATTGATCATGGCCCATCCTGGATCCGGCTTGGTCCAAGAGTGCCAAGTGCATGCTGGAGTGAAGTATTGTACTTCAACATTCCACCTCTCGAAGAAGGATCGATGGCGTTGGGAATCCTCGACCTTAAGTTCCAGCACGGAGATCCTTAGTCTGATAGGAAGAGTGGATTGGATTTGAGGTTGCGTGATGATGGTGAGAGGAAAGGTGTTGATGGGGTTATTATGCATGAGAGTCAGGGTGAGAAGAAGGTTGTTGATGGTGGTGATTCAGAGCGAGCTGTGATGGTTGTAAGTGCGGAGGAGATTATGGGGAGTGAAAGCGGGAGAGGGAGAAAAAGTTTCTGATTAGGGGGAATTGGATGGGAAGAGTGGATTGGAGTTGAGTTGTTTGAGTGATGATGGCAAGCGGGAGGTGTTGAGAAGGAAATCAAGAGAGAGAGAATGAAATATTAAAGGGTAAATATGGATTTAAAATTTATCAGTTGGGTTGTTGTTTAATCTTACTCCAACTCATGAGTGTCACGTGCCCAACACCATCTCCATGCCCTAAGTAGGCTATCTCCCAGACTGCCTAGAATTATTGAAATTTCTAACAGATAAAGTTATACCCAGAGAGAAGAGAAGGTTGAATACTAAGGAAGATAAGCCTTTTGGTGGTAGGTTCAAATTTATTGGTAATGTAATTTTTTCAAATAGAAATCATATTTCTATCCGCTGATGTTGAGTGGTCATATGAAATTACCTGTATTGCTCATGAAATGGGATTGGACCTATAACCTTAGGAACGCATGCGAATTACTTGTCCTGTGAAAAAATTGGAAACGAAGATGTTGACTTAGTTTACAATAAAGAGTGATCGAGTATAAAAGTATTTCAAATTACATAAGTGTAACAATTCACTTGAGGCGAGGTCGGTGTCAAAGGCCTTGTAACAAGATCTATGCAAATCCTTCTTCAAATTTTCAATTCCTAGGATCATATAGTTTACAATAGATTGTATTCATTTACCATCTACACGGGTTCCAAATATCTAAATGTTAATTTGTCCAACTTAGATTTTCTCAATTGTAAGGGCTTTGTTCTAAATTTTGGTCCCATAAAAATTAAAGCAAATTTTGAACCTTTATCAATAGCCAAACATAACCAAGCTTAAATTTTCATAGACAAATACTAACTCTCATGATTCACCCAAATTTAAAGCCCTAACTGTAACATTTGTTATTGAAAGTGGAAGAAAAAAAAAATCTAACCCTAAACCGTAGATGAGATTCGTATGTCAAAAAAGAATTGAACAAAAAAAAAATTATCAAATGTAATAGTCAATATCTATAAAGATAAATTAAACAATATGATAAATAAAACTAGTAAGGTTGAAGAACATACCTATAAAGATAAATGGGGAAAAAAAGAAGAGAAAACGAGTCTTAGCCTTCTCATGTGAGCGCTTAAGAGAAACTTAATAAGAGTGAATTGTATCCACAACGAGGGCCTGAACCGCCTATTTTTATAGACCATAGAGGCAAATAAATGAAAATATCTGAAATATCCACAAGTTTCACGCATGCAACATGCACGCGTAGAGACTTCTACAATCTATTATTACATATATATTTGGAGATCTATAGTTTTCCATCATCTTACCAATGGTGCAATTCTGATGAACTCAATATATATTTACAAAGTTTTGTGGATATTTTCGTTGTTGCAAAAAGCTTGAATCTTAATGCTCTTAGTCTTCTTATGGGGCATATGATGTGTCATGGTTTGTGACATACATATCATAGTCATTGTGATATACCAAAATATGGGACTTTTACTAGTTTTATAATATCGAAAATTTGAGCCATTTAAATTTACGATACGACCTTGTAAATGGGGTATTTTGAGCAACTTTTCATATAATTAATTGCTTTTAATGTACGCTCTTGCAAGTTTTCACTGCTAAATAAATTCCAATTATTTATTTGTTTTTTTTCTTTCAAAAAGAGATATGTGTCTGACAAAGTACATTATAGTTTATATCAGTACAAATGGACGTCATCCCAAACTCAAATGCTTCCTATTTTATGACCAAGCTTGAATGCGAGGAGAAAATCTAAGCTTGGATGTACTATCTGCCATGAGAGTAAAACACCTGTCATGGAGAAATAAAACATCAGGAGCTGGTGTTCTCACCGGTACCGTCTTTGCATTTCCTGCGGAAATGCCATTTGTACTATGAATATAGTAACGATATTGTCCCCAACTTAAACAACCTCTGTCTTGAGCCTACCATCCGTGCTACGGGTGTGAGATTTTATCTTAAAATGTCTTATTGCTATTAGAGAGTGGATCATCTCGTTATAAACCTTAGTGATGACTCCACCTTACTTGATGTGAGACTATTCAAGCTGAGTCCACTATATATATTTGTACTCTGAATATAGTAACGATAATGTCCCCAGCTTAAACAACCTCTGTCTTGGGCCTACCATCCGCGCCACGGGTGTGAGATTTTATCTTAAAAGGTCTTGTTGATATTAGGGAGTTGATCATCTCGTTATAAACCTTAGTGAAGACTCCACCTTACTTGATGTGAGACTATTCAAGCTGAGTCCACTATATATAGCAACGATATTGTCCCCAATTTAAACATGCTCTGTATTGGGCCTACCATCCGGGCCACGGGTGTGAGATTTTTTATCTTAAAAGGCCTTGTTGCTATTAAGGAGTGGATCATCTCCTTATAAACCTTAGTGACGACTTCACCTTACTTGATGTAGGACTATTCAAGCCAACTCCATCCCAACAATCTCCACCTTTGGCACGAATCGTCACACATCCTACAATCCATCCATCAGTCTACAACATCTCGAAGTACACCTCCTCATCGAGTCTCATATATGACCACGATCCTGTGAGTAACGAGCTGCTGTTAGGACTAGTACTGTTGGTCAGGGAAATCAACGTCAGAGGTCTTTCAAGACTTTCCTAATGGTCTCAAAACTCAATGTTCCCTTTTGAAAAATGCCCAAATGCTTAGCATCTAAATTATAGGGGGGGGGGGGGTTTGAGTTCTTGACTGTGAGGACGTGTTGCCTCCATTGCATAGTCGAGCCAGACTGTACCGCTAGCATTTTTATTGTTTTCTTTACATTGCTTTTCAACTTCAAACTTGTATTTCCATCGATCGATAGCATCGAACTAGTCTTGAGCAACGTCCTTTCGAACGTTCCTCCCTATTGTAATCTATTGAATGTTAATGAAAGCTTTTGCTGACTATTGTGCATCGTTATATTGTCTACAGATTGATATTGTGCATTCTCAAGTTAATATTTGTGTCCGTCAAAGTAACTACTCATAGGCTTACTAGTGAATTGGATAGCTAGTGCCGCACGGATTGCTAGTCCCTGACAGTTGGTATCAGAGTCAGAGCTTGTTGAATGCAAACCAGGATGCAGGAACTAAGCGAGCGCCTTAGCGCTGTGGAGGAACAACAGGCTAGTCGAATGCAGAGACTAGAAAACAGAATGAACCAGTTGAACAGTTTGGGAGAACAGATCAGTCGGCTTGATGGACTCTTTCACTTGGCAGACAGAGTGGATTCACTGATTGAACACGTCGATAATTTAGAGGGATGGACAATCGCTATGGAAGAGTCGCCTCACCCCACAGCTCAGGTGATGAGTGACTTCCAATTACAACTGGAGGACTTATTTGCAAGGGTTGGCTTGCTGACCAAGGCCACAGGGATGATTGATCACCCTAGGATGAAAGTGCCTGAGCCAAAGTCATATGCTGGGGTACGAAATGGGAAGGAGCTAGAGAACTTCTTGTTTGATCTGGAACAATATTTTCGCGCGGTGAACCTTGAATCAGAAGAAGCCAAGGTCACCATGGCGACCATGTACTTAGCAGGTGATGCGAAACTATGGTGGAGAACCAAATATGCAGATATGGAAGAAGGTTACATCCTTATTAGAACTTGGGCAGACCTCAAGAAGGAACTCAGAAATCAATTCTTGCCTGAGAACACTGATTTCTTAGCAAGGAGGAAGCTCCACACCATCAAATAGACAGGCAATATTCGATACTATGTCAGGCAATTCTCAACTTGCTTGCTAGATATTTGAGACATGTCTGAGAAGGACAAAGTTTTCTGCTTCATGGAACAAGCTCAGCCGCTTCTGCAAGCAGAATTGCAAAGGCAGAAGGTGACAGATATTACAAGTGCTATTGCAGCAGCAGAAAAGTTTAGCGATTATATGCCCATGGCTGAATCCACTTCGCTCAATCACTCCACAGCTAGAACTGGCAGTACCAATTCAAGCTCAGGGTCGAATGCTCGATCACCTCACCAAAACTGGGGAAACTCAAGTCAGAACCGATGAAACTACAATTCTCGGCCGTCCAACCAGAATTGGAGTTCCAACAGAAATTGGAATGCCAGCCCTAGCAACTCAAATCACAACAACAAAGGAGGGCAAAACTACTCTGGGCAGTGGAGACCATTTGCACCTGCCCCATGCATTCTTTGCAATAGCAGGGATCACCCAACAGACAAATGTTCGCCCTACACTCATTGATGTCCTTGCTTCAAACATAACCTTCTAACTCGACCGCATCGAGCTCGAACCCCACCAACAGTGAGACCTCCCAGATGGGAGCTCTACGCAAGCTCAATGCTGTCAAAGGAGAAATGTATGAGCACCCACACAAGAAGGCTTTGCAATACATCGACATCACTATCAATGGGTTCCCTTCCCAAACATTGTTGGTTTCAGAAGCGACAGACAATTTTATTGCCTCAGATGAAGCTAGACGTGTGGGTCTGAACTTAGAAGGAGATGTGGGTAAGTTGAAAGCTGTCAACTCTGAGGCAATCTCTATTAATGGTATGGCTAGAGCTGTGCCACTACAGGTTGGTCCATGGGAAGGGAGATCAAACATCTTGGCCGTCCCACTTGATGATTTTAAGGTGATTCTTGGCCAAGAATTCTTCCGGGGAGCTGCAGCAGGTCCACTACCTTTCATGGACTCCTTGGGCTTTTTCGAACCCAGACTACGCATTGTACCAACCTCAATTCGACCCACAACTCATGATAGAATATTGTCGGCGCTCCAAGTCAAGAGAGGCTTGGCCAAAGGAGAAGATACATACTTAGCTGTGGCAAAGCTAGAGATGGAAGATGATACTAGCAAAATCCCTGAGGAAGTTGCCCAAGTTATTGCTGACTTCAGCGAAGTGATGCCGAATGAATTGCCAAAGAATCTACCTCCCAGCTAGTGCCTGGTGCCAAGCCACCCGCACGTAGTCCATATCGCATTAGCCCTCCAGAGTTGACCGAATTGAGAAAACAACTAGATGGCTTGTTGGAGTCGGGATTCATTCGACCCTCTAAAGCACCTTATGGGGCACCTGTTCTCTTTCAGTTGAAACATGATGGCAGTCTTCGCCTTTGTGTTGATTATAGAGCCTTGAACAAAGTCACTATAAAGAACAAATACCCGCTACCGCTCATTGCAGACTTATTCGACCAACTTGGATCCGCCAGATACTTCACAAAACTCGACTTGAGATCAGGTTATCATCAGGTCCGCATTGCTGCTGGTGACGAACCCAAAACTGCTTGTTCTACTAGATATGGGTCATATGAGTTCCTAGTAATGCCCTTCGGCTTGACCAATGCTCCAGCTACGTTTTGCACCCTTATGAATGGCCTGTTCCGTCACCTTCTGAACAAGTCCGTGGTTGTCTATCTTGACGATATTGTGGTTTATAGTGGGATTATAGAAGAACGCACACCTACATCATTTGCGAGAAGTGTTCCAAATCCTTAGGGATAATCATCTCTTTGTCAAGAAGGAGAAATGCTCATTCGGTCAGACCCAGATCAATTTCTTAGGTCATGTTATTGGCAATGGCAAGATTCGGATGGACATGGAGAAAGTCAAGGCAATCCATGATTGGAACACTCCTAAGAACGTGTATCAACTACGTTCTTTCCTTGGACTCGCAAACTATTATCGTCGCTTCATAAGGGACTACTCTAAGAGAGCTGTTGCACTGACAAATTTGTTGAAACAAGACCGAACATGGGAATGGGATAGGCAGTGTGAAGCTTCATTCCAAGACTTGAAACTGGCCGTAATGAAAGATCCAGTATTGGCCTTGCCAGACATCACCAAGCCCTTTGAAGTACAAACAGATGCATCTGATTATGCCTTAGGGGGAGTTTTGCTTCAAGATGGTCACCCGGTAGCATATGAGAGTCGAAAGTTGAATGATACAGAGTCCCGTTACTCAGCTCAGGAAAAGGAATTGCTAGCCATTGTACATTGTTTACGGGTGTGGAGACACTACCTCTTGGGATCTCAAGTCCTTGTTAAAACGGATAATGCTGCAGCAAGCCATTTCCTTACTCAGAAGATGCTAACCTCCGAGCAATCTCGATGGTAGGAAAAATTAGTAGAATTTGACTTAGTATTGGAATACAAGCCAGGGCGCACTAACAATGTAGCTGATGCACTCAGTAGAAGGGTAGACCTTGCAGTGCTAACCCATACCGATCCGAGTCACACCATCTTGGAGAAGATCAAAACAGGCCTACAGACAGACCCACAAGCGAAGGCGATTACAAAGTTGATCAAGCATGGCAAAACTCGACGGTTCTGGATAAAAGATGGAGCAATACTCACAACTGGTAATCGCCTCTATGTTCCAAGAACTTCTGGTTTGAGGAAAGAAATTTTGAGAGAATTCCATGACACCCATTGGGCGGGACATCCAGGTTGGAGACGAACACTTGCATTGCTAGAGAGGGGGTAATATCGGCCGCAGATACAGGAGGATGTAATGGCCTAGAGCCCTTGCCTGTTCCAACTCGTCCTTGGGAAAGTGTTTCCATGGACTTCATTACTGGGTTACCGAAAGTGGAGGATTTCAGGTGTATCCTTGTAGTTGTTGACCGATTCTCAAAGTATGTGACCTTTGTGCTGATCGGACTGACTTGCACAGCCGAAGATACGGCGCAATTGTTCCTCAAGCATGTAGTGAAGTATTGGGGACTGCCCGAAAACATTGTTAGCGACCGTGATGCTCGCTTCACCGGAAAGTTCTGGAAGGAGTTGTTCAAGCTCTTGGGATCCAAACTTAATATGTTGACAAGCCAACATCCCCAATCTGACGGACAGACTGAGCGCTTTAACTCTATGCTCGAAGAATACCTTCGTCATTTTGTAAGTGCAAATCAGAAAAATTGGGTGGGACTACTTGATGTTGCACAATTCTGTTTCAACTTACAAAAGAGCTCAGCTACTCACTCCAGCCCCTTTCAGTTAGTCACTGGTCAGCAACCATTGACACCACATACAGTGCTTATCGGATACCAAGGACCCAGCCCAAGAGCTCTTGAATTTGTCAAAGCCTGGCAGAAAAACATTGAAGTTGCTCGAGCCTATCTTGAGAAAGCCTCCTGTCACATTAAGAAATGGGCCGACAAGAAACGACAGATTAATCCTTTTGAAGTCGGGGACTTGGTATTGGTGAAGCTAGATATGTTCAACAAGTATAAACGGACAGCCAGAGCACACAACAAATTGTTTCGCAAGTATGAGGGACCGGTACAGATTATTGAGAAAGTAGGCAAAGTCTTCTATCGCGTCAAGTTACCACATTGGCTCCGTTTCACCCATCCTGTCTTCCATGCAAGTAACTTGAAGTCCTACCATGCAGATGCCACTGATCCCACAAGAAATGTATCTACCCGAGCATTGCCTAAGCATCCTACTAAGCCAGATCGAGAAGTGGAAGAAATCTTAGCTGATCGCCTCATCCACAACACAAGCCCGGATAGAGAGTATTTGGTCAAGTGGCAGGATGAGCCTCCTTCAGAGATCAGTTGGGAGCCAGTCGAGCATCTGCTGCCGTACCTCTCAAAGCTGGAAGAGTACTTGGAAAAGTTCGCTGCGAGGGCGTCAGCGAATTGAGTGTGGGAGAGTGTCAGGACTAGTACTGTTGGTAAGGGAAATCAACGTTAGAGGCCTTTCAAGACTTTCCTAATGGTCTCAAAACTCAATGTTCCCTTTTGAAAAGTGCCCAAATGCTTAGCATCTATATTATAGGGGGAATGTTTGAGCTCTTGACTGTGAGGACGTGTTGCCTCCATTGCATAGTCGGGCCAGACTGTACCGCTAGCATTTTTATTGTTTTTTTTTTGCATTGCTTTTCAACTTCAAACTTGTATTTCCATCGATCGATAGCATCGAACTAGTCTTGAGCAACGTCCTTTCGAACGTTCCTCCCTATTGTAATCTATTGAATGTTAATGAAAGCTTTTGCGGACTATAGTGCATCGTTATATTGTCTACAGATTGATATTGTGCATTCTCAAGTTAATATTTGTGCCCGTCAAAGTAACTACTCATAAACTTACTAGTGAATTGGATAGCTAGTGCCGCACGGATTGCTAGTCCGTGATAGCTGCTATCCCGGCGTTGTTGGCTCAACCTTAGTCGCAATCACTGCACTAACTTCATCTCGTCCGGACTTGTAGGATACATTCTCTTGGCAAAGATCTGGAATTTAATCTGGATCCATTCATCTGGCACAGACCGCGCACCACTTGCCAAGTCCTAGCCGAACCATCGGCTCTGATACCACTTGTTGGCGTGCTGAGCACGCACCTGAGTTCACTATACATAGCAACGATATTGTCCCAAACTTAAACACCCTCTGTCTTGGGTCTACCATCTGGGCCACGGGTATGGGGTTTTTATCTTAAAAGACCTCGTTGCTATTAGGGAGTGGATCATCTCCTTATAAACCTTAGTGACGCATCCACCTTACTTGATATGAGACTATTCAAGCCAACTCCATCTCTACAGTTTTTCCATCATTTTCCGGTAAGGGGCATATGAATTCTGATAGATAAAGATTCCATTTTATCCTATGTAACATAAGTACATAATTAAATACAAGAAACAGACGTCCCCAACACTCACAGGCTGCATCCCCACCACTCACAGGCCACTCATAGGCCGTGTCACGTCCCCACTCACAGGCCGTGTCACGTCGGCTTTGGCGCACGGGTACGAGGTGAGCTGCCAGCCGTTACGGTACGCCGCCGAATCGCTGGTGTTACGACCTAGCCGCCGTTACGATCCAGCCGATTCCACCGCCGTTACGCCTAGCCGCCGACAAACAAAACTGATCTACTTTATTTTGACGCTGGATCCAGGCTCTTTTTGGACGCAGGATCCAGGACTGACATCTGGATGTGATGGCCAAGGCCCCAGCCACCACCCCTCCCCCCATGGGACCTGGTCATGGGGAAACTGTGCCGCCCTCTAAGCCTTCTTTCGCCCAGATTTTGGGCAAGATTTTGGTGGATGACACTGCGGAGACTCAGGTCGAAGGTACTCGTTTCCGTAAAGAGGGGGCACCAGCAATCGGACTCACGGCAACGGATGAAGTCCGTGGTGCAGCTTTCATGGAAAAACATGTCATTGTTCTCAAATTTTCTAGTTACCGACCGACTTTGACAGATATTCGAGATTTGATTCACAGAACATGGGGAATTTTGGGCGATTTTTCGCTGGGTTTGCTGAATCAACTACATGTGTTAGTACGACTTCAATATGAGGTGGAAGCAAAGAAAGTTCTGTCGAGAGACTCCTTCCTGATTCGTGGAGTTCGGTTTAAAGCATTCCGTTGGCACGATGGTTTCAGTTTGAAGGAAGACCCAATCTCGGTGCCCCTATGGGTAGAGTTACCTAACTTACCTTTGCATTTATTTCATCCCCATATTTTGAAAGCTATTGTGAATTCTTTTGGTGGTTTTTTGCGAATGGATGATCATTAGCGGAGAAATTACCTTTGCCCGTGTATGTGTGGAGATGTCATTAGCGGAGAAATTACCAAATAGAGTTTGGATTGACAGGGCCAATAACAGGGGTTTCTGGCAGAAGATAGAATATCCAAGTTTCAAATACTGCGACTTTTGTTCTTTGATAGGCCATCAAGAGGAATTTTGTAGGAAAAAGCTAGGTATTAAGGGCGGTGGGGGAGGTCCTGATTTCGGTAAAGCGGAGAAGGCGGTCATGCCGCAGGTTGAAACCAAAACTATAAAGCAACAATATGTACCCGTTCTCAAAAAAGCTAAAATTCTAAATCCAGCGGTCGGCCCGAGTGGAGCAAAAAACAGCCAGGGGGAAGAGGTGGATGAGGACATTGGGGAGAAGAGGCCGGTGGCCAAGGATCCGGTAAAGGTGGTGTTGTCAAACAAATTTGAGTCGCTTACTGAAAACATTGATGCAGATGAGAGTGAGAACATGGTTCATGTTAGTGCTGAGCAAGTTACAGAAACTACGGAAGAATGCCTCCTAGAGGTGGGGTATACAACTTCGGAGATTGCAAATGCTATTGGAATTCAAGAACAGCCGACACAGCCAACAGATGACATAATCTCAGGGGCCAAGAGTGGTCTTTCCGATGACATGACAAATGAAAATATCCGCCCGGAACATCACATTGTGAAAAGGTCGCACGATGATATTGGGAGCGATCAATTGGGGCATCCTGGATCAGAGACACGAGTTGCATTAGCAGGGGAATTAGGAGTGGCTTCGCCCCAGCCAGCTCACGACCTCAAACAGCCTGCGATCACCATCAGTCCAAGCCCTGCGCCAGCTCACGGTCTCAGTCAGACCACGCTCCTCGTGTCTCCTCGGGTCCAGCCTGCTCACGGCCCCAGCCCGACCAGTCCGAGCACGGCCTGCCCACGGCCCCCCAGTCCACCGACACAGGTCACGGCTAGTCCAAGGCCCCAGCCTCTTCACGGCCCCAACCCAGGGGACGTGCTTCCTCAGGCAGCGCGTGATTTGATCGCCGGTGGTGATTCTTTAGTGGCGCAAACTAAGTCGATTGGAATGATACAGGAAGTAGGGGCTGCCACGGTGAAGCCGACAGTGATGGAACAGTTGACAGAAGTTATGGCCAAGCGAGCTCAATCCACGGTAACTGGTAATTTTTTAGTGCCCGCGGCAGCAAGGAACGACAAGGATGGGAGCTTGTTTGATGTCGTCATCCAGCTGTTTGAGGAGAATCGTGTTTTGCGAAGAAAGAAACAATCAATGACCACTAATACACTTGATAACGCCATAGATGATAGTGACGAGGCTGCGTCGGAATCGGAGTTGGGGCCGGAATCACATGATATTTATGATTTAAATTTGGGGGCGCACTCCGATAAGGATCTACAGAACAAAGTCAAATCGGCGGTCCTTCTGGGCAATCGTCGTAAGACTATGAGGGGTAAATCTTCCTCTTGCGCTTAAGATGATGGAAAATTATATGGTTTGGAATGCTCGTTATTATGTTCATGTTGGGATTATCTGCTGGGATGTCTTATGTTCATGCTGGCTTTGTTATGATTTATGGTCCTTCTTTCAGCATTGGTGATAGGTTGGATTTGCTTTTATGTATTTTGGTTTACGGCTACGGCCCAATCTTTGTTTTGGTTATATCACGGGTAATCATGTACCCCCGTATTGATTGTAAATCAAGTTTTTTTTTGACAAGTAATAAAGGTCTGGCATTCCAGAGGTGCCCCTCCCCACTGGAGGTTTAATTTAAAAAAAAAATAAAAAAATACAAGAAACATTGACTATTCAGGTTTTTCTTAATATAAAGTTAGGAAAAGGGGGGTGGTGAACAATATTTTCATTTCCTTTTTCCTCGATGGTGTCCTCTGCTCTGCCCACCTTTACTGAAATCCTAGTGTATGTACCTCCAAACACGGCCCCTGGTCGAAACAATAACTGTAAATTATTCCACAGCTTCCTCAAGCTTCTCTGCATGCAAGCAAATACGCGTCATTATCTCAAGAGTAATACAATCACACTCACCTTTCCATAGCATTTCCTCATAAAAGCTGCCTGCTCTCCCAGTCATTCTTTCTAATTTTGCTTATTGAAGGTGCAGTGCAAAATAAAAGCAGTTCTATATTCGATGTCCACATTCATCACCCATTCAAGAGTCATGTGTTGAGCAAAACTAGACAACTTTCCCAAAAGAAATTTGTCTATAACAAACAAAACCGAGTAAAGCCACAGGAATATATTTCGGAAGAGTGATATTGTCTGTTCAGTTGGGGTAAACAGAATTGAAGAAGATCTATTGGGTTGCATAATCTGTGAAGGTTGAAGTTCATCTTGTCATGTAAACTTAGAGTTTAGTTAAAAGAATAATAACAGAAAAAGGGGCATTCGCCTTTCATTTATGTATTTATTTCCATGCTTGAATAACAGTTCTCCGAAAAGATAATTGAATTAATATATGAAGGTTACACATCGCTACCCCCTTAGGATAATCAAACATTGTCCAAGGACTAATTAGAGGTTGTTGCCACTTATCATCCACGTCTCCTTCACCTGGCATGAAAACTTGCTACCTTTCTTCAAAGAGAGGGAATGTCCAACCAACTGTAGTAGTTGGTGGACACTTAAAGCATAATTTGATTGGGACTTCGTGATTATATATGTCTGTATGCATAAGTGAACCCAAAGCTTCAAAATCTCGCAACTTAGCAATTTTTTTTCAATCAACTAACCAAGCCATATAGAAGACTCAGTGAACAAAATTTATTTAATCTAGAAACAGGAAAAGTAGAAACTAGCTAGCAAAGTAACTAATTAAACTACATATAACTATGTTTCTTCTTCTCCATTCGATTTGCTGATCTTTTCTGCAGTTCAAAGAGCTGATCTTCCCAAACCATCTTAGAAAACTTTGATCTTGTTTGATTCCTTTGACCCCTCATCCCTACTGCAGAATCAATATTAGAATCACCACCCAAGCTTAGTAGTGTATCATACCTTGCGCGTGAATCAGGGTCAGAGAGCGTCTCATAAGCCTTTTGTAGCTCAACAAACTTCTTTGTTGATTCTTCCTTCTTAGAAGAGGGACACAAATCAGGATGGTACTGAAGAGCTAATCTTCTGTAGGCCTTTTTTATCTCTGCAAAACCAACATCTTCAGACTCGAGAGAAAGAACTTTGTACAAGTTGGTACTATTGCTCTCTATTTGCATGCTCAACTCTTGAACTCTACTACAGAATATTTTGTTGATCTTCAAATTCTTAATTGGGAACCTTGATTTGGGAGCAGTTTTTGGAACACTTAAAGGCTTCAAACTTAAAGATATCTCCATGAATATTGATGGAATGGAATAGATGGATAGCAGGAAAGACAGATATGGGTGTGAAGGCATCAAAGCGGGTTGGCTATAAATATAGAAGCTTTGAAGGCGGCTTCAGATGTATGTGTCCTGCATGTGATTAAATTATTTCATTAATTATATTGGCTTAGTTTGTGATGAAGCCGAGCAAACTCAAAAGGTTATGTTGCTGACTCGTATTTGACCAATTTATCAAATGGTTTGTCTACAAGCAAACTTTCCAACAACCATGATTTTGTTTTCACACGCTTTTGGTTGATGTCTGAAGTACGTAGGAATAACAGCAATAATACACAAAAAGGAGTGCCAATACACCGGTTTTGATTACAACAAACAATAATACAACGTTTGGTCCAGGGAATTTTTTTTTTTTTTTTACTGTTGACGAAGTCCATTTTTAGACAGGTGTTCATGCACATGATCTGTGAAAGTAGACATTAGGTAAATGTGGGTGTTTGCCTCTTGGATTATAAACAAATTTCAACCAAACATCTAAATCAACAAGATCTAATCTTTTGACACATTTTACCATAAAAAAGCAAACTTTCAAAAAGGGGGAACTCCCATTATCACAATCTCGTTAAAAGTCAAAATGAAAAGGGGTATAATCACACTAAGGTTACTTTTTATCAGGAGAAGGAACGGAAACAGAAGAGATAAGCCTAGTGGAGGATGGAACAGAAGTAGTGTCCTCGCGCGCAACGGCCTGAACATCAGGGCCCAAATTGTCTTCCTCGTCCGATGACGCAGAGGTAACAGAAGGGTCTACATATGACGTCTTCTTATAGCGGCCGAGATCCCACTCCGGGTGTTCCTTCTTCATCACTGCCAACGGCTCCAGCCGGCAGGGGAACTCACACTTGCCCTGCTCCTAAAGAAGTTCTTCTTCTCGCACCTTCACGTCAACAAGTTCACGCTCCAGTAACTCTAACTTTCAGTCAGCGCATCGACCTGAGACTGCTTTGTGCCCAGACTGCTCTTCACAACACTAAGCTCATGCCACTATAATTTGAGTTGGTCCTCAGTCTTTCTCGCTTCTCGAGCATAGAACTCCACAACAGACGGCTTAATGGGATCCGGAGGGAGAGGAGGAAACGAATTATCCAATGGACCCTTCAACACTTCTAACTGTGGCCTAGAGCGAGACGGTGAGAAATTCAGACTAAAGGAGACATGGCCAGTACCGCGATTACTCTCAGGCAAAACAACAATGGGGTGATCAGACTCTACAGCCTCAGGCAAATCTTCACGGGAGCCTTCTACAGGAACGACCTCACACAAATCAGCACCAGCGGAAACTACCATTGCAACCCACATCAGACGGTCATTCAAAGCTTCGACCTGCGCATCACTAAGGCTCGACCTATCTACAACTCCTACAAATCACAAGTAATCTTTCTCCAAGCCGAAAACGTTGGTCTCCGCCCCAACAGGCCTAGCAGAGTCGCGCTTTTATCTCACTGGAGCGGATCCAGTCCTCACACGAGACTTTTTCCTCACAAAGGAGGCAAGCGTTTCAGACGGCTCATTCGCATCAGACAGAACGAGATCTTTGGCCCCAGAAGCCTTCGTCTTCCTCGAAGGGGCCCCATTTTCCACCTTAATTCATGACGTTCGGTACAGAGTGGGGGCAATGTGCCAGTTGTCCCACAGTTTAATACGGATGAAGTTGAAAACTCTTATTACATCGACCGCATTCTTTTTGGCAAGTCGCGTAACGTCTCCATGGTGTTTTGCTCTGCTAAGGTAAGAGGAGTAGTAGGAAACCTTCCTGCAAGGAAACACAAACAATGATCAGTCAACCCGTTATCAAGCATATCAAAGTCACAGGAAAATAGTTGAACTACGAAGCGGCCTGAACTGTCGCTCGAACGGACGACCCTTGCATCAAAAATACTTCGAATCCGCAGGAGCCAAGAAGCAGTACTTATGCCAGAACTTGAAGTCATCAGGCAGATTAACGAAGCAAGCCGGTGATGTCATCTTGCAGACAACGTTACTTTTCAGCCGGGGAGAAGTCAACAATTGAATTACCTGCGGAGTCACGGTGACACCAGCCTCCTTGGCACTGAGTAGAATCATGAGGATGATCTTATATCCATTAGGCCCCAATTGGGCCGGAGGAATCCCTAAAAGATCCAGGAACTCCCAAATCACGTCCAAAACTAAAAAACGCACTCTGGTTTGAAGCATCCCATGGTGCAAGCAGATGAAATCGGCCGGATGAGACATTGGCGTTTGGTCATCCGTCAGGACATACAACGGCAAGTCCTCAGGAACTCCAAACTTTATAGATTTCAGCAAGGCCAAGCTCGGACAACAACCTGTCTTAAAAAAACTCCAGGCCCTTGGCCAAGATTGCATCGTCAAGAAGGTTTTGTTGGGCCATGAAGAAAATAGATGATTTTTTCTAGTCAGAGCGATATCCTCGAAAGCAAAAAAAATAGAAGAGTCAGACTCTACACTATGGATGACCTAATTAGAGGTTGGGTTCCCGCTTCTTTACCGTCGAACCAACGCACGTTCCATTAATGCAGGTGCGGCTCAAGTAACGATTCAGACTCAATCATCATGAGCAGTGTATCCCTTCAAGAAATGACTTAGCGAATCGATGTGACGACCCACTAACTCGGGGGGAGTAGCTGATGATACATAAAAACGGTCACCCCTTTAAGCCATACATGTGTCATGATGATCTCGAAGAAATACGGGCCCCAACGTCAGTCCAACACTGATACGACCCAAGCGGTTCTAAGCCTGTCCACTTCAGTCCACCAGATGGACCCGAACTCTCACATCACGCTAGACCCACACGTCTCACACCTATTTTCAATACACGTAAGTCCTACTAAGGCAAGTATCTCGAGGATCAACTTCGAACGGGCAACTATAATTGCTTTCTGCTTCCAATTAGGAAGCAAATGCCAAAGTACATTCCACACAGGGAAACTCTCTTCCACAGATTGCTCTTGAATAGAGAACTATCTCCCGTGTATTTGGGAGCACAGGGCTAACATGAAACTTCCCTCCTACAGCACGACTCCTAATTAGAGAAGGATCTCCACGAAGATCTCCTTCCTAAACTACGCCTACGATGGCCTGATAGAACCAGGATTCCTTGCACTATAAATAAGACATGAGGTTGCTAAGCTAAGGTATGCTACAAATTTCTTGTTACAACATTACACATTCCTTAGATCTCTGTTTGACTTTAGTATCGGAGTGTCATTGGCCACCATAACGGTGGTCCATGGCTCATGTGTGTTACTTGTACAGGTCAGCAGGAACCAGGAAGCGAAAAATGACTGCATCAGTTCTTATGCACCTAAGTGGGAAAATCATTTATCCGCCCCTCTGACCTAAGAAAATGAATTCCGGTGAGAAAATTAGATGTCCACATTCTTCGCCCATTCAAGAGTCACGTGTCGAGCAAAACTAGACAACTTTCCCAAAATAACTCTTACAAACAAATCTAAGTAAAGCCACAGGAATATATTTCGGATTGTTGATATTGTCTGTTCAGTTGGGGGTAAACAGAATTAAGAGATCTATTGGGTTGCATAATTTGTGAAGGTTGAAGTTCATCTTGTCGAGTAAACATAGAGTTTAGTTAAAAGAATAATAATAGAAAAAAGGGTATTGGCCTTTTATTTGTGTATTTATTCATGCTCGAATAACACAATCCTTCGAAAAGATATTTGAACTAATATATGAAGGTTACATCACTATATATCCCCATAGGATAGTCAAACATTGTCCAAGGACTAATTAGACACTGCACTAAATTTGCACTTTTGTAACAACTCTCAAAACAGTATCACTTTTGAGATGTTACAATCCACCAAACAATTTCAAGTCAAAACTAAATTTAGTCAAAAAAATGAAAAACAATAACGCATAAGTTGGATCACCATGAATAGTATCACTTTTATAACCATACTCTTCATGGTGATACAATTATTGTTCATTTTGTTTTTGAAAATGTGTAAAATGGTTAGGTGGATTGTTACACTTCAAAAGTGATACTGTTTTGGGGGTTGTTACAAAAATGCCAATTTTGTGTAGTGAGAGGTTGTCGCCACTTAATTATCATCCGCATCGCCTCCACCTTGCACGAAGACTTGCTACATTCAATTCCCCTGCGACCTTTCTTAAAGAGAGGGAATGTCTGACGAACTGTAGTGACAGTTGGTGGACACTTAAAGCGTAATTTAATGGGGACTTCGTGATCATATATGTATGTACGCATAAGTGAACCCAAAGCTTCAAAATCTCGCAACTCAGCAATTTTTTTTCAATCAACTAACCAAGCCATATAGAAGACTCAGTGAACAAAATTTATTTAATCTAGAAACAGGAAAAGGAAAAACTAGCTAGCAAAGTAACTAATTAAACTACATAATATCCTACATACATGGGCGGACCTACTAAGGGGCGAGGGGGGGGGCAGCTGCCCCCCCTCAACTTTTAAAATATTTTTAGTATATATATTTTAGTCTTAAAAAATCGATTATATAATGTAGAATACAATATGTTAATTGTTTGTGAAAATATTCAAACATGTCTTTGTTGGTGTAGTGGTTGGAGGTTTATTACTTTTAGTAAAAGACCTGAGTTCAATACTCTTCGAGTGCATTTTTTATTTTATTTTCAATATAATTTTATTAGTAATTGCAAACATTAAAAAATGTTTAGTTTAATAAAAATTTATTAACATTAAATAAATGAATTTTTTTCACAAGTAATATTAAACTCCTAACAAAAAAATATTTAAAATTAATATATAAAATAATAACGATAGAATTCAATGAAACTATATACCATTAGCGAACTCGTATAAAATTTGAGCCTTATATAAACTACTTTTTCGTTGAAATTGTGTTATGATCATATTAGATTCGCAAATTTCAAATTTTTTTTAGCTTCACCTAGAACTTATCCTAATTATTTTGTGATTCTCAATTCTAGACAACCAGGCTTTATCTTATTTTTTCTTTGAAATTGTATTATGATCATATTAGATTCGCAAATTTCAAACTTTTAGTAAAAGACCTGAGTTCGATACTCTTCGAGTGCATTTTTTATTTTATTTTCAATATAATTTTATTAGTAATTGCAAACATTAAAAAATGTTTAGTTTAATAAAAATTTATTAACATTAAATAAATGAATTGTTTTTCACAAGTAATATTAAACCCCTAACAAAAAAATATTTAAAATTAATATCTAAAATAATAACGATAGAATTCAATGAAAATATATACCATTAGCCAACTCGTATAAAATTTGAGTCTCATATAAACTAGTTTTTCTTTGAAATTGTATTATGATCATATTAGATTCGCAAATTTCAAATTTTTTTTAGCTTCACCTAGAACTTATCCTAATTATTTTGTGATTCTCAATTCTAGACAACCAGACTTTATAGCCACTTTTTGGTCAGATTTTAAGTTTTTTTACATTTCTATCCATTCTATAGATAATGTTTGTGATTGTATTTTAAAGAGAATATGTAAAAGTGTAAAAATGCTCTAGCCTAGCCAAAAAATGACTTTAAGTCTGGCTGCCTAGACAAACTCTTTTGTGATATTAGTTATATATTCTAGTTATTATGCTTGTTTGCTCTTTGCTAAGGTTATCAATAGTGACCTTATTTTGGCTTAAAATTGACTACACTTGGATCCAATTTGATATATGCATTGTATTTTTTATAGTGAATTTTTTTTATTAGTTACTAGCTTCGGTAAAAAAAAAAATGGCTTTACCATTGATAACTATTATTATCAACTAATAAGTATTTCCCATTTCGCCCCCCCTCAACTAAAATCCTGGGTCCGCCCCTGCCTACATATAACTATGTTTCTTCTTCTCCATTCGATTTGCTGATCTTTTCTGCAGTTCAAAGAGCTGATCTTCCCAAACCATCTTAGAAAACTTTGATCTTGTTTTGCTTATTGAAGGCGCAGTGCAAAAAAAAGCAGTTCTATTCGAAAGTAGAGCATGGTTCATTATGCACCTAAGTGGGAAAATCATTTATCCACCCCTCTGACTTAGGAAAATGAATTCTGGGGAGAAAATTAGATGTCCACATTCTTCACCCATTCATGAGTCATGTGTTGAGCAAAACTAGACAACTTTCCCAAAAGAAATTTGTCTCTAACAAACAAAATCGAGTAAAGCCACAGGAATATATTTCGGAAGGGTGATATTGTCTGTTCAGTTGGGGTAAACAGAATTGAAGAAGATCTATTGGGTTGCATAATCTGTGAAGGTTGAAGTTCATCTTGTCATGTAAACTTAGAGTTTAGTTAAAAGAATAATAACAGAAAAAGGGGCATTGGCCTTTCATTTATGCATTTATTTCCATGCTTGAATAACAGTTCTCCGAAAAGATAATTGAAATAATATATGAAGGTTACACATCGCTATCCCCTTAGGATAATCAAACATTGTCCAAGGACTAATTAGAGGTTGTTGCCACTTATCATCCACGTCTCCTTCACCTCGCATGAAGACTTGCTACCTTTCTTCAAAGAGAGGGAATGTCCAACCAACTGTAGCAGTTGGTGGACACTTAAAGCATAATTTGATTGGGACTTCCTGATTATATATGTCTGTATGCATAAGTGAACCCAAAGCTTCAAAATCTCGCAACTTAGCAATTTTTTTTCAATCAACTAACCAAGCCATATAGAAGACTCAGTGAACAAAATTTATTTAATCTAGAAACAGGAAAAGGAGAAACTAGCTAGCAAAGTAACTAATTAAACTACATATAACTATGTTTCTTCTTCTCCATTCGATTTGCTGATCTTTTCTGCAGTTCAAAGAGCTGATCTTCCCAAACTATCTTAGAAAACTTTGATCTTGTTTGATTCCTTTGACTCCACATCCCTACTGCAGAATCAATATTAGAACCACCACCCAAGCTTAGTAGTGTATCATACCTTGCGCGTGAATCAGGGTCAGAGAGCGTCTCATAAGCCTTTTGTAGCTCAACAAACTTCTTTGTTGATTCTTCCTTCTTAGAAGAGGGACACAAATCAGGATGGTACTGAAGAGCTAATCTTCTGTAGGCCTTTTTAATCTCTACAAAACCAACATCTTCAGACTCGAGAGAAAGAACTTTGTACAAGTTGGTACTATTGCTCTCTCTTTGCATGCTCAACTCTTGAACTCTACTACAGAATATTCTGTTGATCTTCAAATTCTTAATTGGGAACCTTGATTTGGGAGCAGTTTTTGGAACACTTAAGGGCTTCAAACTTAAAGATATCTCCATGAATATTGATGGAATAGATTGATAGCAGGAAAGACAGATATGGGTATGAAGGCATCAAAGCGGGTTGGCTATAAATATAGAAGCTTTGAGGGCGGCTTCAGATGTGAATAATTATTTCATTAATTATATTAGCTTAGTGTGTGATGAAGACGAGTAAACTCAAAAGGTTATGTTGCTGACTCGTATTTGACGGATTTATCAAATGGTTTGTCTACAAGCAAACTTTCCAACAACCATTATTTTGTTTTCACACGCTTTTGGTTGATGTTTGAAGTACGTAGGAATAACAGCAATAATACTCAAAAATTGGAGTGCCAATACGCCGGTTTTGATTACAACAAACAATAATACAACGTTTGGTCCAGGGATTTTTTTTTTTACTGTTGACGAGGTCCATTTTTAGACAGGTGTTCATGCACATGATCTGTTAAAGTAGACATTAGGTAAAATGTGGGTGTTTGCCTCTTGGATTATAAACAAATTTCAACCAAGCATCTAAATCAACAAGATCTAATTTTTAACACATTTTACCATAAAAAAAGTGAACTTTCAAAAAGGGGGAACTCCCATTATCACAATCTTATCCAAAATCACAAAAACCAAATCAAACCCAGTAATAAAAACCAACCCATTTACCTGAGAAGTCAAGTCAGCCGCTGTATAAATACTCCCAGACGTAATGCTCTTGGTCAAAATAGGATGCGACTGTAAAATATAATTTTTACAGTCACTCATGCATCCTTGGTCTTTCCTTCATTTTCCAGCAAGGGGCATATGAATTCTGATAGATAAAGGTTCCATTATTTTTTCCTATATAACATAAGTAGATAATTAAATACAAGAAACATAATTTATGACTATTCAGATTTATCTTAATATAAAGTAAGAAAGATGGAGGGGGGAGGTAAATTATCGTCACTACAACTAATCTTTTCATTTCCTTTTTCGTCGATGGTGTCCTCTGCTCTGCCCACCTTTCCTGGAATCCTAGTGTACTTCCAAGCACGGCCTCTGGTCAAAACAACAACTCTAAATTATTCCACAGCTTCCTCAAGCTTCTCTTCTTTCAAGCAAGCACACGTCATTATATCAAGTGTAATACAATCACACTCAACACCTTTCCATAGCATTTCCTTATAAAAGCTGCATGCTCTCCCAGTCATTCTTTCTTACCAATGCAGCTAATAGAAAATTTCTATGAACAATTCCAGGAACAAACTGCTATTGATTGGGGTTCAGGGTTTAGGTATCGCCAAAGGGAAAGGAACAAATGGATGATCACTTTGTTATTACAACACTAAAAGAGATTCATATTGTACCATTACAACAGAAAGCAAATAGTTCATTCAAAGCTGTAGTGGAAAAAACTGATGGAACTCATAACATGTGATACATGATACAAAATGATAAAACAGAAATGAAGATGAATACGTTTTCAATTCTCTGATCTTATTCATGCAAATGTCTGGCATATATATGCCTTACAATCTGAACTGAAAAACTACCCCATTGTGGTTCAGTTACTGGTAACTCCCAACAACTACTGGTAACTCCCAACAATTACACTAAAAATATCCCTACATATCGGAATTTTATTAACCACTAATAAAGATAACTAATCCTAATTAATTTCTTTCAACATCCTCCCTTAAACTGATCATGCATGCATGCAACGATCAGTTTAATCCCTGACTTGATTTCATCCCTAGCATGCTGCGCAGCCTCAAGAATTCTCCAACTTAACTGGTTTGGTCATGATATCGGCCAATTGATCTTTGTGTGGCAGTAGATCATCTTCACAACTCCATTGTTCGCTAATTCTCTAAGGAAGTGAAACCTCACGTCAATGTGCTTGCTACGTCCGTGAAGAACATGATTCTTTGCCAATTTAATTGTGGAGCTGTTGTCACAGAAGATCAGCGTTGCCTCCTCCTGTTTCCTTCCAAGTTCATTGAAGATTCTCCTCAACCACACTACTTGACAAGAGCACGTTGTAGCTGCTATGAACTCTGCCTCAGTTGTGGATAAAGACACAACTGGCTGCTTCTTTGATGACCAAGAGACTGCACCTGTTCCCACCATGAAAACTGAACCAGATGTGCTCTTCCTGTCTGCTAAATTCCCAGCATAGTCACTGTCGCTATATGCAATTAAATCTTTATCTCCTCCCTTGCTATAGAATATTCCCAGATCAAGAGAACCCTTAACATACTGTAGAATTCTTTTGATGGCCTAAAGATGCATTTGAGTCGGGTTTTCCATAAACCGACTAGTGAGGCTGACAGCATACATGAGGTCAGGCCTTGTAGTTGTTAAGTACATTAAACTTCCGATGATTTGCTTGTAAATGGTGCTATCTACTCTCCTTCCATTCTCATCTTTGTCAATTTTAACCCCTGGTACAATTAGATTGTTCACTGGATTACAGTCTTCCATCTTAAACCTTTCTAACACTTCCAGTGCATACTTTTTCTGGCATAAGAAGATTCCTTCATCTCTTTGTCTCACCTCAATGCCAAGGAAAAATCTCATCTTCCCGAGATCAGTCATGTCAAATTCCGACATCATTGATTGTTTGAAGTCATCAAACATGCTAGCATCACTTCCAGTAAATATAAGGTCATCAACATAAAAACAAACAATTAACAGTTTACCTCTTTCTCCTCTTTTGATGAACAGAGTTGCTTCATATGGACACTTTGTGAATCCCTCATGTAGAAAATATTGCTCAATGCAACTGTACCATGCTCTAGGTGCTTGCTTTAGCCCATACAAAGCTTTTTTCAGTCTGTAAACTTTGTGTTCTTCTCCTTTTACCTCAAAACCAGGTGGTTGATGCACAAAGACCTCCTCATTTAAAGTTCCATGCAGGAAGGATGATTTCACGTCCAGCTGAAAGATTGGCCAAGCCTCTTGAGCTGCAAGAGCTAGAATTAGATGAATAGTATCCATTCTAGCTACTGGTGCAAACACCTCTCCAAAGTCGATCCCTTCCTTTTGACTGTACCCTTTAGCCACAAGTCGAGCTTTGTACTTGTCTACTTCACCTTGATCGTTCAACTTTATCTTGAAAATCCACTTGACTCCAATAGTCCTCCCTCCAACTGGAAGTTCTGTTAGTTCCCAAGTATCATTCTTCTCAATGGAGTGAATTTCATTTTCCATTGCATATCTCCATTTCTGATTTCTCACGGCTTCCTCAAAGTTGACAGGTTCACTATCTGCAAGTAATGCCATATTAGCAACAATGTCAGTCTCAACCTCCTCAACTTCTTCTCCACTCACATAATCCCTCATCCATGCAGGTGGCCTTCTGGTCCTTCCAAGTTCACCTTCCTAAGTGTCTTGTGCAGATGATTCAGCCACTGTGATCTCTTCATTTTCATTCCTTGCAAGATCATCATTGTTAGCTTCAGGATCAACATTGTCTTCTTCACTCTCATTCTCAGAATCTGCATGATCTTCATCATTATCACCCCATTCTAATGCTACATTAATTTGATCAACATGCTTATCACCCCAATTCCACCTTTCATTCTCACTGAATACTACATCCCGGCTTACTATGATTTTTTCAGTCCAAGGATCATAAAGCCTGTAAGCTTTAGATTCTTCACTGACTCCCAAGAGAATACACTTCATACTCTTATCCTCGAGCTTAGTCCTTTTTGCATCTGGTATATGCACATACCCTATGCTGCCAAACACCCTAAAATGCTCTACAGATGATTTCTTCCCACTCCAAGCCTCCTCAGGAGTCTTATATCTCACTGCCAATGTAGGACTTCAATTCAGCACATGCACAGTCCAGTTTACTGGCTCAGGCCAGAAAGTCTTTGGAATTCCTTTATCTGAAAGCAAGCATCGAACCATATTCATGATAGTTCGATTCTTCCTTTCAGCAACCCCATTTTGTTGGGGTGTGTGGGCTGCAATCAATTGTCTCCTGATCCCATTGACACTACAGAACTCACTGAATTCATTTGATGTGAATTCACCCCCTCTATCAGTTCTTAGTCCCTTAATGCTCAAGCCACTCTCCTTCTCCACTCTTTTTTTGAATATCTTAAATGCCTCAAAAGCCTCTGATTTTTCTATTAGAAAGTATGTCCATAATTTACGAGTGAAATCATCTATGAAACACAGAATGTACCTCTTTTGACTGTTTGAAATAGGAGAGATTGGCCCGCAAATGTCTGCATGTATGAGCTGCAATGGACATGAGGCTCTCCAGCTACTTGCCTTCGGGAATGAGTCACGTTGTTGCTTCCCTTTGAGGCAACTTTCACACACAGCTTCAAGTGAGTTGATGTTAGGTAATCCTATCACCATATTCTTCTGCTTCAAGGTTTCTAAGCCACTATAGCTCAAGTGACCATATCTGCAGTGCCAGATAAAGGAGGGATCTGAACTCAAAGAGCTAAAGCATTGAGGCTGAGCTTTAGGGACCTTAGACAATAGGACAAACATCCTATTTACTGACATTGTAGTCTCCATGATTAGGCCTCTACCAGATGTGTAAATCTTGCATTTGTTGTGTTGAATGAGAATAGCCAGACCCTTCTCTTGTAATTGCCCCATGCTTAATAAGTTGTTCCTTAACTCAGGTACATAAAATACCTCAGTTACAACCTGAGTGACTCCACCAACTTGCATACGAATATTACCTTTACCAACCACGGCAAGACTTGAGTTGTTCCCTAGCTTGACTGATTCTCGAAACCCTTCATTTAGGTAAATGAAGAGCTCCCTCTTTCCACACATGTGATTGCTACAACCTGAGTCCAGAAACCAAGCTTCCTCACTCCCTTCTTTCTTGTCTTCAATATAAGCCATCAAGAGCATTTCATCGTGTGCTTCTGCATAATGAACACGTTGGCCTCTTTTTGGACACTCAAACACAAAGTGTCCAAGATCATGGCAGTAGTAGCATTCCAGAAGTGACTTGTCTTGAGCCCGTCTTCCTCTACCTCTTCCTCGTCCTCGAAAGGCACTTCTCCCTCGTCCTCTACCACCTTGATAGTCCTCATGTGAGACATTCAGAGCCCGTTCTTCGATTTCATGGCTATTCATCCTTTGTTCATGAACTAACAAGCTACTTTGTAGTTCATCAATTGTCATTTCATCCAGATCATTTGATTCCTCAATTGAGCAAACCTCATAATTGTATTTAGAAGCCATTGACCTTAAGATCTTTTCTATAACAATCATATCCTCCATCTTCTCTCCATGAGTTCTCATCTTATTAGCTATTGTGAGGGTGCGTGCAAAGTAGTCATTTACAGATTCACCTACTTTCATGTGGAGGACTTCAAACTCCTTCCTGAGTGCTTGAAGCTGAGCTCGCTTCACTCTGGCACTCCCTTGATATTTCATCTTCATTGCATCCCAAATGTCCTTTACAGTGTCCGTCTTCAAAATTGTTTCGAGAATTGAGCGATCGATGGCTTGAAACAAGTAATTCTTTGCACACAAGTCTTTGAGATGCTCCTTCAGCCACTGTCCTAACTCCAGTCTCCACCAAGCCCCAATATTCCTTAGACCTTAGAAAATTTTCCATGAGCATACTCCAGTGGTCGTAATGCCCATCGAATCTAGGAATTGCAGGCTGCACGAAACTGCTTTCAGAGGTCATCTCCTTCTCCTTTTGCTACTGTTGTTCTCTTAAAAAACCAGGCCCTTGTGAAGTTTGCTCTGATACCACTGATACAAAATGATAAAACAGAAATGAAGATGAATACGTTTTCAATTCTCTGATCTTATTCATGCAAATGTCTGGCATATATATGCCTTACAATCTGAACTGAAAAACTACCCCATTGTGGTTCAGTTACTGGTAACTCCCAACAACTACACTAAAAATATCCCTACATATCGGGATTTTATTAACCACTAATAAAGATAACTAATCCTAATTAATTTCTTTCAACAATACATTGTGTCTAGTGCACAACACTTCAACATTTTTCTATAACGTACTTAACCTGCTCAGAAGTTTAATGCAATGATTTCAGCTAACATCAGATAAATTATAAGTTAAAAGATTGGGAAATTCTAAGTGTCGAAGAAACCAGTGAGGGAGGGAGGGAGGACCCTCCATCCCCCTCGCGATGCGTGCCTTCCCTCCCCTGCACGCATCGCTAGGGGGATGGAGGGTCCTCCCTCCCTCCCTCGCTGGTTTCCTCGATAGGTAGAATCACTCTAAAAGATTACATCAATGTTTAGACTCCTCTGCGGGTACACACATCAAAGTTCCAGAACTGGAATAACATAATAATCAAAGATAACAATGATGTTATGGCCTAGTGGTTAGGGCTGTGTGGGTTTGTCCCCCATGTCCTAGCTTCGAATTCCACCTGCGGCATGATTACTTTCTAATGGGTGTTGACTTATAGGTCGTCCAGTTGATAGGTTATGGGATCCTTAAAAACCCAGCTCGCCTTCCAATGGGACTGTATGGGACTTTGGATTAGTTGTTATTTCAGAGCACTGGTACATGCAATGTATTCCATAGGAAAAAGAAATATAAACGGAAGCTTGTCTTCCAATTTGAAACTGGACTAGTGGACAACAAAGTTTGAAGTAAGGTTCAATTATATAACTACACCAAATTGACATATTTGTAACAACTTAAAAAACAGTAACATTTTTGAGCTATTACAATTCACCAAACAATTTCAAGTCAAAACTAAATTTAGTCAACAAAATTAAAAATAGCTACAAAAAAAATGATACAATAAATTAGATCACCATGAATATATATCATCACTTGTAAGCCCATATTATTTGTGGTGATACAATTATTGAATCACTTTGTTTGTGAAAATGTGTAAAATTGCTTTATCGATTGTTATAGCTCAAAAGTGTTAATATTTTTTGGATTGTTACAAAAATGTCAATTTGGTGTAGTGCATACAGCAAATAAGAGAGATCATGTAGTGTAAATGCAAATTAGGTGCAACTATAGGAGATGCATTCTGATCATATAAGCATGGGATAAGAGAACCTCCATCAACGAAAGGATTGGCAAATCAAAGTTGGATGTAGAATTACTAAACTAGAATCATAACAGAAAAATGCAGGGTCGAAGAAACGGGGAGACAAAACTTAGAGAACCAAGTATTTTGATGAAGTGATAGTCTGAACACGCAGAAGTTAGTAGTAGGCTTTAGAGTTGAGTCAACTACATGTTACTGTATGGAAGTTCATTGGAAGAGGAGGTTGATCGGCGAATGACTAGGAGGGAGAGTCGGGCAGCCTTGGTATATTTAGCTTACTAAACGTGCAAATGCAAAAGAAAAACAGTTCTTTATTTGAAAGTAGAGTATGGTTCTTTATGCACCTAGGTTGGTAAATCGTTTATCCACTCCTCTAGGAAAATGAATTCTGGTAAGAAAATTAAATGTCCACATTCTTCGCTCATTCAAGAATCTCGTGTTGAGCAAAAACTAGACAACTTTCCCAAAAGAACTCTTACAAACAAAACCAATAAATCCACTCGGAAGGGTGATATTGTCTGTCAAGTTGGGGGTAAACAGAATTAAAAGAAGATTTATTGGGTTGCATAATCTGTCAAGGTTGAAGTTCATCTTGTCGTGTGAACTTAGAGTTTAGTTAAAAGAATAATAATAGAAAAAGGGGCATTGGCCTTTTATTTATGTATTCATTTCATGCTCAAATAACACAATCCCCCGGAAAGATAATTGAAATAATATATGAAGGTTACATCACTATATCCCAGTAGGATAATCAAACATTGTCCAAGGACTAATTAGAGGTTGTTGCCACTTATCATCCACTACTGTCTTCTCCACCTCGCATGAAGACTTGCTACATGCGACCTTTCTCATAAAGAGGGAATGTCTGACGAATTGTAGCGACAGTTGGTGGACACTTAAAGCATGATTTGATTGGGACTTCATGGTTATATATGTATGTACATGGATAAGTAAACCCATAGCTTCAAAATCTTCACAACTTAGCAATTTTTTTCAATCTCTAACCAAGCCATATAGAAGACTCAGTGAACAAAATTTATTTAATCTAGAAACAGGAAAAGGAGAAACTAGCTAGCAACTTTACTAATTAAACTTCATAATATCCTACATATAACTATGTTACTTCTTCTCCATTCGATTTGCTGATCTCTTCTGCAAGTTAAAGAGTTGATCTTCCCAAACCATCTTAGAAACCTTGGATCTTGTTTGATTCCTTTGACCCATCATCCCTACTGCAGAATTAATATTAGAATCACCACCCAAGCTTAGTAGTGTATCATACCTTGCGCGTGAATCAGGGTCAGAGAGCGTCTCATAAGCCTTTTGTAGCTCAACAAACTTCTTTGTTGATTCTTCCTTCTTAGAAGAGGGAGACAAATCAGGATGGTACTGAAGAGCTAATCTTCTGTAGGCCTTTTTAATCTCTATAAAACCAACATCTTCAGACTCGAGAGAAAGAACTTTGTACAAGTTTGTATTATTGCTCTCTCTTTGCATGCTCAACTCTTGAACTCTACTACAGAAGATTGTGTTGATCTTCAAATTCTTATTCGGGAACCTTGATTTGGGAGCAGTTTTTGGAACACTTAAGGGCTTCAAACTTAAAGACATCTCCATGAATACTGATGGAATAGACTGATATGAGAGTGAAGGCATCAAAGCGAGTTGACTTTAAATATAGAAGCTTTGAGTTTGAGGGGGGGGGGGGGGGGGGGGGGGGGGGCGGCGGGTGGGCTTCAGATGCATGTGTCCTGCATTTGATTAAATTATTTCATTATCTTAGCTTAGTTTCTGATGAAGCCCTACTAATTGCATTTAATAATATGTAGTTAATTAAAATCTTAGGAGTTTGTGATAATGCAGTGGTGCTTGACAATTTAATATTTTGAGGCATGGTATGGCTGGCAAAGATGTTGCAAATTATGGAAATTAATACTTTTGTTTACTTCAAGAGATTATGTTGCTGATTCATGTATTTGACCGAATCATCAAATGGTTTTTCTACAGGCAAACTCTCCAACAACCATCATTCTGTTTTCACTCGCTTGGTCGGTGTCTGAAATACGTAGGAATAACAGCGAATACACAAAAAGAAGTGGACTCCTAACCACGAACTAGCAGAGATGCTCTAAACAACTGTCTGTAGAGTTGAACGAAGAAGCCCCGTGTGGATGTATATACAACATTTGGTCCAGAGATAATTTTTTCTGTTGATGAAGTCAATTTTTATCAACAAGAGACGGCCTGGCTTGTGAGACACATATATTTGGTCATGTAGACTTACAGGGCGCGGTACATAACAACATATTACTGATTCTGTGTAGATGAGGCAAGTCAACAGTGTGGAGTGGGTGCTGTGGCCTGGGAACTTGAATGTTTCCATTGCTTTGCCTGGTATGGATTTGTTACTTGTGTTTCAACTTTTCAAGTGCCAATGAAGTTTTACTTAAACCTTAGCTAGAATTGACAAATCATGCATAGATGGCTCAACACATGCAGTGCTCGTTTCACAATTCACCTCACTAACACATATCCAAAATTTCTCCAAATTACTTGAATTGCTATACATCAAAATGTCAAGCTTTGAATGAAAAGACGTCTTCTTCAACCAGATTCGGAAGGGTTATACTGATGTTGATACCAAAAAGAAACCGTGGATGTTGAAGATCATATTTTGGAAAATAAAATTTGACAGATTCTGAAAAATAAATAATTTAAATGAAGTTTAATCATAATAAATGATGTAATAAAGAGAAAGAAATATAAGATACAGATTGAAGCACTTGTAATTTTCAATTATTCGAAACAATTGAACAAAGAGTTTTTTTTTTTTTTTAACACTACTTAATTGTCATAAAACACTTATTAAATTTGGAAACTCTAAATCATTATCTACATGTGAGACCAAATCGTTGAGTGCTTTTGCTAACAACTCCCAAAGTTGACAACATGCTTTGCTTGTAGGGTTTAAAACTCATATCTCATTTACAACATGTGTGTTAAAAAAAATCCAATAAGTCTAAGTCTAATTAACAAGGTTACTCTCCAATCAGAAAACTGTTGAATTAGAATTAATTAGGTTCTTTGCTGGGATTTTGAAACAATTCTATGTTGCTCAAAAACCCTACTCGCTTTCTAAAAAAATTATTTAACAATGTTGTTATCAACAAGTTTTATGGTAAGCCAAACAATTGTTGATGTCCTTCAAGATACGCATCATCACTTATCTCAATATTAATCAGTGCTTGTTAAAAACCTGTTTGCTCGAAGCACTCAAGGAAAGTGGAAAAGGAAAAGAGTGAGACTTTAGAATATATATATATGTGTGTGTGTTTGTGTGTTAAGGTATTGTTTTTGATCTTGTCTAAGGTATTATCATGATCTTGTTATCATGATCTTGTCAGAATGATTAAGACAATTAAGAAGACTTTTATTTTTTAACCAAAATAAAAAAATCTATCAGACCTATTATACAAACCTAAACGGGGAATTCTAATTGGCGAGGAAACGAGCGAGGGACCACCCCCCTCCCTCGCCAATTAGACAAGCCCAACCTAAACACTAAATTATGTGTAGTACACCGTAGGGCTGGGCAAGTACGGGTAACTGGCCCAAAATGTAAAAACCAAAAATCGGACCGAGAAATTCCGGCCCGTGTTTATGAGGCCCGAAACCGGACCGAGTTGACCGGTTAACCGAATTTCAGGCAGGTTTCGGGCCGGTCTCGGTCCTAGGAGCAACATCCAAATTGAGATCAGATCTGATCAAAGATCCGAATTGAGATCAAACATCCAAATTGAGATCTAATCAAACATCCAAATTGAGATCAGATCTGATCAAGATCCGAGATCAGATCTGATCAAATTGAGATTAGATCTGATCAAAGATCCGAATTGAGATCAAACATCTAAATTGAGATCTGATCAAACATCCAAATTGAGATCAGATCTGATCAAAGATCCGAGATCAGATCTGATCAAGATCCGAGTTCAGATCATATCAGATCTGATCAAAGATCCGAGATCAGATCTGATCAAAGATCTGAGGATGATCTAATCAAGATCTAAGCATGATCAGATCATTGCAAAAATGGGGAAGGGAGGGGAGAGGGAGGATGATATTGCTTTCCTTCTTCATATTTACTTCAGATGATCCACACTTCAGATGATATTGCAAAAATGTCTGGAACACAAGATTTACACATTTACACACTTCAGATGATCCACACTTCAGATGATATTTACACAAGATGATATTGCAAAAATGTGTTCCAGAGTGTGGATCATTGCTTTCCAGAGTGGGGAAGGGAGGGGAGAGGGAGACGGCCTCCGCCTCCGCTGTGAGAAGAGAAGAGGCGTCCGCGGCTTCGCCTCCGCTGTGAGAAGGGAGGGGAGAGGGAGGCGGCCTCAGATCGGCCTCCGCTATGAGAAGAGAGGAGGCGTCCGCGGCTTCGCTGTGAGAAGAGAGGAGGTGTCCTCGCTGGTTTCCTCGCCATTTAGAATTTCTGGAGAATGAGACTGTGAAGTTGAGGGGAAAGAGAATTAGTTAAGTGAAGGAGTCGGGCCGGGCTGGTTACCCGACGGGCTTCAGAAATGAAAATAGAGGCCCGGACCAAAAACTTCGGGCCGGGCCGGTTACCCGACAGGCTTCAGAAATGGAAACCGAGGCCCGGACCAAAAACTTCGGGCCGGGCCGGGCTTGTACAACCGAATTTTTTTTTATTAATTAAAACCGATCCGATCCGACCCGATCGGTCCGGTTGTCGGTTCGGTCCGGGTTTTCAGTCCTAAATGCCCACCCCTAGTACACCGTAAGTACACCACTCAACTAATTAGTCAAATAAAATAAATGAAGAACATACGCAAAAGAATTTTTATGAATATTTTGACTATTTCAAAAATGAATTAGAATGCTTTAGACACTTCTTTAATATTTTAAAGTATTTTTCAAAACTTAATAATCTATATCACAGAAATAAGGTTTTACTTAATACTGATTATGACAACAACAATGATAAATTTTTCCTTTTTCCCATTCAAGTCAAAATAAGATTACGAACCATCTCACTTAATAATGCCGATAATGATAATAATGGTATTTTTTTTGTTTTTCTATAACATATCACGGCAGAGTTTGAACCTTAAATTGGCATTTGATGACATGGAGATGGTAACCATAATGAGTATGATAGTGATAATTTTTTAAGAATAATTCATTTTTATGCATAAAAATAAAATAACCTTTTAAAGTGATCCTCAAGATGACTAATCAATTGATTGGTGTCTATCAATAACACGAGTTTAAGCTTGTGCACCAAGAAACAATCTTGACAACAATTCACTTGGTGAGTATTGGCTTAAACACGATTGATCTATCTTTTAGCTTGTTTGAGAAGTTTAGTGAAATTTTATTTCCTTGTGATCATGTAGTGAACGATGAAGGGATAACTGAGTGGTGTAAATCCGATGCATTTTTTATGCTCTTATTTTTATTGATAAGGTTCAGTGATCCTCAAAACCCCAACTTTATTTTCAAAAAATAAAATAAAAAAATCAATAATAATAATAATAATAATAATAATAATAATTATTATTATTATTATTAATATAATTACCATATATATACCCTTTCAGCCAAAGGTGTGATGACTCAGGCGGCATATGGGGTGAGAGGGGCTAAGGGATTAAAAGAATATAAATATATATATATATATATATATATATATATATACTCTTTCATTGGATTTTGTAGAAGAATTATGATCAAAGGAGGAAGAATGAAGTTTCCAAAACTACAGAGTTGTGTCGGTTTAGAAAACTAATAAAAAATTTCATTTTTTGCTTAGCGACTTCATCTAAATTTATTTAATCCAACGATCAAGAGGTACGCCCTCAGCAACTCACCGAGTGGGAGTGAAGTTAACCTCATTGAATCACTACTCTATCTATATTACAAATCAGGATGGTGTTTGATGTTGGAGATAAAAGACGACTGAGATTTACCCAATTATAGGAATCTAACGGATCACATAGAACTCAAAGCACCAAGAGTGCATGAGTTTGATTCTCATACCAAATATTTTGATATTTATTTGTCTTGATATTTAAAGTATAATAAATTTTATTTATCATGTTAAATTTTTATTAGGATGGTGTTTGAGGTTGGAGATAAAAGACAGTTGAGATTTATCCAGATATAAGAATCTAACGGATTACATAGAACTTAAAACACCAAGAGTGCATGAGTTCGATTATCATACCCAACATTTTGATATTTATTTATCTTGATATTTATCATGTTAAACTTTTATTTATTTATCATATTAAACTTTTATCGTACCAACGACACGAGAAATACCCTAGTATATAATAGAACGAGAAGCGGGTTGATTTGCTTTGAAAATAAAATTCAGTCAAGCCAACCAAATTAACTAAGATTAGTCCTTGATTGATTGAATGAGATTTTGATATTGTTATATTTTCCCAATAACTATTTATAATATTATGGATTTGCAAAAAATTATATACCATGAAAAAAGTTTTTTTTTAGGATCAAAGCGACCAAATTAACAAAAATAAATAAACAAAACGAAATGCTTAAAGTTTGGGTACCTCCATGTCGTTTGAATCTTATAGGGTTTTTTTTTTTCTTTCTTTCTATAAGATGATTATTTGACTATTTTAGCAAAAGAAGTAATTGATTAGATACCCTTAAGATGGAATTGTACACTGTGAACTTAATTAATTCTTGAACCTCAAAAACACCATTAATTGATGTATCAAGATTGGAAAAGGAACAAAAACAATTGGCCAAACACGAAGATTTTTATTGAAGATAAGAAAAGAAACAAAATATAAGGGAATCATTCCTATATCAAGGAATGCCAAGACACCATGAAGGTGTCAAAAAACAAGTCTCTAAAAAGATTACAAGCCGAACGCATCCTCCACAACAATTCCCTAATATTGATAAAGAAAGATTGCTCCGATCTGTTGAGCTTTTCAAAAACCCTCATATTTCTCTCTTTCCACACACACCACATGAGCACGTGAGGAACCCTATGCTATAACCACTCCGTGCACTGGGAATGATTAGCTTGGGACCACCAAGCCAATCCAAAAGGGAATCTTGAAACATCAAACTCAGACCAAATTCTGACAAAAAATTGCTCCAAATAGATTTGGAGAATCTGCAGTGAAGCATCAAGTGATCCAAAGTCTCGTCAATTTCATTACAAGCACACAAAGACTTCATGTGATGATTCCTCTTTTCTTAAACTATCTTTAGTTACGATCATCTCATGCAACACTGACCAACTAAATAAATTAATCTGAGGAAGAAGATTTTTTACCCAAACCAAATTTTTGTGAGAGAAAATGAAGGGGTTGGAGTGGGTCTCGTAATGAGAGGCAGCCAGCAAATTAGGAAATTTTTTAACCAAGAAACCCACACATTTACCTTTCCACACCAAACTATTAGATCCCTCTTATGTTAAGTTAGACACAATTTTTATTTCACCACTTACAAATTTCAAAAGAAGTTGTTGGAATATTTGTCATTGTGATCTCTTGAATATATGATGGGGGAGGGGAGGATGTTTGGCCAAAATTTATATTCGCATAGGACTAAAATACCCCTAACAAAAATTAAAAATTCTCCTCCTATCACACATTTTCCTATTTATAACCAAAATAATTTGAGTGCCGAAGGCACTGGGAATACCTAGTTTGTTTGACAAATCAGAATATTGTTTAGGTTGGAAATAAAAGACGGTCGAGATTTACCCAAACATAAAAGTCTAACGGATCACATGGGAGAAGGGAGGGTGTTTGACTAAAATTTATGTTCGCATAGGACTGAAATACCCTTGAAAAAAGTTGAAAATTCTCTTCCTATTACACATATTTTCTTATCCATAAGCAAAACAATTTGAGTGCCGAAGGCATGGGAAATACCTTAGTCTATATAACAAATCAGAATGGTGTTTGAGGTTGGTGATAAAAGACTGCTGAGATTTACTCGAACATAAGAATCTAACGTGTCAAAAAGAGGAAGGATGGAGAAAAAAGTTTTTTAACTTTATGCCCCCAACCATCTCTAACCATTACACATCTAAAGGCTCATATTGAATTTGAGTGTCAAAGACACAGGAAATGCCCTAGTTTGAAATAAAAGGTGAGTGTAGGGTTGAATCATAAATGTGTCCCCTTCACCTATCATCTCAAACCATATTCCATTAGGAGCACATGCAAAAGGGAAACTTTTCTCTAAGGGTTTGCTTGGTTGCACAGTAAACAAACATGATAATTGAAGTCGCTTTCGTGAGTTATATATGATTTTGAGGCTTTCGCTCGGACTTGGATTTTCATAAGTGGTGAAAAAATTAGTCTCTTGTCAGTAAATCGACAACCAAACAACTAAATTTTGCATAATAAGGGAAATGAATTATATTTCCTATGAAAAATGGCTTACCAAACAAACCCTAACATTCAAAATCTACATTTATTTTGACATTCGCTAACATGGTATGTTTTCATTAAATGAAAGGTATTTTCATCACATAACGTTTTAAGAAGTCAAAAAGTGTCAACCATGCAAAATATAACACTGCCCCTTTTGAAGGCTCATAAAAGCACACCGTCCCATTTTATCCTAACTTGCTTATAACAAAAGTCTAAACAACTTAAAAACTACACAATCCTAGTTTGTTTAATACCAACATTTTTGTTGATGAAAAAAGAAAAGAAAAAAGAAAAATAGTATTGTGCTTATATATAAAGGTAAGTTGGGATTAGGGCCTCACCCTTTCATTGAATAAAACTATGTACACGAAACAACCTCTAAAGACAACATATCAGAAAAGAAAATTATGATCTCATATTCCACTCACAACTACACAGAAATACATAGAGTTACCTAGCTTCTTTAGTGTAGATAGAAATTTCATGAAACATTTTTTTTTTCAAGTTAATGAAATTTCTTTCAAAATTCAAAAAATATATTTTTTTCATTAGGACAATCTCAATTTTCGTACTTTTTTTTAACCCGTATAAACTTTTAACCTTAGTTTAGTATTAAATTTTTGTTATAGAAATTATTCTTACACAATATTTAGTTTGAATGATGTTATGAGTTTTGTAAGACTCTTTGTGTAGTACGTAAGAGTTTTAAATGCTTAAATTATATTGATAACTTCAAAACTATAACCACAATTTTTACGTTTTTTATACACAATGAAATATTTCTTAAAATCAATTTACTGAAATTACCTCGAAAAATGAAATAACAATCCTTGGTTATAAGTTTGAACCCATTTCCTGCACTTTAAAATTATTTTTTATCCTTTTTTAGTTGTTGGCAGGATGTGCTTATCGAGCCCCTAAACTCTCAAGGCTAGGCCCTGGGTAGATTATTTCATGTTTAATTATCTCCAATATTTATATAAGAATAAGTCACAATTAATATAGATATTAAATTAAAAATTTGAAAATTTGAAATAAATTAACAATCAAATAATTTTTTTTTCTTTGCCAATGGTGCCCACATAAGATAGTGCACCAAATTTTCACAAAATAATAACACTAGTGAAGTCTCCTCAAACCCTAACTAGGTTTGACAAAAGGTTGTTGCTAAATAAACCACGATTTCTGTTGAAGGATGACACCATCCCAATTTTTTTTTTGGATCTGTTGAATGACACCACCACCATTACCTTATCTTCTCTCTTCACTGGAGCAACACCACCCCGCCTTGCCCAGCTATGCCCTATCACCGTCAGTCGACAGTGGTGGTGACGCTTGATGTAGAAGAGAGAAAGAATAAAAGGAAGAGAGTGGAGAAGAAGAAGAACAACAAGAACAAGAAAAAAAACAAAAAAAAAAAGGGATGAGGAGGAGAGGTGGCGGGGTGTGGGTGGTGATTGATGGAGGAGAAGAAGAAGACGATGAATAATAAGAATAAGAAGGGGGGATGAGAAGTGACGATGGCGGGGTGGTGGTGTTGTAATACCCGCTGAATTAAATAAAAAAAATTCTATTATTTATTTATGTGTGATATATTATAATCTTACATATTAGGTAAAAATATTTGTTTTGTTTCCCGTTGCTAAATAGAATGAAGTGTGTGTCTAAGTGTGGTTAGCAAAATATTAGTGAAACCTAATCTGGGCTGGATATTGTATGTGAGCCAGGAAATCCAAATTGGGCTTTGTTTGACTAAACATAGTTTGGGTCGTTTTTCTTTGCATTGGGGTAGTGATAGGGTAAAATAAAAAGGGTGTACATATACTTTAATTAAACCCTAATGTCAATGGGTTGTTACTCAATTGTATTTGGGTTTGATTTTGGGCTTTCATTAAAATAGTGATTAGGGCATTGGCTAGGGATAAATGTTAAAGGAATAAGATAAGGGAAAGTTGTTTTCCCTTCTTCTTTTTACAACACAGTGAGATGTGGAAGAACAAAAAAAGAGGGAAACAGAGAATACAAGAAGAAGGAAGACAATAGAGGAATCGAGAGAGACGGTCTGATGATGGGGGATGGTATGCGACGAGGCTGAGATGAGTGAGTGATCAGTGATTGAATTTGGGCAATGGGTGTTGCGGCTTGTGTCTGGTTAGAGGGGTGTGCGACGGTGCATGCCAGAAGAAACTGAACTGGTGAGTTTTCTTCGTTTTCTTTTATTTTTTTTTAAATGAATCAATTGATTAAGTTTAGAGTTTAATACAGATATAAATATGAAATATGAAAATTTTATTGTATTTTCGTAGAATTGATTGAGTTAAAAGAGAAAACCCAAAACTAGGTTTTTATTTAAATCTCGTAATAAAGACAGCTCTACGCAGTCTTAGCACTTCCAGTGGATCGAGATCTTCTAGCGGTCAGCATACTTAAATATTAAATCTGTAGATTCATGACATTAATATGAAAAGTTTAGAGTTGGTTTGAAATTCATCCAACGGTTATATCTTCCTCGAGGCAGAGAACAATGTCACTGATTGAATTTTAGAAATCCATGTATATAAAAGTTTTAGTAGAAATTAGTGAGTTGTCCTCCATTCTCTTTTCATATATTTTTTTATTTAGATGAATTGATGTATATGATTTGGATTTTTATACTGAAATAAGTTTGAAAATTTATATTTGGGATGAAGTGGAGTTTGAAATCATGGTCGGTTGAAATGGGTATATATATATTTATGGGGTTTGGGTTGTTAGATCGGATTGGCTTGCATTATGATAAAACGTATATATATATATATATATATATATATATATATATTTAAGGTGATGAACAAGTTTCACTTCAAACTGATCATCAAACCCTCCACCACATCTCTCACCAAACCCTCCATTACATCTCTCATCAAACTGAACAAGTTTCTTCTTCGTCTGTGCCAACATCAAACCCTCCACCACATCTCTCACCAAATCCAAACTTAAGTCTGCTTAACTAAACTAAATCGAATCAAAATGGGAGCCCCAAATCAACCCCTAGTATACAAAAAATCAATCTCAAAATTCACAAACTCTAGATTTTAGCTATGAGATTCGATTCTCGCTAGCTGGTCATCAAAACCTTCAAGAACAAGTCCCTATCACAAAGATCTAAACCCAAACACCACCACTCTCTCCACCCTAAAACATCAATCGAATCCTAATCCAACATCGTCATCTCCCTCCAATGACTCTTCCTCTCACCAACTCACCAAATCGACAGTCCCAATCTCCACCTTCGGAGTCTGATTCAACTCAACCTTACTTTTCCACCTCCCCCATCCCCCATCCCCTTCCCTCCTCTGATCCTTTCCCTCCTTGGAATTTGCAAACAGAGAAGAACTCACCTGAAGCAGGCGAAGGCGGTGGAGCGGTGGATGCGAGTGGCGTCGACGGTGGTTCTCTTCTCTGTGTGCGATGGAGACTAGAGAGGGAGAGAAAATTAGGGGTTTTAGGTTTATATGAAGATCTCTCTCGATTCGTTTTACTAAGTCAAAAAAAATGGAGAGAGCAGAGAAAAACATCACATATACACAGAGATATGGAGATAAAAAGATAGGGAGAGAGGGCAACAAGAGCGAGAGGGAGTTTTGCTTTTGGTGAGAGAGAGGAGCGGTTTTCTAAAAAAAATTAGAAAGAAATGAGAGGTGTTATTTTTTAAAATCCCGCTCTTTTATTTCATAGCGTTTTATTATTGAAATGTCATTAACACCGGGCTTTTCATGGCACCAAATACAAAAACGCTATTATCAAATGCTATTAATAGCTAACTGTGGTGTAGTGTATCCAAATTATAAAAATTGTTATACATAAAAATCTGAAGCTTTTCTTGTCATGGACATGATGACATTAGCTTGCTTGGTTTTCTCCTGCGCCAAGTGCTCTGCAACAAGTTCTGCGTATTTGACGAACAAATTGTTAAGTATCTCATCTCCAAATCCAAAGTGGCTAACCAACAATGGCTCTATCACAGCTCTAATAGTTTTGGCTGCACTTTTCCCACTGATCGTCTTATCGAACGTGTATTCTGTATTTTGACTATCTTCATTTGCATCCCAATTCACTTCGAATATATCAACAAAATTTAGATCGAAAGACCCTTCCTTGGTAATTATGTCCCTTAGTTCCTCAGCACAGGGTGTATACAAGGGTACATTGAATGAATAGACTTTGTCTTCTTCAACACACCCCTACAAGAAACAAAAATATTCATGTCATTCGGATAGTGTTATTGCGAATAGTGAAATGGCATAAAATGTGAGCAATCGCAATAACGAAACAAACAAACTTTAAATCTTTATCTACCTGAGAAACCAAATAGTTGAGAGCTTCCGCTAACAACTCCCAAGCTCGACAACACTCTGAGCTTGAAGGGTTTAAGCTTTTCCTTCCTGTAATTGTTAACACCATTCGCCCTCCACAAATAATCTCTTCAGCACGTAAACTTAAGAAATACGAGAAATCTTTCTGAAATTGCTCAAAATATGCTTTGAACACCGCTGGAGGGCTCGTCTTTGCCATGTAAATATTTTCTTTATTATTTTCAATCCCCTGAGGAACCTAAAATGTCAAATAAATAACTACTTCAGCGATCCAATTGGTAAGTTGTTTCAGTACCAATGATTTTTCATCTTATCTTATATATAAATATGTAAAACCCTAACATGCACCATATTTGAGTTCGATTTTGTTCACCGTTTGAATCATATTAGCAGCTTGAATCAAAGTTAGGCTTGTCCATTTTCGCCTGGATTTTTCAGGGGAAATGGTTCAACCAACCTAGTTGCATCCTAAGCACTTGCAGATGTTCTGATATTTATTACTAGCTAATTTGAAATTTTTCTATGCATCCAAAGGTTACTCTACGCGACATTTTTCCTTGCAAATTAAACTCTTAAATGTTAAGAGTATGGTTGCACATTGGTTTTAATACTAATAAGATCTTAATTAATTACTGGAATACTTCTCTTGAGATCTGGTATTATTTGTGACATTTCTTTGTTAATGTGAAGGAAGTGTAATTTGTGAGTTGTGAAAAGAGAAGCAAACCTGAGAAAGCCAATGCAGACTGTAAGAAGAGTGAACCAACCATAGAGTCTTTCTTGGAAATAGTCTTTCATAAAAAGAACCAGGTGTGCCACTAATGAAACAATTAACAGTACCCGATTTTCCTTTGTCCTTGTTGAGCTTTCCATAAAATGCTGATACTATTTTGAAAAGGATATTGAAGTCATTCGATGGAAGATCATTTAGATAAATCTGAAATTCAGGTTTGGAACGTTCTTGTGTGCAACAAAATGCATTGACAGTCTCAATGATATTCGATACAACCTTTAGGCTGTTTGGACTCGAAGCACAACCCAAATCTGCAATTGTGAGGTTTTGAGGTGATGTTTTGGCATAGAGATCTTCAACCACCTCATCCACGAATGGTTTTGCCTTTGAAATCACAACTTCCTGGATATGTACAAGCAAAGCGTCCATTAGCTGGTTACTATATTGTAAAACTATCTGCATTTGATATAATAGAGAGAAAGAATGTAACAAATGAGAGAAAAAGAGAGATCAACAACTTGTAATATAGAATTGGTAGCATAGCTATGCTCATTGTCTCCTCCAACCATACTGAAAATTTGTTGCAAGTCCATGAATGAATGTGGTTCAGTTCTTTATTAGATTTGTTCTGAAGCTACTGGGAGATAAAAATTTATGTCCAATATTGATCAATAAACTTGGAAAGCTCAAATCAACTTCTTATTTATAAAAACAAATACTAAGATATCTAGCTTGTTTATATCACACACAACACCACTAAAAGAGGGGTTAAGCTCATCCCTGCGGTGTATAACTAATAGGGGCACCAACCAAGTGTAAGCCACTACGAAAAAGTCGATTAGAAGAAATGAACATGTGGTGTTATTATTATTATCAAAATTACTAGGAAACCAGGTTTTTGTGATCTCATTAGTAACAATGTAGTTTATGGTCATCTTGACACATGCACGCGCCTTTTATAAAATCAAATAGGAATTTTTTTTTATTTTTTATTTTTACTCCAAAAGCTCGAACCACTACTTAACAATTAGCATATATGCCGCATTATTGTCTATCAATATTTCTCTGGTCCATTGTCAGGGACGGAGTTTTTTTTTCTTCCTATTATGGTCACCCTTGCAATGCTGACTAGTCCGTCCCGTCCCACCCCTTCTTCTATTTGTTCTCCCTTCTCGCTCTGCCCGTTTCCCCTCTTTTGCTCCCTCTCTTTGATTACCGCGACACCAGCAACCACCCCTCCTCCTACTATCTTCCTCTCCCTCCCTTTTTGCTTGATTTAGTTCTTTTTCCCACCATCACCATCAACAACTCCAACCTTTCTTTTCTGCTTTGAGAAAGAAGAATGTTTTAAAAAAATGTATTTTCTCGAGATGAATTTGTATCTCGAGGTCTAGTTTTATCTTTTATTCATAGGATTTTTCTGGATATACATGAAAATTTTGATCCATTAATTTTTCCTCCCTCAAGATACATATTTGTATCTCGAGATTCTTCTGTGGGTTATTGTTTGAAATGCATGAGCCTTTTGAAAATCAATGCACGTTGACTGCTAGTCTTGGGGGAGATTGCAATAGTGATTAATGATGAGGGTAACCTCTAATATCCATTTATGATTGTTGTGGGTTTAACTGGCCTAAACAAATAGGCTAATTTGACCCACTTGTAATAACCGCAAGTGCACGGTGTCTAACTGGTAGACAACGGCAAGTACGGGTCGATCCCACGAGGAAGGTGGATTAAATTGAATTTAATAATTTACCTAAACTAATTTGGAGAAATTGGGGGTTACAGTGTTTAAAAATCCGAGTTAAACAAAAGTAATAAAAATAACAATAAATAAAAGAAAAGAGTTGGAGGGAAACCACAATTTGCAAAATATTTTTCAAGCTCCTAAAATTATATTCAATTTTTCGTATTATTCCAATTTCAAATAAATGACTCTAGCAATGTATAAACTCCTAGCATTAATTGTCTTGTTAGGGCACAATTAATCACAAGTTTAATTATTCAATTAAAACATGCTTGATTTATAACATAATATTTTTCTAACAACCTTAGATGCATGACATATTAGGTGAAAGTAAAATATTATAAATCGCGAATCAATTAATATTAATCATGGAATAATAAAGTAAAATGAAATTAATTCTAGAGTTTGAGACTTAATTCACTGTGGTATTACAGAGCATTCAGCGGGGTGCAAACAGGAACAGGTCCAGTGTGGCTCAGTAGATCCCAGTGGGTGCCAATAGTTCTGATCTTTCTCAGCCGAGGTGCTCTCAGCAAGGTGGACTGGGTGCCAGTAGCGTCAACTTGATTTAAGTCTTTGTGGTGGTGCGTGTTGCAGCTGGTGACGGTGGTTGAAGATGAAGTGAAACATGGTTGTCACGCCCCTGTTTCGGTGGAGTGAATGAGAGAAAACAGAGATGGATAGGCTGTGGGTGGTGATTTTGCTTGGTTGGGATGGTGATGAGAATCACAAATTGTGAATAAGAGGTTTTGGTATTCTGTATTTTTTTTCTTTCCCTTCTCTTCTTCCCCTTTCTTATTCATTTATCTTGTATTTATAGAGAATTAAGAAAATGAACTTGGACAAGTTAAGGGGAGGGTTCAATGAGTGATTTAAATCTTAAATCAAACTAGAATCTTGGATAATTAAGAGAATATGCTTTGGGTTTGACTGGGTTTGAGAAAATGAACTTGGACAAGTTAAAGGGAGGGTTCAATGAATGATTTAAGGCTTAAATCAAACTAGAATCTTGGATAATTAAGAGAATATGCTTTGGGTTTGATTGGGTTTGGCATTGGGTTTGGGTTTACGGATTTGGTTTTGGGTTTGGGTTTGGTTTTGAGTTTAGGTTATGGGCTTAGGCTATTCTCACCTCCACTTCCTCTGAAGTCACCGACTGTGATTTATTCATTGCATTTTTCTTTGATTTCTTCGTTATTGCTCCGAATTCTACAAAACCACAAAAATTTAATAATTAATTTAAAATAAAATAAAACAAGGATTAACAAAAATATAATAAGAGGTAAAAAAATGTTATAATTATGTGATTATCAATGATAGGTGGAAAATCGCAAATAATCCAAAAAAATTTGTCCACATCTAATTTTACATTTGAAATTAATTTTTGCTGCTTAACTTTGAGTAAGTCTAGGGAGCCATGTTTAGGTAAGTTTTGGCTTTTTACACTTTTTACCATTCCCTTTAAAACACAACCACAAACACCATTCATAGAAAGGGTAAAAATATCAAAAAAACCAAAATGGCCCAAAAGTTGCCACCAAATATGGCTCCCTAGAATTGTTGCTCAACTTTATATACCAATTTAATTTTTCTCCATATATTTATCTTTTGTGCTCCTACAAAGTAGCTTGTTGGACTCACTGTCTTCCCTATAGGTTAGACTGAGTTTTGTTTAGCAATTGGTGTTTTGAATAGTTATTTATGTATTGTTAGAATTAAATTTTTTTGTTAAAGTAATTAATTATTATATTATCATTAATTAACTATATTCATCACTTTGCCCCCCTTCAACAAAAATCATGGTTCCGTCACTGTCCATTGCTTTAATTACCACTAACCAAGCTATGGCTATCCCATGTTTTTAGGCCCCAAAGCCTGCGACATTATCAGCCCAAGGACTTGAGGTAAGCAGTTAAGGCTCTAATGCAAGCCCAATCTTATCCGAACATTTCACATAATTAAGTCATTGATGTAATGTCAATGGGATACTAGCTCATTTGAAGATTTATGATGTATGATATCATAAGTCTGGGATTAAATTCTACCGACGGCTTTTGGGGTGGAAGGGGTTAAAAAAAAGTGTGTTTTTTATTTTTTATTTTTTATTTTTTATTTTTTATTTTTTATTTTTTATTTTTTATTTTTTATTTTTTATTTTTTATTTTTTATTTTTTATTTTTTATTTTTTGTGATGACGACCACCCTGATCTTCTTTCCTTTTCTTCATTTAAGTCAAAATAATATTAGGATTGCACTTAATAATGTTGATAACAACAATATTGATATTTTTCAACTTCTATAAGTCATGTGGTTTGAAACTTTTTTTTGAAAGGCAGGCGTGCTGTTGGTGGGTATAGAATCCAAGACGTGGGGGTTAAACCACCACAACCCTAATTATTCAACCAGGCTACCATTGGCTCATGTGATTTGAAACTTATACTCCGATCAATCCTTCTTAGTCACTACCTATTTAGCAGGCATTTGATGATACGGAGATGATGTCAATAATTAGGATAATGGTGGTGATAAAATATTCTGAAATATATGATCAAAGAAAAAAATATATTTTTAACAAACATATCAGCCTGACGTCTTCCTTCCGTAGTTGGCACAATTTTTTTTTTTTAATCAAATTGGGATGTTGACCCATTTTATTCATTTAAAAATCCACGCCCGAAGGCTACATGACTGACCCTATAGGGTTAACTAAAAGGCCGATACAAACTCTCACAAAAGATAGGATTCACCAATACAAGCCTAGACAAAAAACAAACTCAGTCTTTGTACCTTTTGTTGTCTTTCCTAGTTTTATTGGATTTTCGGGGACAAAAGCTGGTATCTTTGGTGTGGAGCCTCTTATTCATCTTTCCGTCTGACATAGCCCCTAAATCCAAATCACTGTTCGCTGCCTGTGGACCAAGCTCAGATTTTGAGTTGACTTCATCACTATCCTCACTAGTACTTAATTTCGAGTATATTGATATTCAATTTCAGCAGTCGAAGTAGCCTATTTTCTTTGAGCAAAGATATAGCCTTATTCAAGTTGTCTCCGACTCTTTTATAATCCGGGGAAGTTTTGATAGCGTATTTGTCAAAATGTTTCTTTAACCTGAGCAAAGACTGAAACTCATCATCCGAGGGTTCCTGCACTTGCTGACCCTGCATAGCATCCCCTAGCTCTGTGCTAGTAGCACCGAGGTGCCCCCCCAGATGAGTAATTGAAGCCAATTGTGCCGACTGAATTCCAACATCACCGGGTTCAATATGATGAGGGTGTCTGAAGACCCGCCCTTCCTGCTCATTCCCAGCCGAGGGTTGTGGTCGCCTAGCATGTTCTGCTGTCAACTGTTCCAGCACTGTCGGCTTCGCCGTTCCAACCCCTGCTTCCTGTGTAATTACAGTCGGCCTGGTCTGCTGCGTAATTGAATCTGATCGAGGAGAAACCACTCCAATTACGGGAGAGAATTCTGCGAGGGAATCAAGTGCTGCCTAGGGTAACACGTCCCCTGTTTTGGGATAGTGATCTGGTTGGGGCGAAACTTCCCCTGTTTTGATGCAGGGCCCAAGCTGGGATGAACCGAAATCTGGCTGGGGCGAGACGACTTCCCCTGCTTTGATGCAGGGCACATGCTGGGACGAAACTAGATCTGGCTGGGGCAAATCAGAGCGCCGCAACCGCACCTTCGTTGCACATGCATCTCGCTGCATTCCTGAATCAGCATGCCCAACTTGACCCTCGCCGTTTGAGTCACTCGTCACACCTTGTGACGCTGCCGCATGATTATGTTGAATTTTAATGTTTTTGTTCGTGTCGTCGAAACAACTAGTCTTCGCCCCTGAATTGATATCATCCTGTTGTTGTAACGGTTGTGCTTGATTGCCAATAACATTTGCAATCTTCGAAAATGTATACCCCGCCTCCAGAAGGCATTCCTCCGTGGATTCTTGCCTAGCCACGACACGGTCATGAGCCATGTTCTTACCCACTAGTTGCTCCGCTGAAGCATCCTCATCTTCCTCGATATTTTCTGTAAGGGTCTCAAATTTGTTTGACATCTCCACCTTTACCGGTTCGTTGTTCAATAAGTTCGCCGTACTCATGCCCTCCTTGATCTCCTCTCCTTTATCATTTTTAGCACCACTCATGCCCACATCAGATTTTGCACCTTTGTTTTTATTAGCTACTGGAACATACTGTTGCTTAATAACCTTGGTCTCCACCTTATGGTTCTCATGTTTCGCTTCTTTTCCACCGTGGGATGTTGTCACATGTCCCTTGAGACCTAGCTTTTTCCTGCAAAATTCTTCATGATGGCCTAGCAAAGAACAATAGTCACAGTATTTGAAACCCGGGTATTCAATTTTCTGCTAGAAACCCCTATTATTAGACCTATCAATCCAAATCATATTCGGTAACTTTTCTGCCAACGTCATCTCCACACAAACACGGGCAAAACCCGGACGTGATAAACAACGAGTATGGTCATCCATACGTAAGAAACCACCAAAAGAATTCACAATAGCTTTTAAAAGAGGAGGATGAAATAAATGCAAAGGCAGGTTAGGCAACTCTACCCACAGTGGAACCGAGACTGGATCTGCTTTCAGACTGAAACCATCATGCCAGCGAAAGACTTTGAAACGCACTCCTCGGATCAAGAATGAGTCCCTTGACAAGACTTTCTTTGCTTCTAGTTCAGACTGAAGCCGGACGAGAACGTGTCGTTGATCAAGAAGACCTCGAGAAAAGTCACCTAATACCCCCCAAGTTCGATGAATAGAATCTCGTATATCGACCAATGTTGGCCGGTAACTAGAGAACTTTAAAACTATCACGTGTTGTTCCATGAAAGCCTCCCCACGGGATTCATCAGAAGCCGTAAGCCCAATGGCTGGCTCTCCTTCTTTCCGGAATCTTGTTCCCTCCACATGTGACTCCTTAACATCATCCACAAGAATTTTTCCAATTATTTGAGCAAAAGAGAGCTTTGGAGCCTCGTCTGGAGGTTCCTGAACCCCCAAAGGGGGAAAGGTAGTGTTGACGGCTAAAGAAGCCGTCATGTTGCAAAGCAAATTGAACTCGCCAGCCCTTTAAAAGACCAAGAAGGCACTCACCATAATCAGCCAAGCAATAACAGGCCAAGCAAGCACCGATAGGCCAAGCAAGCACCAGAATCAGCAAGCAAGCACCAGAATCAGCAAGTAAGCACCAGACCAGCCCAGCAATGCAACAAGCCAAGCAAGCAAGCAGGAAGCAAAACAACAGGTCGTCCAGGCAGAGTGAAGTTCGTCCAGCCAAGCAATGGAACAGTCCGTCTAGGCAGAGTGGATCGCCCAGTCAGAGACCCCAGGCGACCAAGAAGAGACTCCCAAACAGGACGACGGCCTAGCGCCGACGGCACAAAGACGACTCCCTAGACGATCCTTGCCTCCATGCAATCTAGCCGCCGCATAAATCAAAGGGTCAGATCTGCTCCAGACTTCTTGGGACCGCTAGGATTGGGAGATTCAAAGTCGAGAAAAATTTCCAATATTGCCCCTCAAATCGTCTAAAAAGACTCGAGTCTTTCAGTGATCCCTAGAAATTATCCTGACTCTAGTTGGCACAGTTCACTTCTTTTAATTGACTTTTTAATGGCAAACTTTTTATTCTTTTTTATTATTATAATGGTTTAGTTTAAGCTCATGTACCAGTAGTTAATAACATATTGACCTAAAATTCCTAGAGTCATGTCGAGTGATTTTTCAACATAGTTAAAGCCATGAGAAACACGATAGAAAGATAAACCGCGATGAAAATAGTTAACATTGTATGGTAGTGCCAACGGCACGGGGAATACCCTAGTTATATATACAAAACAGGATGGTGTTTGGGTGAAAGATAAAAGACGGTTAAGATTTAACCAAATATATGAATCTAATGAACCACATAAAACTAAAAGCACCAAGAGTGCACGAGTTTGATTCTCATACCCAACATTTTAATATTTATTTATTTTAATATTAAAAATAAAATAAACTCTATTATCATGTTATACTTTTATTGTGCCAATGGCACGGGGAATACCCTAGAATTGAAATACCCTTGGCCAATGTTGAAAATTCTCCTCCTATCAAACAATTTGAGTGTCGAAGGCACGGGAAACACCCTAGTTTATATATACAAAACATGATGGTGTTTGGGGTGGGAAACAAAAGATCAACGGCTGAGATTTAACTAAATATATAAATCTAACAGATCACATAGAACTTAAAGCACCAAGAGTGCATGGGTTCGATTCTCATACCCAACATTTCGATATTTATTTATTTTTCTTCAATTGTTGATGGTGGTGATTAGGCATCTAAGTATGAATGATGAAAACTTAAGAGTCAAACTTTATCATGCCAACGACACGGAGAATACCCTAGTCTAGTCTATATTACAAAACAGGATGATGTTTGAGGTTTGAGATAAAAGACGGCTAAGATTTACCCAAATATAAGAATCTAACGAATCACATAAAACTTAAGAACCAAGAGTGCATGAGTTCAAAACCCATGACCAATATTTTAATATTTATTTTTTTCTTCAATTGTTGATGGTGGTGATTGGGCATGTAGGTATGAAGGATGAAAACTTAAGGGATCGTGCCAATGACAAGGGGAATACCTTTGTTATATATACAAAACAGGATGGTGTTTGGGATGGGAGATAAAAGATGGCTGAGATTTAACCAAATATATGAATCTAACGGCTCATATAGAACTTAAAACACCAAGAGTACATGCGTTCGATTCTCATACCCAACATTTTTTATATTTATTTATTTTTCTTCAATTGTTGATGGTGGTGATTAGGCGAGTAAGTATAAAGGATGAAAACTCAAGGGTGATCATATTTTGAAAAGTCTTAAACTTTTTTCATGCCAACGACACGAGGAATACCCTAGTCTATCTTACAAAACATGATGGTGTTTAAGGTGAGAGATAAAAAAACGGCTGAGATTTACCTAAATATAATAATCAAACGGATCACATAGAATTTAAAGCACCAAGAGTGAATGGATTCGATTTCCATACCCAACATTTTGATATTTATTTATTTTTCTTTAATTGTTGATGGTGGTGATTAGGCATGTAAGTATGAATGATAAAAACTTAAGAATTATCATGTTTTGACAAGTTTTAAACTTTTATTGTGCCAACGGCATGGGGAATACCCTAGTAAATAAACAAAATGAAAATTTAAAAGTTTGGGTACCTCCATGTCATTTGAATCTTATAAAGGTTTTTTTTTTCCTATAAGATGATTATTTGACTGTTTTAGCAAGATTTACCCTTAAGATGGCATTGTACTCTGTGAACTCAATTAATTCTTGAACCTCAAAAACGCCATTAATTGATGTATCGAGATTGGAAAATGATAAAAATAAAGATAGATTTTTCTGATCTGTTGAGCCATTCAAAAATTCTCTTATTTCTCTCTTTCCACACACCACATGAGCACGTGAGGAACCCTATGCCATAACCACTCTGCGCGCCAGGAAGGATTAGCTTGGCACTACTAACTTAGCCAATGGAAAACTTGAAACATCAAACTCATACCAAATTCTGACAAGAAACTGCTCCAAATAGATTTGGAGAATCTGCAGTGAAGTATCAAGTGATCAAGAGTCTCGTCAATCTCATTACAAAGCAACAAAAACTTCCTGTGATGATTCCTCTTTTCCTTAGTCTATATTTAATAAAGATTATCTCATGCAATACTGACTAACTAAAGAAATTAATCCGAGGAATAAGATTTCTCACCTAAACCAAATTCTTGTGAGAGGAAATAAGGGGATTGGAGTAAGTCTTGTAATGAGAGGCAGCTAGCAAATCAGGAAATTTGTTCACCAAGAAACCCACACCAAACTATCAGATCCCAGCGATGTTAAGTCAAACACAATTTTTATTTCACCACTTACAAATTTCAAGCGAAGTTGACGGAATTTTTGTCAAGGTGATCTCTTGAATATATGATGAGGGGAAGGGGAAGGTGTTTGGCGAAAATTTATATTCGCATAGAACTAAAATACTCCTAACCAAAGTTGAAAATTCTCCTCCTATCACACATTTTCCTATCTATAAGCAAAACAATTTGAGTGCCGAAGGCACTGGGAATACCGTAGTCTATATAAAAAAAATCAAAATGGTTTTTAGGTTGGAAATAAAAGATGGCCGAGATTTACCGAAACATAAAGGTCTAACGGATCACATGGGGGAGGGGAGGGTGTTTGGCTTAAATTTATGTTTACATAGGACTGAAATACCCCTGGTCAAAGTTGAAATTTTTTTCCTATTACATACATTTTCTTATCTATAAGCAAAACAATTTGAATTCCGAAGGCATGGGGAATACCCTAGTCAATATAACAAATCAGAATGGTGTTTGAGGTTGGAGATAAAAGACGGCTGAGATTTACCCAAATATAAGAATCTAATGTGCCACAAAAGGGAGGTTGGAGAAAAAATGTTTTTAACTTTTATGACCCAACAAACTCTGACCATCACACATCTAAATACTCATATTGAATTTGAGTTTCGAAGGCACGGGGAACACCCTAATTTGAAATTAAAGGTGAGTGTAGGTTTGAATCATAAATGTGTCCCCTTCACCTATCATCTCAACCCATCCATTAGGACCACATGCAAAAGGGAAACTTTTTTATAAGGGTTTGTTTTGTTGCACAATAAACAAACATGATAATTGAAGCCATTTTCGTGAATTATATATGATTTTGAGGCTTCCTCTCGGACTTGAATTTTCACAAGTGGTGGAAAAATCAGTCTCATGAAGAATTGATTTTCTGTCAGTAAATCGACAACCAAACAACAGAATTTTTTTTTTTTTTTTTTTTTTTTTGAAAGGCAAGCCGGTTTTTTCAGCATAGGATCCGTAACCTACTCCCGAGATGCGACCTACTGGTCGAAATATCACCCCGAAATAAAGATGCCTCCAGTGGGTCTCGAAGCAAGGACCTGTGGAACAAGTCCACAACTCCTTAACCACTTGACCACTACCCCTTTGGCAAACAAACAACAGAATTTTGCATAACAGGAGAAATGGATTACATTTCTCATGAAAAATGACTTACTAAACAGACCCTAACATTCAAAATCCACATTCATTTTGGCATTTGCTTATGGCATGTTTTCATTGAAGAAAATTTCTAGGCTGCCTTGTATGGGTTTTATTTTGCCTTGTTTGGGGTTTTTTACACTTCAACCCCTTTTGTGGAAGGTGTTTGTGGTTGTGCTTTAAAGAGAATGGATAAAAAGTATAAAAAAAAACCCAACAAGACATAAAAGATGCACCCAAATAAGGCAGCCTAAAATTATGAATGAAAGGTATTTTCATGGCATAACATTTTAGAAGTCAAAAAATGTGAACCACGCAAAATATAACACTACCCCTTTTGAAGGCTCATAAAAGCACATTGTCCCATTTTATCCTAACTTGCTTATAACAAAAGTACATAACAACTTAAAAATTACACAATCCTAGGTTGTTTAATACCAACATTTTTGTTGATGACAAAAATAAAAAAATACTATTGTACTTATAAATAACATATAGTTTTTTTTAATATATAAGGTAAGTTGGGAATAGGGCATCACCCATTCATTGAACAAAACTATGTACACGAGACAACCTCTAAAGACACCAAAAGGACAAATCAGAAACAAAATTACAATCTCATAGTCCACTCACAACTACACACAAAGACAGAGTTACCTAGCTTCTCTAATGTAGGTAGAAATTTCATGAAATTTTTTTTTTCGAGTTAATGAAAATTCTTTCAAAATCTAAAATACTTATTTTTTCAGTAGGCCAATCTCAATATTTGTAAATTTTTTAACTCATATAAACTTTTAACCTTAGTTTAGTATTAAAATTTTGTTATAGAAGTGATTCTTACACAATATGTAGTTTGAATGACGTTATGAGTTGTGTGAGACTTTTTATTTAGTATGTAAGAGTTTTAAATGCTTAAATTATATTGATAACTTTAAATTATAACTGTGAATTTTACGTTCTTTATACACAACGGAATATTTCTTAAATTCAACTTACCAAAATTACCTCAAAAAACGAAATAACAATCCTTGGTTATGAGTTCGAACCCATATCAATCCCGCATTGGCCCCAAAATTTTCAAGGTTGGGCCCTGGGTAGATGATTTCATCTTCAATTATGGGAGTTGCTACGTGTGTCTGACTGTTTGACTCAATGCTCCCAACTTTATCTTTTAGATTTAACTTTTAAAAATTGCTTGATGTACCCAACCAAAATTTATCAATTCTAAAACATACAAAATATGTTACTCATATTGCTGATTAGAGACTTTGTATAAAGGATTTCTAATGTAAATGTTTGGATGTTGGATTTTTTTAGGTTTTGAATGCACGTTTTGGAATTTGATATATTACTTGCAACAATTTTGAAATTTATGTATTGGCTTATATTTTTTAATCTTTTTTATTTTGTTTTTAATACGTATTGGTTTTGTCAACCCTTATTGGTTAATGAGCACATTGAAATTTAACGAATGTGTGACTGAATTTTAGTTTTATGGTTTATAGATGATGATTACTATTGTTCTTTCATTCAATAATCAATTAATGCTCATAAATGAGAAAAACTCCGCAGTAAATAATTTTTTTATTACAAAAAAATGATAAGTCAGTGTTACATACATTAAGTTGGTGCAATAAAGTTGAAAGTTGAAACATCCCAAACTACTGGTGCAACAAAGAGTTGGTGCAACCGAGTCAAATAGTCAGATGCGCGTAGCAATTCCCTTAATTATCTCCAATATTTGCACAATTAATATACATATTAAATTAAAATTTTGAAAATTGTAATAAATTACAATCAAAATAAAATTTCGTTGTTTGCCAATGATGCCCACATATGATAGTGCACCAAAATTTCACAAAATACTAACACTAGTGAAGTCTCACTCAAATCCTAACTAGGTTTGACAAAATGTTGTTGCTAAATAACACTACCATTTTTATTGAAGGATACCATCATTCCAATTTTTTTATCTGTTGAAGGACACCACCACCCTCACCTTTTCTTCTCTCTTTACCGGAGCAACGCCACCCCGTCTGCCCCAGCACCATTTTGCCCCACCATGCCCTACTACCGTCGGCCGATAGTAGTGGTGGTGCTTGATGGAGAAGAGAGAGAAGAAGAAGAAGGGGAAGAGAGATGAGAGAGAGAAGAAGAAGAAGAAGAAGAAGAAGAGGGGATGAGGGGGCACTACAAGAAAAATTGTGATCAATAGCGTTTAAAAACCGCTATGGTGGGATACCATAGCGGTTTAGTAACCGCTTTGACAGCCGGCGCTATAATAGACCCAGGGGATATTATAGCGGTTTTAAAACGCTATGGCAAGTTTGGCTTTTATAGCGTTTCAAAACCGCTATGGTAGCCTCTTCCATAGCGTTTTAAAAACGCTATAGTAGACTCTAAAACCGCTATGGTAGCCTCTTCCATAGCGTTTTAAAAACGCTATGGTAAGTATACATAGCAATTTTTTTTTTTTTTTTTTTATTACTATCAAATGACTTTTTATTACATCTTATCATGTATGCATTAGCCTGAGCACTCGAAATTCATTGTGACAAAGACAAGAAACACCATGTTGGTGATCAAGCAAAAGAAAATAAAATGTATTATTTTCACTTCCTTTTGCTAAAAGAAATGTTGAATGATCTAAACATTTTTGTGATGATGAATGTACATAATGTTTCAAGGGAAAAAAGGGAACGAAAGCAACGACATAATTTTTGTGATGATGAATGTACATAATGTACAAACTCTTATTAATCTACACCTGCAACAACAACAACGACAGCAGAAACAACAACATCAACAGCAACACGACAGCAGAAACAACAACATCAACAGCAACAGGGGCTATCGACAGCAACAACAGCAACGATAGCAACAGCAACAGCAACAGCAACAGCAGCAGCCGCAGATAGCAGCAGCAGCTAGCAGCAGCCATACTAGAGTTTCTCCTAGTACACACCCCTTCCTTTTCTTCTTCATGTTATGAAATTGAAATCCCCTACCAAAAAGCCAAGGGGAGTCTACCCCAACCTGCTGAATCAATCAACTCAGATCAGAATTACTCTATTTAGTGTCACCCCTAAAGTTGAGTTTCCTAAGGGAAGTACATTACAACATAAAAGCCATCATCCAGATGGACTTCTTGACAAATGCAAGTCTTGTTGTTTTGGGATTCTAGCTAATTGAAAACCATTTACTTTGAGGAAACTGTAGCAACATTTTCTCAACCAGAGAAGTTATATAATTTGTGTGTTTTATCAGCAGAACATAAAAGAATTTTATTGGTTTTGAAAAGAACAATGTATTGCCTTATTAAATCCAATTGTAGTGACCCAACAGTGTAATTATACTACTTGCAAACAAGGTTTTCTCTTAGCCTAAGGAGAGTAGGAGACAAACTCATATACTTCATTTCTCCAAAATTATGAATGTCCATGTGGAATATAAACAAATGGGAAAGGAATAATCATCACCTGTTGACGAACAGCTGCCAATATTCCAGCATCCACGCGGTGTATCTAAGAGGCTCCACACCAGATAATGATACTTCTGGATATTCCAACATGTGACAGAATTTCAATTCAGTGAGCAATCAAACACAACATCCATCTGTGATACATCAAAACAAAGAGTGAGAAATAAATACGAGTTCAAACTGAAATTAATTTTTCAGAGAAAAGGAAGGAGACATGTGGGGAACATCTGGTTGATGTATTCTAAGGTAGTAGCCTTTTCCATGGCTCCCCAATCAGAGACTGAAAACCAATTTTGAGTTCTCTGTTATACTAGTATATTGCTACCTGGTGAAGACCAAACGAAATTGCACCAGCTGTAAAGCAACAATACGCAACCAAGCAGTAGTGTATTTAACATCGAAGAGTAAAAACAGAATGTAGAATTGAACTTTGAATTAGTAAACAAGGACAAATATATTACCTATTCTTATTTTCAAAAACGAGACAAGTCAAATACTTTAATCGTCTAATTGGGTGTGTAAATTGAGTCTATGCTTGGAGACCTATGTAGGTTGAAACATAAAATTGATCTTGAAGTGGGGAAGATTGCTTATGATACCTATTCTTAGGGTAGTGTTTGCCGTTAGTCATCTACTAATACTAAAATGAGAAATGTAACATTTGATTCTTTCTAATCGGTACTGTTTGATTAGGAAACGGGATTGTGTGCAACATTAAACTCGGTTTTAGTTTACATTTTTTTCAGCACATAAAAGAATTGTCCATTTTCTTTCCTACTTGATGGAAATTATTTAAACATTCAAACTCGGTTGTAAAAGTCAAGTTCACTGAAACACGAAGAAAAAGGAAAAAAAAAAAAAAAAAAACGAAAGAAAGAAAGGGATGACAATGGGAGGGAAATGTTGGAAAACCATCTTTAAGTTCCTTTAATTGTCTTGAAACACTAACAAAATCACCCACTTTACACATAACAACTCAACCACTAACACCAATTACATAATATGTTGTTAAGTTCTCACCAGAAGATAATTCCTATTCATTTTATTCCAAGTAGATGATATTTTCAAATTGACAATCAACCACAAAAAGTAGCATGTTTGAATTGAGAGATAATAACCTCAATCCATTGATACACACATGATTCTCAAATCAAGCATAAGGTAGCATATTTGACTGAAGGAGTTACAAGCTAAATAAATTGTTCAACTCAACCCATAGCTACACAAAAAAAAAACCTTGATTTCTAAAGTATTAATAGATAAATATTTTTTCACTCATGAATTGTGAGATTGTGATTTCAGAGAATTAGACTTATACTTGAAGAGGGATAATTTTTCCAAATAAAGCAAGATTTGGTTTCCTCCAATCTTATAATACAAATCTCAATAAGACACAATGAAAGTAAATCAAAACTATAATGATTTTTTAGATTTCAAGTTCTCGACATGGAACTTAATGAAGAACTGAGATTATCTCCTCAAAACAATAAAAAATAAACAGGTCGATGAAGAACACCTTTTAAAACCAGAATAAAATAATTTGAAAATCCAAAAACTATGGATAGGGGATCCAGCAAATTGAAATCAATACCAATTCAAAAGAACAAATAAACCGATACGCAATACTCATTTACTCAACAAAATCCCAAAGAGGTGTTAGAACTATGATCACTGAATTTGATATCCACCTAGTTCATTAAATGGATAATGGGTAATGAAAAAAGGCCATGAAATACTTTTAAGCATTCTCACCTTTTGAGGCCGTCCTCAACACCTTCAGCAGTGACATCAGTGTAAAAAGCATCCCATGTACACCAGACAAACCAATCAAGAAATGAAGGCAACTGTAGTCATAAAAAAGTTATAAGATTACAGATAGTTAAGTATGAAGTTTGCTCTCCTACTGTCGTTGAATGCAATGAAAAAATACGATATTTTACAAACCTTTTTCTTCTCGCGGTGGAGGAAAGTTTGCATGTGTTTCTCAACAGCCCTGTTACACAAGAAAGAATCACATGTCAATTCGAAGGTGACAATCACTTCTAGGTTTTATTTCACAAATATGTAGCAATGTGAAAATAGTCGGATATGAATATAGGCCTAGGGAATCTTACTTGACAGCCTGATTAATGACTTCAAAGGGATTTGTCCCAGCATGCATACAGATCAGATGAAGCCCTTGATTGGTCTGAACATCTGTATCTCCTGAAAATAAATCAAGACAAAACACCAGAATCAGTTTGGGTCCTCCATACCCATATCTTTCTTGCTTTTGAAATGGTGAAAAGGTCCCTACTAATTTGGATTCAACCATGCCAGAACTTGGAAAAGTCTTTGAAAGATCTGGAATTATTATTTATATTTCCTACATAAAGGGCCACCATAATCAGATCCAGAAAATAAGAAGAAAAAAGTTTTAGCAACGAGATGCAGCAAGTAAAACTTCATAGCTAGCAAACAAAATTGACAGAAGCATATTGTTCCTGGCATGTTCTAATATCAGATATACAAATATTGCATTCTTTCATGATGATGATGATGGATATGATGGATTCAACATCAACATATGCTCAGATGTAGGAAGTGGCATATTGTCAAAACCAAAGTTATGCATTTTAAATAGGAAGTGGCATGTTCTAATAAAAAGGTGCATAAAAGAACAAATGTCTTACCTGCAACCGAGAGTCTGTTGAATCCACATGTTCGTCCAAGGTATCTTGCATAGTGGGGAGAAACCAAACAAGAAAATTAGTGTCTGGTAACAGTCAACAAGATGAAAGATTAGAGAGCAGTATGAACTTTACAAAGGAGAACAATAAAAACAGTAAAAAAAAAAAAAAAGGTGTAACCAGTGGAGAACTGGTTGAGGGAACCATACAATGAGCCTAGTGTGCAAGTCGAGCTCTTCATTGACCGCTAGTGCAATATGTTTTGTACTTAATACTGTCTCTTCCAATTTCCAATTTCTCAAGACCCTCATCTTGTTCTGCTCAATGCAACCCCATAAATGAACCGACATCAGCAAAAACATAGAATAAGTATAGAAGAAGAAAGTATACATAAAACAAGTATTAGCAGCATACCTCTCATAACTTGTCGCTGGAAACTAACAAGGCCTCGGTTATCCAACCCAGTTGTTCTGCTCATCACATCGGCAGGCTTTATATCTTGTCCAAGCAAGCTGCCTCTGTTAGCAAAGTTGGACATGTTCAGTGTGGAAGCCATTTGACTGGTTTTCGATCTCAAAGTTGCAAGCACGCCAATGCATCTCCTTGTATGTTCCGCATTACAGATAATTTTAATGACAAAAACAAACAAGCATTAGCTTCAAGAGAGGAGTGTTGAAAATTCAAAGAGTAATCCCTGTTAAGGAGTGACTTAATCAAAAGTGTTATTTTCTTCAAAACATATGGCATGTAAACACTTAAAACTAATAACACATATTGATTAATTTCTCAAGGTGCCATGTGAAAAACCTTTTCTTTGTGCCTAATAATAGATTAGAATTATAAAAATATAGCCAAATAACAACACTAGGAAAAAGAGCATGAAAATGGTATCTTATTATTTTACACTATATGCCCAATGACTATCCAAAAATTTTAACAGGCAGCGGCTTCATCACCTCCCTTTGGAGTGGATGTTGCTTCTTTTGTTTCTGTTTCAACCTCAGGCTCTTCAGTATCATCTTCCTATTCCACTGTTTCACTGTCGCATCAGGGTTGACGTTCAGGTTTACTTTTACTGAATCGTAAATACTTGATGCAAAAAGAAACATGAAATTGGCCACAATAAAGACACGCAGACACAAATATTTTTTGTTGAATGGTGGATAATGGGTTCAATCCCAAGACCGCCATCAAACCCCACCATTGGACACTCTCAAACATGCAAACTAAGATGATGAAAAAACTCTCGCTCTGATAAAAAAACAAACAATCAAGATGAAAAGTTGGATGAATCAACCAAACAGAAACAGAGAAATCATAAGAAAGATAGACACACAACCATTTTTTCACAAACCAAGTGAGAAAATTTTGCCCTCATCCACTTAAAATATAAACTGTTGTGCCCTCATATTCCAAAAGGATCAATTGACTCTTACATAAACAACCTCTAATAGGGTATTAACATGTTCATGCTCATGAGCCCAAGGCTGTTTGAAGTGTTGAATTTACTCCATTTCATGACAATCAAGTGCTTAGGTTTTCTTACCTTTGAGTCTACAAGCCAAATCTTCTTGCGAGTCTCCTCAATTGGAGCTTTGGTCTGCATCAGGAGTAAAACACATCTTTCATGTCTTTCATGGCATTAATACTAATTTTCTACATTAATTTGCTCGGATTAAGATATCCAGATAAAGACATGGTTGTATGGCAATACCTATTTCGACATCTCAAGGGCGATAAGTTCAGCAATGCCAGTTCCAGCCTAAAAAGAAAGAAAGATGGAACCTATTAAGAATGGAGCTATAGACATATAGCATAAGAACAACAATCTATCATGTATTAATCTTTGTCTAGTGAAACATATGGGTAGTGTCATTTAATATTACCTCTCCAGCACCAAGGAACAAAAATGTGTGCTCAGCTAAGGTCCCATTGACTAACTTAAGTGCTGACACAACCCCAGCAAAGCCACATATGTTGTCCCCTGCAGTAACATATCAAATCAACTCATTAGAATTTATTTTGCCAAAGAAACCAAAACTCAGGGAAAGCCTCACAATATGTTACTTGTATATAATCATTGAAGACAAGATGAGTTTTGCAAGATTTTGAAAGCAGCTCAAAGGCATTGTGGTTTACAAAATCCTCAAACTACGCGATTTCGAACAAAGATCCATAAAAAATATTAGAGGCAAGTGATCAACACGGGCCTGAGGCATCTGCTATACAATAAGTTAATCAAACTAAGGTCCAATTAAGAAGGATGATCTGTAAAAGGAATTTTTCTCCATAGACCTGCATGACTGCACCCATGAACTCATAAAAGCTCAACATATTCCGACAAACGTGAGATACAAAGCCATCGTCACAAAATTGATATACAGAAAATCAGTGGTTTATCATATAAAGTTTATAGTTGCCCTCTTCTGCCTCAGCCCGATTTAGAACTCATCATTCAATAACTCCTCATTGTCCATCCTCACATCATTGGTCACTGCAAGTAACACACAAAAAATGAATTTCCATAGTGAAAAATACTATAATGGCTTTAAGAAAGAAAGTACAAGTCATAAAAAAACAAAACCATACATATGTAGAGATTGAAATAACATACCTCTGTGATCATCTGTGCGTGTTTCCAATTTCATCTGTATATGGATAACGGTATGCACAAAAAGCTTTCCATATCTTTGAAATTTTGTTATTTGCTCTTTCTCCATAATAAAAAACAACAAATGCATTTTTCTCAAGCAATCATAATAATCTCAACTTTAACTAAAAACACAAGAGATTGAACTCAAACTCAAAATCAAGGATACTTCCATCTTCACTCTCTTCGATCAATTTCCTGAGAAACCCATCTCTGGGGAGATTACTATCCTAAAATAAAACTCAACCTGGAACAAATAACAAGTTTTGAACCTAATAAACATGAGAAAACGTGAAAATGTATGGTTCTAGTGTTGAAAATAAGAGAAAGGGTGGGATTTTTTATACATGGCGGATGACTTTTGTAATTGTTTCTTCATCTAGAGAAGTAGGAGCCATTCTTGTGCAGTGATGAAGCTCGACTAATGAAAGGGGAACGACGGGAAGTTAGGGGTTTAAAGCGTGAAAGAGTTTTAAATTTAGGGATTATGAATAATGAAAATTTTAGGGATCTTAAAGAGTTTTAAATTTAGGGATTATGAATAATGAAAATTTTAGGGATCTTATTCAACTGGGAAGATCAAGAAAATAGCTTTTGAGAACAGAAATCATGCAAATAAGCAAGAAAATAGAAAGTGTAGAAATGAAAAGCATGTTGAAAGGAAAACAACCATTTGCATAATTTACAAAACGAAACACAGAAACCACATTATCTTTATGAAATTGAAATCAGAGAGATAGATTCAGAAATGTGAGAAATGAACAAGAAATGAATGAATTGGATGAAAGAAATAAAAAAAGAAAAACGAACTCTTGGAGGAGTGTCGTTGAGATCTTTGGTTGCGAAGCTGCAGATCGACGAACTCGCTTCTTCTCCGCCCCTGATTTCGTCGTCTCTCTCTGAATGAGATAAATTGAAGAGGAAAATATGCTCTTGTTGGCCTCATTTGATCATTCAAAAAGAAAAGAAACCTAAACCTTCACTGCCCCATTCTCCCAAACTTTCTCCTCCACCCCATGTTAGATGAATCAGATTGAGAGAGAGGCCAAAGTGATCGACAGAGCGGCGAGAGCGACAGAGAAAGCGAGAGCAAGGAGGGAGGAGAATGGCAGAGAGAGGGAGGGAGGAGAATCGCGGGGCTGTGTGTTTCTCTCTTCTTTGTAGGTTTTAAGTTGGAGAGAGCTGAAATATTTGGGCGGTCTCGCATTTTTAATCTCCCGCTTAATTCTCTAAGAGCGTTTTGAGATTACAATGATACTAAAAGTAGGTTTTTTATAGCATTTGTGTAAAAAACGCTATTCTCAAATGCTGTGAAAGATCATTTTTATTGTAGTGGGGAAAGGTGGCAGGGTGTTGGTGGTGATTAATGGATGAGAATAAGAAGAAGACAAAGAATAGGGGAGGAGGAGGAGAGATGGCGGTGATTGATGGAGAATAAGAATAGGAAGAGGGGAGGAGAGGTGATGGTGGCGGGGTGGTGGGGTGGTGGTGGTGATTGATGGATAAGAAATGGAGAGAGGTGGTAGGTTATTTTGTTTATATTGATGGTGTCCTTCACCAGGTGATAATGTCCTTAAAAAATGTGGTAAAGCATTATTAGCTACGGAAATTAGCGACGGTTTTTTAAAACCGTCGCTATTTAAACGCTTTGCGACGGCATAAAACCGTCGCTATAGTTTCTGCTACGGTTTTCAGTACATAAATTAAAAGAAGATCAAAGAAGATCAGAGAAGATCAGATCAAAGAATATCAAATAAGATCAAAGAAAATAAAAAAAGATCAAAGAAGTTCAAAGAAGATCAAAGAAGATCAGAGAAGATCAAAGAAGATCGAAGAAGTTCAAAGAAGATCAGATCAGATCAAAGAAGATCAAAGAGGTTAGCGACGGCCTACTTGCCGGCGCTAATTGGTTTAAAAAAAAAAACACTAAAGAGGTTAGCGACGGCAAGTAGGCCTTAGCTAATTGGTTTAAAAAAAACACTAAAGAGGTTAGCGACGGCCTACTTGCCGTCGCTAATTGGTTTAAAAAAAAAAACACTAAAGAGGTTAGCGATGGCCTACTTGCCGTCGCTAATTGGTTTAAAAAAAACACTAAAGACGTCGCTATTTGGTTTTAAAAAAAAACACTAAAGAGGTTAGCGACGGCCTACTTGCCGTCGCTAATTGGTTTAAAAAAAAAAACACTAAAGAGGTTAGCGACGACCTACTTGCCGTCGCTAATTGGTTTAAAAAAATACACTAAAGAGGTTAGCGACGACAAGTTTGTCGTCGCTAATTGGTTTAAAAAAAAACACTAAAGAGGTCTTGCCGTCACTAATTGGTTTAAAAAAAACACTAAAGAGGTTAGCGACAGCAAACTTGCCGTCGCTAATTGGTTTTTAAAAAAAACACTAAAGAGGTTAGCGATGACATACTTGCCGTCGCTAATTGGTTTAAAAAAAAAAAAAACAGTAAAGAGGTTAGCGACGGCATGTTGGCCGTCGCTAATTGGTTTAAAAAAAAAAAAAAAACTAAAGAGGTTAGCGATAATTGGTTTTTAAAAAAAATATCACCGATCCGCGTGAAATCTCATCTCAACCGTTAATAACACCCAAAAATTTAGCTCAATCCAACGCACTAAACCAAAACACGTCATCGATCCGCGTGAAACTAACACAACCAATCCCCTTCAATTACCTTTCTCTTTATAAATTTCAATTTTTTCTACAAACCAACTTAAACAAAAATTTTCTCTCAAATTTTTTTTTTCTCTCATCTTCCAGAGAAGAAACCCACAGAGGAGAAGTCCGCCGCTTCCTCGACACCGATCCCGGCCGCCTCTCTCTCCCCTCCCTTTCTCCGCCGCCTCTCTCTCGGAGATCTGAGACCTGAGATCTCTGATCTCGGAGAGATCTCTGATCTGATCTCGAAGATCTCTGAGATCTGAGACCTGAGATCTCTGAGATCTGAGACCTGAGATCTCTGATCGAAAATATTTTTTTTTATTTTTTTAAAAACCATTTAGCCACGGCAAAAGGCCGTCGCTAATATAAAAATAATGTAATTTTACGGCACAATGCCGTCGCTAAAATAAAAAAATAATGTTAAATTTTTAAAAAAAAATCAATTAGCCACGGTAAAATGCCGTCGCTAATAGTAAAATATTTTTTTAAATAGCATTTAGCCACGGCAAAATGCCGTCGCTAATATAAAAATAATGTTAAATTATTTTTTTAAAAATCAGTTAGCAACGGCAAAATGTCGTCGCTAACATTAAAATATTTTTTTTAAATACCATTTATCCACGGCAAAATGCCGTCGCTAATATAAAAATAATGTTAAAATTTTTTTAAAAAAATCAATTAGCCACGGCAAAAGGCCGTCGCTAATATAAAAAATATTAAATTTTTTTTTTAAAAAAAATCAGTTAGCCAGGGCAAAATGCCGTCGCTAACATTAAAGTATTTTTTTAAAATACCATTTAGCCACGGCACAATGTCGTTGCTAATATAAAAATAATGTTAAAAGTTTTTAAAAAAATCAATTAGCAACGGCAAAATGCCGTCGCTAATATAAAAAAAATATTAAATTTTTTTTAAAAAAAAATCAGTTAGCCACGGCTATTTTACACATTAGCGACGGTTTTATGCCGTGGCTAATTAGCCACGGCTATTTTGCCGTCGCTGAATCAAATAGCGACGATAAATGTAGCTACGGGATAGCGAAGGTTGCGGTGTCGTCGCTGATTCCTTTTAGCTACGGTTTTGGGTCAATTTTCAACCGATTTTAGCCGTTGCTGATGTCAATTTTTTTTGTAGTGTGTCCTTCAGAAAGTACGATACTGATGGTGTCTTTCCAAAGAAATGATGGTAGTATTTAGCAACAGTCATGACAAAAAGGCTAGAAACAAACCCCCACAAGCCAACCAAGCATAAATGGCATGCTACCACATATCCAAATTATATAAATTGTTATACATCAAAATCTCAAGCTTTTCTTGTCATGGACATTATGACATTAGCGTACTTGGTTTTCTCCTGCGCCAAGTGCTCTGCAGCAAGTTCTGCATATTTGACGAACAAATTGTTAAGTATCTCATCTCCAAATCTAAAGTGACTAACCAACAATGGCTCTATCACAGCTCTAATAGTTTTGGCTGCACTTTTCCCACTGATCGTCTTATCGAACGTGTATTCTGTATTTTGACTATCTTCATTTGCATCCCAATTCACTTCGAATATATCAACAAAATTTAGATCGAAAGACCCTTCCTTGGTAATTATGTCCCTTAGTTCCTCAGCACAGGATGTATACAAGGGTACATTGAATGAATAGACTTTGTCTTCTTCAACACACCCCTACAAGAAACAAAAATATTCATCTCATTCAGATAGTGTTATTGCAAATAGTGAAATGGCATAAAATGTGAGCAATAACGAAACAGACAAACTTTAAATCTGTATCTACCTGAGAGACCAAATAGTTGAGTGCTTCCGCTAACAACCCCCAAACTTGACAACTCTCTGAGCTTGCAGGGTTTAAGCTTTTCCTTCCTATAACTGTTAAGACCATTCGCCCTCCACAAATAATCTCTTCAGCACGTAAACTTAAGAAATAAGAGAAATCTTTCTGAAATTGCTCAAAATATGCTTTAAACACCTCTGGAGGGCTTGTCTTTGCCATGTAAATATTTTCTTTATTATTTTCAATCCCCTGAGGAACCTAAAATGTCAAATAAATAACTACTTCAGCGATCCAATTGGTAAGTTGTTTCAGTACCAATGATTTTTCATCTCATCTTATATATAAATATTTAAAACCCTAACATGCACCATATTTGAGTTTGATTTGTTCACCGTTTGAATCATATTAGCAACTTGAATCAAAGTTAGGCTTGTCCATTTTCGCCTGGATTTTTCAGGGGAAATGGTTCAACCAACCTAGTTGCATCCTAAGCACTTGCAGATGTTCTAATATTTATTACTAGCTAATTTGAAATTTTTCTATGCATCCAAAGGTTACTCTACTCGACATTTTTCCTTGCAAATTAAACTCTTAAATGTTAAGAGTATGGTTGCACATTGGTTTTAATACTAATAAGATCTTAATTAATTACTGGAATACTTCTCTTGAGATCTTGTATTATTTGTGACATTTCTTTGTTAATGTGAAGGAAGTGTAATTTGTGAGTTGTGAAAAGAGAAGCAAACCTGAGAAAGCCAATGCAGACTGTAAGAAGAGTGAACCAACCATAGAGTCTTTCTTGGAAATAGTCTTTCATAAAAAGAACCAGGTGTGCCACTAATGAAACAATTAACAGTACCTGATTTTCCTTTGTCCTTGTTGAGCTTTCCATAAAATGCTGATACTATTTTGAAAAGGATATTGAAGTCATTCGATGGAAGATCATTTAGATAAATCTGAAATTCAGGTTTGGAACGTTCTTGTGTGCAACAAAATGCATTGACAGTCTCAATGATATTCGATACAACCTTTAGGCTGTTTGGACTAGAAGCACAACCCAAATCTGCAATTGTGAGGTTTTGAGGTGATGATTTGGCATAGAGATCTTCAACCACCTCATCCACAAATGGTTTTTCCTTTGAAATCACAACTTCCTGGATATGTACAAGCAAAGCATCCATTAGCTAGTTAGTATATTGTAAAACAATCTGCATTTGATATAATAGAGAGAATGAATGTAACAAATGAGAGAAAAAGAGAGATCGACAACTTGTAATATGGAATTGGTAGCATAGCTATGCTCATTGTCTCCCCCAACCATACTGAAAATTTGTTGCAAGCCCATGAATGAATGTGGTTCAGTTCCTTATTAGATTTGTTCTGAAGCTACTGGGAGATAAAAATTTATGTCCAATATTGATCAATAAACTTGGAAAGCTCAAATCAACTTCTTACTTAGATTTGTTCTAGCTTGTTTGGCTAGCTTTAATACCACACACAACACCACTAAAAGAGGGGTTAAGCCCATCCCTGCGGTGTATAATTAATGCCCATCCCTGCGGTGTATAATAAATGCCCATCCCTGCGGTGTGGTGTATAATTAATAGGGGCACCAACCAAGGGTAAGCCACTACGAAAAAGTCGATTAGAAGAAATGAACATTTGGTGTTATTATTATTATCAAAATTACTAGGAAACCAGGTTTTTGTAATCTCATTAGTAACAATGTAGTTTATGGTCATCTTGACACAAGCACGCGCCTTTTATAAAATCAAGTAGGAAATTTTTTTTTTTTTTTTTTTTTTTACTCCAAAAGCTTGAACCACTACTTAACAATTAGCATATATGCCGCATTATTGTCTATCAATATTTCTCTGGTCCATTGTCAGGGACGGAGTTTTTTTTTTCTTTCTATTATGGTCACCCTTGCAATGTTGACTGGTTCGTCCCGTCCCACCCCTTCCTCTATTTGTTCTCACTTCTCGCTCTGCTCATTTCCCCTCTTTTGCTCCCTCTCTTTGATTACCGCGAGACCAGCAACCGTCCCTCCTCCTACTATCTTCCTCTCCCTCCCTTTTTGCTTGATTTAGTTCTTTTTCCCACCATCTCCATCAACAACTCCAACCTTTCTTTCCTGCTTTGAGAAAGAAGAATGTTTTAAAAAAATGTATTTTCTCGAGATGAATTTGTATCTCGAGGTTTAGTTTTTTCTTTTATTCATAGGATTTTTCTGGATATACATGAAAATTTTGATTCATTAATTTTTCCTCCTTCAAGATACATATTTGTATCTCGAGATTCTTCTGTGGGTTATTGTTTGAAAGACATGAGCCTTTTGAAAATCAATGCACGTTGACTGCTAGTCTTGGGGAGATTGCAATAGTGATTAATGATGGGGTAACCTCTAATATCCATTTATGATAGGTGGAAAATCGCAAATAATCCAATTTTTTTTGTCCACATGTAATTTTACATTTGAAATTAATTTTTGCTGTTTAACTTTGAGTAAGTCTAGGGAGCCATGTTTGGGTAAGTTTTGGCTTTTTACACTTTTTACCATTCCCTTTAAAACACAACCACAAACACCATTCATAGAAGGGGTAAAAATATCAAAAAAACCAAAATGGCCCAAAAGTTGCCAACAAATATGGCTTCCTAGAATTGTTGCTTAACTTTATATACCAATTTAATTTTCCTCCATATATTTATCTTTTGTGCTCCTACAAAGTAGCTTGTTAGACTCACTGTCTTCCCTATAGGTTAGACTGAGTTTTGTTTAGCAATTGGTGTTTTGAATAGTTATTTATGTATTATTCGAATTAAATTTTTTTGTTAAAGTAATTAATTATTATATTATCATTAATTAACTATATTCATCACTTTGCCCCCCTTCAACAAAAATCATGGTTCCGTCACTGTCCATTGCTTTAATTACCACTAACCAAGCTATGGCTATCCCATGTTTTTAGGCCCCAAAGCCTGCGACATTATCAGCCCAAGGACTTGAGGTAAGCAATTAAGGCTCTAATGCAAGCCCAATCTTATCCGAACATTTCACATAATTAAGTCATTGATGTAATGTCAATGGGATACTAGCTCATTTGGAAGATTTATGATGTATGATATCATAAGTCTGGGATTAAATTCTACCTGCGGCTTTGGGGTTGGAAGGGGTTAAAAAAAAGTGTGTTTCTTATTTTTTATTTTTATTTTTATTTTTATTTTTATTTTTTATTTTTTATTTTTTATTTTTTATTTTTTATTTTTTATTTTTTATTTTTTATTTTTTATTTTTTATTTTTTATTTTTTATTTTTTATTTTTTATTTTTTATTTTTTATTTTTTATTTTTTGTGATGACGGCCACCCTGATCTCCTTTCCTTTTCTTCATTTAAGTCAAAATAATATTAGGATTGCACTTAATAATGTTGATAACGACAATATTGATATTTTTCAATTTCTATAAGTTATGTGGTTTGAAACTTTTTTTTTAAAGGCAGGCGTGATGTTGGTGGGTATAGAATCCAAGACGTGGGTGTTAAACCACTATAATTATCCAACCAGGCTACCATTGGCTCATGTGATTTGAAACTTATACTCCAATCAATCCTTCTTAGTCACTACCTATTTAGCTGGCATTTGATGATACGAAGATTATGACAATAATTATGATAATGGTGGTGATAAAATATTCTGAAATATATGGTCAAAGAAAAAAAGTATTTTTAACAAACATATCAGCCTGACGTCTTCCTTCCGTTGTTGGCACAGTTCACTTCTCTTAATTGACTTTTTAATGGCAAACTTTTTATTGATGGTGTCCTTCAGCAGGTGATAATGTCCTTAAAAAATGTGGTGGTGTCCTTCAGAAAGTAGGATACTGATGGTGTCTTTCCAAAGAAATGGTGGTAGTATTTAGCAACAGTCATGACAAAAAGGCTAGAAACAAACACCCACAAGCCAACCAAGCATAAATGGCATGCTACCACATCCAAATTATATAAATTGTTATACATCAAAATCTCAAGCTTTTCTTGTCATGGACATGATGACATTAGCGTACTTGGTTTTCTCCTGCGCCAAGTGCTCTGCAGCAAGTTCTGCATATTTGACGAACAAATTGTTAAGTATCTCATCTCCAAATCCAAAGTGACTAACCAACAATGGCTCTATCACAGCTCTAACAGTTTTGGCTGCACTTTTCCCACTGATCGTCTTATCGAACGTGTATTCTGTAATTTGACTATCTTCATTTGCATCCCAATTCACTTCGAATATATCAACAAAATTTAGATCGAAAGACCCTTCCTTGGTAATTATGTCCCTTAGTTCCTCAGCACAGGGTGTATAGAAGGGTACATTGAATGAATAGACTTTGTCTTCTTCAACACACCCCTACAAGAAACAAAAATATTCATGTCATTCAGATAGTGTTATTGCAAATAGTGAAATGGCATAAAATGTGAGCAATAACGAAACAGACAAACTTTAAATCTGTATCTACCTGAGAGACCAAATAGTTGAGTGCTTCCGCTAACAACCCCCAAAATTGACAAGACTCTGAGCTTGCAGGGTTTAAGCTTTTCCTTCCTACAACTGTTAAGACCATTCGCCCTCCACAAATAATCTCTTCAGCACGTAAACTTAAGAAATAAGAGAAATCTTTCTGAAATTGCTCAAAATATGCTTTAAACACCTCTGGAGGGCTCGTCTTTGCCATGTAAATATTTTCTTTATTATTTTCAATCCCCTGAGGAACCTAAAATGTCAAATAAATAACTACTTCAGCGATCCAATTGGTAAGTTGTTTCAGTACCAATGATTTTTCATCTTATCTTATATATAATTATTTAAAACCCTAACATGCACCATATTTGAGTTTGATTTTGTTCACCGTTTGAATCATATTAGCAACTTGAATCAAAGTTAGGCTTGTCCATTTTCGCCTGGATTTTTCAGGGGAAATGGTTCAACCAACCAAGTTGCATCCTAAGCACTTGCAGATGTTCTGATATTTATTACTAGCTAATTTGAAATTTTTCTATGCATCCAAAGGTTACTCTACGCGACATTTTTCCTTGCAAATTAAACTCTTAAATGTTAAGAGTATGGTTGCACATTGGTTTTAATACTAATAAGATCTTAATTAATTACTGGAATACTTCTCTTGAGATCTTGTATTATTTGTGACATTTCTTTGTTAAAGGAAGTGTAATTTGTGAGTTGTGAAAAGAGAAGCAAACCTGAGAAAGCCAATGCAGACTGTAAGAAGAGTGAACCAACCATAGAGTCTTTCTTGGAAATAGTCTTTCATAAAAAGAACCAGGTGTGCCACTAATGAAACAATTAACAGTACCCGATTTTCCTTTGTCCTTGTTGAGCTTTCCATAAAATGCTGATACTATTTTGAAAAGGATATTGAAGTCATTCGATGGAAGATCATTTAGATAAATCTGAAATTCAGGTTTGGAACGTTCTTGTGTGCAACAAAATGCATTGACAGTCTCAATGATATTCGATACAACCTTTAGGCTGTTTGGACTCGAAGCACAACCCAAATCTGCAATTGTGAGGTTTTGAGGTGATGTTTTGGCATAGAGATCTTCAACCACCTCATCCACGAATGGTTTTGCCTTTGAAATCACAACTTCCTGGATATGTACAAGCAAAGCATCCATTAGCTAGTTACTATATTGTAAAACTATCTGCATTTGATATAATAGAGAGAAATTTAGAATGAAACAAATTAGAGAAAAAGAGAGATCTGACAACTTGTAATATGGAATTGGTAGCATAGCTATGCTCATTGTCTCCTCCAACCATACTTAAAATTTGTTGCAAGTCCATGAATGAATGTGGTTCAGTTCTTTATTCGATTTGTTCTGAAGCTACTAGGAGATAAAAATTTATGTCCAATATTGATCAATAAACTTGGAAAGCTCAAATCAACTTCTTATTTATAAAAACAAATACTAAGACATCTAGCTTGTTTGGCTAGCTAACACAACTAAAAGAGGGGTTGAGCCCATCCGTGCGGTGTATAATTAATAGGGGGACCAACCAAGTGTAATGTTCCCACTTGCATTAGAAGAAATGAACATTTGGTGTTAATGTTCCCACTTGAATGTGGTCCAAGGAGGGGTTGAGCTACATTGCTAGCTTGATTGGGAAACCTACTAGGTTTGATCGAGCCATCTTAGCTAGAGCTCGCCTCACAATTGCAGTAATCTGTGTCGGAGAGAAGCGAGATAAGAAGCTTCCAACCTTCATTAAATTAGATGTGGATAGAGAAGGAGGTGAGTTGGATGAAATTGCAATCGACTATCCTTGCAATCGACATTATTGATATTTTTCAACTTCTATAAGTCATGTGGTTTGAAACTTTTTTTTCTTTAAAGGCAAGCGTGTCGTTGGGGTGTACCCAAGACGTGAGGGTTAAACCACCACATCCCTAATCATCCAACAAAGTCACTTTCCCTCCCACAAAGTCAGTCAGTCAGTCAGTCACTGTTGCTGCTCGAGCTGGAAAGGGAATGTATAGACAATATCTATTTTTTTTTGTTTGAAAGGCAAAAAGGGTTTTTATAGGATCCCAAAACCCATAAAGATGTCACAAGTTGGGTTTGAATCCATGACCTAATGATACCATCCGCCAAGCTCTAACCGTTGTTGTATAGACAATATCTTATTGTAAGCTGTTAACTTTCTGTTTTAATTTTTTATCAAACGCATTTGTAGATCTTCGAGTCCTTAATCGAGTCGGTTCTTTTTCTTTTCTTTTTTTGGTAGTCAAACACCCATCTTCATCACAAATATCTGAGATCATCCACGGTTCAACTTCTTTATTTTTCTTAGTTCAATTTGTCATTTGAAAATATGATCTTTCTTTTTTCAAAAATTTTAATCAAAATATATATCCAACTAACACTTACACTACACCATAATTGCAATTTTGCAACACAATCAAATTTTTAATTGTATAATTCTTCAACTGTAGCAATAGTTTTATTAGTTTTTTTTTTGTATAGTTACTGCTTTTATATGATACAATTCTAAGCCATGCTCTTAAATTGTGTTATCAATGGTGGATGATTTATTTTTATAGTTTATTTTAGTTTTACAGTTTATAGATGATGATTACTATTGTTCTTTCATTCAATAATCAATTAATGCTCATAAATGAGAAAAACTCCACACTAAATAATTTTTTATTACAAAAAAATTATAAGTCAGTGTTACATATATTAAGTTGTTGCAATAAAGTTGAAACATCTCAAACTATCGGTGTAACAAAGAGTTGGTGCAACCGAGTCAAATATTCTAAGCCAACTCCATCCCAACACATGCACCATATTTGAGTACGATTTTGTTAACCCTTTGAGCTAGTCATCAAAATTTGGGCTTGTCCAATCTCGCCTGGATTTTTCATGGGAAATGGTTCAACCAACCAAGTTGCATCCTAAGCACTTGCAGATGTTCTGATATTTGTTACTAGCTAATATATATTTGAAATTTTTCTATGCATCTAAAGGTTACTCTACGCGACATTTTTCCTTGAAAATTAAACTCTTAAATGTTAAGAGTATGGTTGCACATTGGTTTTAATACTAATAAGATCTTAATTACTGGAATACCTCTCTTGAGATCTTGTATTATTTGTGTTAGAATAAACAAATCAGTCATGTAAATTAGTTAGTTGACTATTAGTTAGTTAGCTAATCAGTTCAAAGTCTGTTCATATTGTTATGAATATTAGTTAGTTAGTTAGTTACAGAGTTCATAGTCTGTTTCATAGTCAGTTTATAGCTAGCTGTTCTGTTTCTAGATGGCTATATATACACCTCCAATGTACATTGAAAGATAGAATGAAAATCATATTGAATTCATTGTTAGAGTTATAGTTTCAACATGGTATCAGAGCACCATTATAGCTCTTCATCTTATCATCTCTGTCAGTTCTAAATTTTTTTTTTTCCTCTTCTCTTTTCTCTCTGCATCTTCACCATTGCTAATGGCGGATTCTAGTTCTTCCAATGCTGCTTCTGCTAGCAATTCTAGTTCTACAGAAGGTAAACCTGTCATGTTTACTCATGTTCTGTCTGTTAAACTGAGTGAGAGCAATTACCTGCTATGGAAGCAACAGGTGTTAGCAACCATTAAGGGTCATAAGTTGCAGAAATTCATTGAGAAAGATACTTCTCCACCTCGATTTCTATCAACTGAAGATCAAGCTCTTGGTAGAGTCAATCCAGAGTTCATCAGTTGGGAGCAACAGGATCAATTGTTGTTTTCTTGGCTCCTTTCATCCATGATGGAATCCTTGTTAACAAGGTTAGTTGGATGTGAATCCTCAGCTCACATATGGAGTACTCTTGAGGTGTTCTTTAATTCTCAAACCACTGCTAAGATTTCTCAGTTTCGGACACAACTTCAGAGCATCAAGAAGTGTGATATGAATATCAATGATTATCTACTCAAGATCAAGACTATCATTGATCAACTGGCTTCTGTTGGCCATGTACTGTCATCTCAAGATCACATCAATGCCATCTTTGATGGTCTTCCTCAGACTTATGATACTTTCATAGTATCAGTTTCTTCCAGGTCAGATTCTTATAGTATTGCTGAGATAGAATCCCTTCTTCTGGCTCAAGAAACACATATTGAGAGGCATACCAAACATCTAGATGTCTCTAGTTCAGTCAATGTAGCTCAAAGTAACTATAGGCCTTCTCCTAGGTCCTTTACTTCCAATCCTTGGCGTCCACAGTTCAGGTCCCCTATCAATACTGTCTCATTCATTCAGAGGTGGTGCAAGGTTTGGATCTGGGAGAGGTTCTCGTCCTAACTTTCACAATACAAAACCTCAATGTCAAATTTGTGGCAAGACAGGTCACATGGCTTTCAAATGCTATCATAGGTTTGATAACAACATATCCAATCCTTGGAATTCAAACACTGCTTCTCAGCAGTCAGCAGTCTCTTCTCAGCAAGCCAATATGCAAGCCAATCTTACTTCCAGGAATGCTACAGATGAACATTGGGGAGGTGGTTCAGATTCTCACCATTATCAGCCTCAAGGATTAATGTCTGCTTCTAGTTCATCTGACAATAGATGGTTCCCTGATTCTGGTGCTACAAATCATTGCACTCCACATATTCATAACTTGAAGTCATCCTCTCCTTACTATGGTAATGATCAGCTTTTCATTGGGGATGGTTCAGGTCTGCCCATTCAAAATGTTGGTGAGTCAACATTATCATCTTTCAATTCTTCCAGAATTTTACATCTGAGGCATGTTCTACAAGTACCCAAGCTTACTAAAAACCTTTTGAGTGTCTCCAAATTTGCTCAAGATAATAATGTTTATTTTGAGTTTCATCCTAATTCTTGTTTTGTTAAGGATCAGGACACCAAGAAGATCCTCTTGACAGGCACACTTAGCAATGGGCTGTATGTGTTTCCTTCTCCATCTCTAGCTACTTCAGTTCATCCAACACTTGACTCTTCTTCAACTTCCTGCAAGTCAGTGTATACAGCATCTTCTAAGTCTAAGGCTGCATCACCAGTATCTCTTTGGCATGCCCGTTTGGGCCATCCTTCATTTTCTCTTGTTCAAAGAATTTTAAGACAGTGTAATATTCCTACTCCTAGTACAGATGTATCTTTGTTTTGTTCTTCTTGTTGTCTAGGCAAAATACATAGACTACCTTATACTAGTTCTTCCACTGTCTACCACAACCCTTTGGAACTTATACATACAGACCTATGGGGTCCTGCCTCAACTGTCTCTTCTTCAGGGTATAAATACTACATTCATTTCATAGATGCTTATAGTAGATTTACATGGGTTTATCTCTTACAAAACAAGTCTGATGCTTTTCCCACTTTTCTCAAGTTCAAAGCTCAAGTAGAACTTGAATTCAATCTCCCTATTAAGTGTGTTCAATCTGATTGGGGAGGTGAGTACAGATCATTCTCTAAGTTTTTAGCTCAAAATGGAATCATTCATAGATTAGCTTGTCCTACTACTCACCAACAGAATGGTGTAGCTGAACGCAAACACAGGCATATCATTGAGTCAGCCCTTACTTTGCTAGCTCATGCATCTATTCCTTTAAAATTTTGGGATGAAGCTGTCAGAACTTCTGTTTATCTTCTTAACAGAGTTCCTACCTCTGTATTGAATGGTATTTCTCCTTTTGAGTGTCTTTATCACAAAGCACCAGATTATAGTCATCTCAAGGTATTTGGTTGTTCATGCTATCCCAATGTTAGGCCTTACAATGCTCATAAGTTGCAATATAGGTCTGAAGAGTGCACTTTTCTTGGTTATAGCATTCAACACAAAGGATATAAGTGTAGGTCTCCTACTGGTCGTATCTTCATATCCAGAGATGTTTTGTTTCATGAGAATTCCTTTCCATTCCACAATGACCACTCTTCTTCTATCCAACTCAATTCTCTCTTTCCTGAATTTACATCTTCTCATATTCCTATGGCAGTTCCATCTGTATTCACACCCACTGTTCCCTCTACAAGGTTCTCTAACTCTACACTGCAGAGTCCTGCTCTTCCTCAGCATACAACTTGCCATATCAATCCCTCTCAGCATCCTAATTGCAATGCTGATTTTCTTATTAATAATACATCTTCTAGTGCTCATCAGCCTCCTTCTTCTAGTCACTTACCTACTACTAATACTCTGCCTACTCTGCCTACACTGCCTATTCTGCCTACTCAGCCTACAGGACATCAAATGATCACTAGATCAAAATCAGGCATCTACAAACCAAAGCTGTTTCTGGCCTCCACAGAACCATCAAGTTTAAAGGAAGCCTTGAATACTCCTCATTGGCTTGCTGCCATGCAAGATGAGTATTTTGCTCTCCAACGAAATCATACTTGGTCACTGGTTGATTATCCTCCTCATAGAAGCATTGTTGGTTGTAAATGGCTTTTCAAAGTTAAAGAGAATTCAGATGGGACAATACAGAAATATAAAGCTCGCCTAGTTGCTAGAGGCTTTCAACAAACTGAAGGTTTTGATTACAAGGAAACTTTCAGCCCAGTGGTCAAACCGTCTACAATCAGAAGCATCTTATCAGTTGCAGTTACTTACTCCTGGTCAGTGTTCCAGTTAGACATCAACAATGCCTTCCTAAATGGGGTTTTACAAGAGGAGGTCTACATGATGCAACCACCTGGGTTTGTAGATCCATCTCGGCCTGATGCTGTGTGCAAGCTTTCCAAAGCTATATATGGTCTAAAACAAGCCCCTAGAGCCTGGTTTGACAAGCTTCAACACACTCTGCTCACATTTGGTTTTACTGCCACAAAGTCAGACTCCTCTTTGTTCATCAGACACTCCCCTTCTCCCATTTTTATTCTAGTCTACGTTGATGATATTCTAGTGACAGGATCCAGTAATACTGATATTTCTAAGTTGATATCTCAACTTCATGCTCAGTTCAGTTTGAAAGATATGGGATTGGTTAAATATTTTCTGGGTATTCAAGTTCAACACACTACTACTGGCATGTTCCTCTCTCAGACCAAATACATTCAAGACCTTCTTTGTAAAGCTAAAATGCAACATGCTAATGGGATGCCTACCCCTATGTCAGGTGGTGAGAAAATGCTGGATACAAGGAGTGATCCATTCAATGATGTTCAGATGTATAGGAGTGTTGTGGGTGCCTTACAATATGTAACTATCACTAGACCTGATATAGCTTATTCTGTCAACAAGGTATGTCAGTTTATGCAAAATCCACTTGAAGCTCACTGGAAAGTTGTTAAGCGAATCTTGAGATACCTGAAAGCTACATCAACTTATGGTCTTCACATAGTTCCTGTTTCTTCATTCCAATTCACTGGGTATTGTGATGCAGACTGGGCATCAGATGCTACTGATAGGCGGTCAACTTCAGGGTATTGTGTGTATTTAGGATCAAACCTAATATCTTGGTCATCAAAGAAACAAAGTGTTGTTTCTCGAAGTAGTACTGAAGCTGAGTACAGGAGCCTAGCATCATTAACTGCTGAATTATCTTGGTTGCAAACACTCTTCTCTGAGTTAAGGATTGCTAGTGGCACTCCTACTGTCTGGTGTGACAATATGAGTGCAGTTTTCCTCAGTGCCAATCCAGTTCTTCATGCTAGAACTAAGCATATTGAAATTGACATTTTCTTTGTCCGAGAGAAGGTTGCAAGGAAACTCCTCAATGTACTTCATATCTCTGCCAAGGATCAAATTGCTGATGTTCTCACCAAAGCTCTAAGTACATCTAGATTTCTACTCCTTCGTGACAAACTCAGTGTTGTCAATGAGACTACACTTAGTTTACGGGGGAATGTTAGAATAAACAAATCAGTCATGTAAATTAGTTAGTTGACTATTAGTTAGTTAGCTAATCAGTTCAAAGTCTGTTCATATTGTTATGAATATTAGTTAGTTAGTTACAGAGTTCATAGTCTGTTTCATAATCAGTTTATAGCTAGCTGTTCTGTTTCTAGATGGCTATATATACACCTCCAATGTACATTGAAAGATAGAATGAAAATCATATTGAATTCATTGTTAGAGTTATAGTTTCAACAATTTGTGACATTTCTTTATTAATGTGAAGGAAGTCTAATTTGTGAGTTGTGAAAAGAGAAGCAAATTAAACCTGAGAAAGCCAATGCAGACTGTAAGAAGAATGAACCAACCATAGTCTTTCTTGGAAATAGCCTTTCATAAAAAAAAACCAGGTGTGCCGCTAATGAAAAAATTAGCAGTACCCGATTTTCCTTTGTCCTGGCCTTCTTGAGCTTTCCATAAAATGCTGATACTATTTTGAAAAGGATATTGAAGTCATTCGACGAAAGATCATTTAGATAAATCTGAAATTCAGGGTTGGAGCGTTCTTGTGTGCAACAAAATGCATTGACAGTCTGAATGATATTCGATACAACCTTTAGGCTGTTTGGACTCGAAGCACAACTTGAGGTGATGTTTTGGCATAGAGATCTTCAACCACCTCATCCACGAATGGTTTTGCCTTTGAAATCGCAACTTCCTGGATATGTACAAGCAAAACATCCATTAGCTAGTTACTATATTGTAAAACTATGTGCATTTGATATAATAGAGAGAGAATGTAACAAATGAGAGAAAAAGAGAGATCGACAACTTGTAATATGGAATTGGTAGCATAGCTATGCTCATTGTCTCCTCCAACCATACTGAAAATTTGTTGCAAGTCCATGAATGAATGTGGTTCAGTTCTTTATTCGATTTGTTCTGAAGCTACTAGGAGATAAAAATTTATGTTCAATATTGATCAATAAACTTGGAAAGCTCAAATCAACTTCTTACTTATAAAAATAAATACTATAGACAGAACGGAGCGAGGATTTTCATTGAATGGGGGCAGAGTGATGAGTCATATTTAACTAATGATAATATAATAATTAAGTACTTTAATATAATTTTTGTTAAATTTTGAACAATACATAAATAACTATACAAAACTTCATCTAATCCATGGGGGAGGAAAATTGATCTAACAATCTACTTTGTAGGTACACAAGAGATAAATATATATAGGACGGCAGCACACTTGCCTTTCAAATATACATAACAAGGCGAGAACTCGGCATCGTGCAATTGTATTGATCTGGTCAATTCATTTGGTGTATAAAGTTAAGGGCCAAAAATACTAATGTGTCATTTCTCCAAAGTAATCCTATGAATACAATATTAAACTAGATCTTGATATACAAATTCATCTCGAGAAAATACTTTTAAAACATTATTCTTCTTCAAAACAGAAAAAATAGGTTGGAGCGTTGGTGGGAAAGGAAAATAAATGAAACAGAGAGAGAATGAGAGGAAGAGAAGTGGAGGCAAAGCGGTTGTTGTTCTCATAGTAAACATTTTTTTTTATCCATAACCCTCCCCACCTCATGCCGCCGGCCGAGTTCGAACCTGTGACGTGTGATTCCATACGCTATACCTCTACTAACTCAGCTAGTACACTTTTACCAGTAAACAAATAGAGGGTAAAGAAAAGAAGAAATGGAGGAACGGGGTTGTCAGCGTCACTGAGAATAGTGAAAGAGAAGAATGGGTGGGGCGGGATGGCGTCGTCGATTGCAAGTTAGGCAAATCGAGTTTTTTTTCTAAAGTCAGTGGGGGCAAGTGCCCCCACTTGACCCCACGTAAATCCGTCCCTGACTATAGATATCTAGCTTGTTTGGCTAGCTTTAACACCACACACAACACCAATAAAAGAGCGGTTGAGCCCATCCGTGCGGTGTATAATTAATAGGGGGACCAACCAAGTGTAAACCACTACGAAAAAGTTGATTAGAAGAAATGAACATTTGGTGTTAATGTTCCCACTTGCATGTGGTCCAAGGAGGGGTTGAGCTACATTGCTAGCTTGACTGGAAACCTGCTAGGTTTGATCGAGCCATCTTAACTAGAGCTCGCCCCACAATTGCAGTAATTTGTGTCGAAGAAAAGCCAGATAAGAAACTTCCAACCTTCATTAAATTAGATGTAGATAGAGAAGGAGGTGATTTGGATGAAATTGCAATCGACATTATTGATATTTTTCAACTTCTATAAGTCATGTGATTTGAAACTTTTTTTTCTTTAAAGGCAAGTGTGTTGTTGGTGGATATAGAACTCAAGACGTGAGGGTTAAACCACCACATCCCTAATCATCCAACAAAGTTAGGTGGGGATTAAACCACCACATCTCTAATCATCCAACAAATTCACTTTCCCTCCCACAAAGTCAGTCAGTCACTGTTGTTGCTCGAGCTGGAAAGGGAATGTATAGACAATATCTTTCTTTTTTTTTGGAAAGTGAGCTGGGGTTTTTAGGGTCCCCGAACCTTATATTAATAAAAAAAGTTGATGATAAAGTTTACAATCGCTCATACGTTCACTCGTTTCATCATCTACAAAACAATAAACTTGTTTCAAAGCTTCAACAAAGAACCTAATTAGTTCTAGCTTCACCGTCTCCAAGTTATGGAGTAACCTTGTAGAGTGTTCTGCTACTAAAGTGGTTGCATGATAGACATGCCATAACTTTCGTCATTGTAATTACCAATCAATCTTTTAAGCACTCTCATGACCTGATTTATACCTAATGTGGGTCTCAGGATTTATGAGAAGTCGTCGTAAAGAATCGAAACACAATGAATCATGATATAGAAACCATTGAATGCTAACACTAATCTAGCATCCCTACAAGGTTCTAATAAGCATTTGCATTCTACCTGTATTATCATCATCAGTTACCTGAATTTAGGATTTGTCTTCTTACTTCGAGAAGACCTTCGAGGAACATATTCTGTGGGAGACTGTATTGTGGTAACCTCATGTTCTTCTTCAATAGTGTTTTGCCCCACCTTTGCTGTTTTCGCTTCAAGTATGCTTTTAACTTAGGTGACCAATGCACCCCTACCTATCCTTGCAATTTCTGATTTCAAAACATTGATGACTTGGGGTGTTAGCCAATCCATGGGCGATGTTGGATCTTCCCCCCATCTTCCATCAGTTATCTCTCGTCATACTTCAAGAAGTGTAGAAGCTGATTTTGAGGTTGCATCAACCTCTTCACTGCAGCTTTCCTCACTTTTTTTATTGCGCCTTGGTCCCTGTTCTCGGTTATCTTTGGGATAGCTACCCCTGGTTCCACGCCTACCAGATGATTTGTGATGGGAGAAGCATAGCGTATCTGATCACTGTTGAGCAATTCATGCTCACCATTTTGACACCCCAACTCCGGTTGTTGACACCCCAATGCAGGTTGAAAATGTTACGCCCCAAACTGTGTCCCAGGGACCGTAAGGATCAGCTCATCATCTGCCTGGGGGGGCTCGAGGTCCCTCTCTCTGTAATATCTTAATTTGGCTGGTTTCAATACTTGTATTCACATCTTCAAACTCAGGACTTGTTGTCCCCGGGCTGCCTAGATCATTATGATTAGTTAGGTCTCCTTGCTTCGCTTTTTCAATCTCACTAGTTGTGTATCCCGCCTCTTGAAGGCCTTCCTCTGTTGTTTCTTGTACGAATATGTCACTGGCGGTAGCCTTTTCTTTACTAGTCGAAAAAAGTCTTTGTTTGATTACTCTCATCTTCAATATTATCCCCCATAAGCATCTCAAACTTGTTCGACAACAATAAATTCACCGGCTCTTTGGCCACTGGTTTCTCCACACCCACTCCCTCCTTGATTTCCTCCCCCATATTATTTTTTGCACCACTCGTGCCAACCTCTGATTTTGTAACTTTATTTTTATGAGCCACTGGAACATATTGTTGTTTGACAACTTTAGCTTCCACCTTTTGTTTTTCATTATTCTCTTCATTTACCACATGGGATGCTTTCAGATTGCCCTTGAGACCTAACTTTTTCCTGCAAAATTTCTCCTGATGCCCTAGCAAAGAACAATAATCACAATATTTGAACCCCGGGTATTCAATATTCTGCCAAAAGCCCCTATTGTTAGCCATGTCTATCCAAATTCTATTAGATAGCTTATCGCCAAAGACATCTCCACACAAACACGGGAAAATTTTGAGCGTGATAAACATCGAATATGATCATCCATGCGCAAAAACCTACCAAAAGAGTTCACAATTGTTTTTAAAATAGGAGGATGAAATAAATGCAAAGGCAAGTTAGGCAACTCTACCCATAATGTAACCGATATCGGATCTGCTTTGAGACTGAAACCATCATGCCAGTGGAAAGCTTTGAATCGAACTCCACGAATCAAAAAGGAATCTCTCAATAGGACTTTCTTTGCTTCCGCCTTAGATTGAAAACGGACTAAAACGTGGCGTTGATCAAGTAATCCTAATGAGAAATCTCCTAGGATACCCCAGTTTCTGTGAATCGAATCCCGAATATCTTCCAAAGTTGGCATGTAGGTAGAGAATTTTAATACAATCACATGCTTCTCCATGAAAGCTTCTCCACGAACTTCATCCGCTACTGTAATCCCAATTGCCGACTCCCCATCTTTTTGGAATCTAGTTCCCTCAACATACGTATCCGTAGTCTCCTCCACCAAAAAATTTTCGAGGATTTGGGCAAACAAAGGCTTAGGAGCCCCTTTGATACCCCGATCCTTTGATTCCCCACAATGGGGGAAAGAGTGTTGACGGTCGTCATACATATCAAGCGGACGGTCTAGATTGGCCTGCACCTTGCAATGGCCAAACAAACAGGGCTAGGCGGACTGTTACATCGACCAGCAAGAGGCGGCTTGGCGGTGACGGCGGCCTAGCTTGAGTGTCTCTGCGTCTGAGGAGCGTCTTTGCGTCTGAGATCTGCGTCTCTGTGTGGGTGAGCGTCTCAGACCAAGGCGTTGTGTGCAAGAGGTTCTCTCCTCCTCCGCGAGAGGTGCTCTCCTCCTGATCCATTGAGTGGCGAGAGGTTCTCTCCTCTTGATCCACGGCGAGAGGTTCTCTCCTCCTGAGTGGCACAAGAGGTTCTCTCAGATCTAATTTTCTCTGACTTGAATCGGCGAGAGGTTCTCTCCTCCTCCGCGAGTATAGACAATATCTTACTGAAAGCTGTCAATTTTCTGTTTTAATTTTTTTATCTAACGCATTTGTAGATCTTCGAGTCCTCCATAGTAGGGGTGGGCACGGGACGGGATGGGACGAGATATACCCATCCCTATCCCATCCCATTCATACGGGATCGGGACGGGACGGGATCAGCGTGCTGCCTGTGACTGCTGCGAAGATTATCATCATATAAGAGCGTGAAAAATAACTTTCTTATAATTAGATATAGATGTGGCATGCAAATATATGGGTAGCCACTAAATCCCCTAACAATATAGTCGAGTGGGCTGACTTTTAGAAAATGACATATAAATGGGACTCACTAAGAATATTGTGTCGCTGTGATGGCCTCCCAACTGATTTTACAATTTCATTACTGTGGAAAACAAAATTCATGGTTCCTTGACAAAACGACATTTCATCTTTTGTTAGGGAAGAAATATAGACCTATTGGTGATGCTCTAACATATTCATAATGGTTTACCATCAATACATATATCGTAATTAAAAACAATTATTTTTACAGCCCGGGGCATCTCAAATTTTTGGCTCCGCCCCTGAATGTTCCCTTCTGAATATGTATTACTCAGTTAATTGTTATTTTTCATCTTCACCTGGGTATTATCAATATTTGGAAGTTAAATAATTGGAGCCACTTTTATTGGGAATCCAAGCAACAGTCTGCTATCTTTCTCTTGCTTAATGAATATTTATTTCTTGAAGTAACATTTATGTTACCCCTGCAAACACCACGAGTTTATGTCAATCATCTGTAAGTTTATATGAATATAAATAAATAAATAAATAAAATATTAATCATCATCATCATCAAAGCCCATTCCCGAGATTTTCGGGGTCGGCTACATGAATTTTGGTTCTCCAAGCAATGCGATCTTCCCACATTTCCTCACCTAATCCAAGCTCAATGATATCTTCATTCACCGTCTTCATCCAAGTTTTCAACGATCGTCCCCTCCGTCTACACCCTCCATTAACTTGCCAATCTAAACATTTTTTAATTGGCGCCGTGCTTGGTCTCCTCCGCACATGACCAAACCAAGTTAAACGTCTTTCTCTAATTTTTTCCTCTATGGGCGCTACACCTAAGTATTTCCTAATTCTTTCATTTCTAATCTTATCCTTACGAGTTTTACCACACATCCACCTTAACATACGCATTTCTGCTACTGCCATCCTATGCGTATGTTGTCCCGTAGTAGCCCAACATTCTGAACCGTATAGCATGGCTGGTCGAACAATTGTCTTATAGCATTTCCCTTTTAGCCTTGCAGGCATCCTTCTATCGCACAATACTCCTGACGCCATTCGCCATTTCAACCAACCAGCTTTAATCCTGTGGTCTACATCTGCTCCAATAGCCCTATTCTTTTGAATTATAGACCCTAGATATCGAAAAGCCTCACACTCCGGGACCTCAACACCTTCGATCTCAATTGAATGACTTCTCCCTCTTGGTTCACACCCAAAGTTGCACACTAAATACTCCGTCTTCGAACGGCTAATTCTAAAACCTTTACTCTCTAAAGCCTCCTGCCACTTAACTAATTTCTGACCTAAACCTGCACTAGTCTCATCCATTAAGACAATATCATCTGCAAATAACATGCACCAAGGTACATCTTCTTGCAGATGTCTCGTCAACTCATCCATGACCAAAGCAAAGAGATATGGACTTAACGCCGACCCTTGATGTAGTCCTACTGTCACTGGAAATTCACTAGACATCCCACCTACTGAGCGAACACTTGTTACAACCCCTTCATACATATCCTTAATGATATCGACATAACATTGAGACACTTTCTTCCTTTCAAGCACCCACCAAATTAACTCCCTGGGGACCCTATCATATGTTTTCTCCAGATCAATAAAAACCATATGCAAACTCTTACGTGCCTCTCGATATTTTTCTACAGTTTGCCTAAGCAGGAAGATGGCCTCCGTAGTAGACCTACCTGACATAAATCCAAATTGATTCTCCGAAATCGTGGTTAAACTCCTAAGTCTTTGTTCTATAACCCTCTCCCAAAGTTTCATCGTATGACTCATAAGCTTTATCCCTCTATAGTTCGAGCAATTCTGGATATCCCCTTTGTTCTTATAAATTGGTACCACAATGCTATGCCTCCATGAATCTGGCATTTTTCTAGTTTCCAAAATCCTATTAAAGAGCTTAGTTAGCCATTGAATCCCAACTTCTCCCAGACATTTTCATGCTTCAATCGGTATATCATCCGGTCCAACGGCCTTCCCTGTCTTCATTCTTTTTAAAGCTTCTCTCACTTTTGTGGCACTAACTCTGCGATGGAACACGCGATCTCTCCCTTCCTGTGAAGCATACCCCTCCAAGTTTAACTCCCCTACATGTGTTCCATTGAGTAGGTTCCAAAAGTAATCCTTCCATCTATCTAAAATAGCTTTATCCTGCATTAAGACTCTTCCATCCTCATGCTTAACACACTTAACATGACTCAAGTCCCTAGTTTTTCAGGACGGGATTGGCTCGGGACGGGACGGGATTGGCTGGATTGAAAATCTTCATCCCATCCCATCCCATTCTAGAACGGGACGGGACGGGATCGAGATGAAATTATTCAATTCCATTAAGACCCGGAAAAATCGGGACGAAGTGAAATCGGGACGGGATCGAGATCGCGAGATGAGATGCCCACTCCTACTCCATAGAGACTGTTCTTTTTCTTTTCTTGTCAAACACCCATCTTCATCACAAATATCTGAGATCATCCACAGTTCAACTTCTTTATTTTTCTTAGTTCGATTTGTCATTTGAAAATATGATCTTTCTTTTTAGAAAAAATTTTAATCAAACTAACACTTACACTACACCATAAATGCAATTTTGCAACACAGTCAAAATTTTAATTGTATCATTTTTTTTAGAGTAATTCTAGATGTCGAGGGTTTGGGCGAGGTTTTGGGCGAGGGAAGTGCGTCGCACGCGAGCAGCTGACGTGGCTCAAAAAAAAAAAAAAAAAAGTTTTGCGAGGGAAATGAAAAATTTGGGCGAGAAGAAGGAGGGAATGGGGAGAGTAAGCTCAGACCTCCCTCTCCCTCTCCCCATTTTCATTCTCAAGCATACCTCCCTCTCCCTCTCCCCATTCTCCCGAAGCTCTCCCTCTCCCCAAATGAAGCTCTCCGTCTCCACCCTCTCCCCATCATCGACTCAAACGAAGCCAAAGAAGAAGAAAGAGAAGAAGCTCTCCTCGTCCCTTCCCTGTCGTAGGCCAGAGAAGAAGAAGGAGCTCACCCTCGTCCCTTCCCTCTCGCAAAAGCTAAGGTACCTTCATTTCTAGATCTAGGGTTTTTAGATCTAGGGTTTCTTATTTTAGATCTAGGGTTTTTTTTCGATTTTTTAGATCTGTTGGTCTTCACGATTTACTGAATTTATTCAATTGCATTAACCCCTCGAGGACATTAGGGTTTCTTCTTCTGTTGGTGTGTTGGTCTGTTTGTCTGTTTTGGCTCCCAATAAAAGAACCAGTTGAAGTACTCAGAAGGAAGAACAACCAATATCCTTATTCAGTACTACCTCTAAGGACACAATCAGCTCTCACCACAACAACTCTTCTTCTTCTTGACATCGAGTCTAATGTGCCCGGTTCTCCCAAACTCCCTGTTTTCATCTTGACAAGGTACCACCTTTCAACATAAACTACTTGAATCTCCACTTTTAGTTTGATATTTTTTCTATATGAGATTAGCCATATATGTTCATTTTTAGATAAGTTTTTCAAGTTTTTTGTTAGTATTATTACCATGTTTAATGTCAAATCAAGCTTATAAGATTTTTATCATCTGAATGCTTAATTCATGCTTTTACTACTTTTTTTTTTAATTAATCAAACCAAATGACAAATGCTTAATTCATGATGCCTATGACAAACGCTTAATGTCAAATGCTTAATTCATGATTTTTATCATGGCTTGTGGTTATTACTTCCTTTCTCTTTTCAAACGCTGTTATGGACCTTTGCAATGTGTTGATCATTTGGAATATTTATGCATATTCTAATTATGTTCTATTGAAAATGTAGGCTAAAATTGCTGGGAAGGGGAGCTACTCTGGTGTATTTCAGGAGTATGATGAGTACGTTCCAATGGTTGACAAAGCAGTTGATGCTGTATGGAAGAAAGAAGTGTCTCATCAAAAGTCATTTGCACACAGAGGTTTGCAATCTCAACTTATGGTTTCCTAAAGGGACTAACATTTTTGTCTCTCGGCTGCTTTGATTATTGCAGTTCACAATCCTGCTTTGGTTATTCTGTTTCAGAGTCCTGCTTTAGGTATTCTGTTTCTAAGTCCTAAGCTGAGCTAATGGACACGGTTTGTAAGAGGAGGGAGGGTGCAAAGTGGAGGGGGCCAGAAAAATAGCAAAATTCTAAGGGGGCAATTAGTTAAATTTGATTACTATTCAGCACTATTTGACATATGCTTGCAGTGCCTTACACTTAATGCTTTATGTGTGACCTTCCGATTCATTTTATTAACATTACTGAGTGCATGTAACATTTGTGATCTTTTTTTGCAGGCTTTGCATGAAGCATTGATGAGGCAAGAGGATCTGCTCGCTTATATAGACAGCCAAGAAGAAGCCAAGTTTCGACTGGTAAGTTGAATCAACATTTTGACTTACAGTTTTCGCAGAGTTGGTTCACATTCTAATTAAAGATCATTACAGTTTTTTTCGGTAAAATTTAGCCATCACGAGCCATGTTCTGTGGGTATACCGTAGATTTTTGTTGAGAAATTGTTGTGAGCCAACAGCTGATCAGCAAGGTCCCTATGGCGTCTCCTCCGTCGGCGTTTCGGCTCTCGCTAACGATATCTTTCAGTTCGACATTACATCTCAGGTATATAGTAATTGAAGTTTTGAAGTTCTGGGTAATTTGATTATAGTATGATATGAGCATACTCTAATATGTATTGTTTATATCAATTTAGGTACCAGAAGGACTCAGCCAGTATGTGGTATCATCTAAGAAAGCTCAGGCTAATTGGTACTAATTGGATCAAATATATAATTCACTAATTTTTTTTAACTAAATTGCTAGATCTCAAGTTTATACTTTTTAATGATTTTTATTTGTATTTTTTTTCTTCTAATAATTTGAAGATTGAGTATGTATGAAGGTACAAGAAATTTATCGACGCATGGAAGGAAGCAAAACCACCACCAAGAACACCTGAAGAAGCTACAAGGCTTGTTGTACAGACCTTAAAGAGACACCAAAAAGGCAGTATGAAGCTGATGTTCTAAAACATTCAATCAATTTTACATTCTTTCATTACATTCACTAGCATATCAACTAACAAACATAAGTCTGCTACCTTGACCAATTGTTGCAAGAATGACATATGAGAATAGCATTGACAAGATATATCTTTATCTGTTGAGTACTTGAAAACCAATCAAGCTTCTGCTACCATGAAAAGATGGTTGAGGCCTGAGGTAAGATGTTCTCCTCATTGGGTATTCATATATCTAACTTGGTTGTGTTGTTTGATTGACTGTTTGTGTGTTTGATGAACGTGCTTATAGTTTTCGATATTCTTTTGACAACCTTTGTACATTGTTGAACATTAGAATCTTTTTTTTTTTTTTTTTTAATACCCCTTTGATGCTTCTTGTTATTTGTTAAGTTCTAGATCTATGTACAAATAACAATTTTAACAGTATGATATTTTCTTGGTTTCGAAGATCATTTTCATTCTAACTATTGGGTTTCAAAGATCAGTTTCATTCTAACTAGCACATAATTTTAGTAATTGGTTACCTTTGTTTTTGATAGGACTATACTATCCTTTTCCTCCGAAGCATCAACAAATGTTTTGTCAATACATTCGAATGTGTTTATGATAAGGGGTATAGGATGTGGCTGGATTCTGATTTTCTGTAGTTTGCTATTGCAGGTGCCTATTTCTATTAACACTAACCTGGATACCTTGTACAAAGAAACTCCATAAAGCCTCTGTTTGCTTTTGACGCTTCACTTTACCGTGAAATGCACATTCTTTATCTAGTTTATCCTTGCTGTGTAATTTTTATAAATTGATCGCTTATGGTATCATCTTCTGAGATGGAACTTATCATTTGTCTTGAATGGTTTGCTTTACAATATGATTCCTTTTTTGTTGGCCTAAACCCTTGTATCTTTAGGTTCACAAAGGAATAGCTTTTTGTCACATCTGGTAAATAAATGATTAAATGTTCACTCTTGGGTTTCATGACTGATCAGTTCAGTATAAGATCAAGCCCCATTGCTTAGTATTCTTTTCGGTTCATTATAAGATCAATCCCCATAGCTTTGTATTCGTGGTCCTTAGCTTTCTTTCTTGTTCTTCAACTCAATTGATTAAACAAAAAAACATCAGCCTTGATCTTCTAGTGATAAACGAAAGCTTTCTTCTTCCATTTGTCAGTGCCTTAAATGTAAAGCTGGGTCTGTGATTCTTTTTGTGGTTTTAGGGACATGCATATCGCTTAGGACTAATGCCTTGTTTTTTTGTGTCAGTTATGCGTTGGTCTTGTGCCTATCGTGCAGTCTGCAAGGTGTGATCATCACCCACCAACCCGGAGGATGCTTATTTTTCTTTCTTCTTTGGTTTTGTGTATTCATCGTGTTTGGAAAAGTGCAGCATACTGAACTTAGTTCAAGTGTATCTTTCTGTGCCCAACCTTGGTTCAATTGTATCTTTCTGTTTGTGCGTCTACATGTTATTGTGTAGTTTAACTGAACTTTGCATCATTTAGCGGTTAACTGCCTGTGATGTCTTTGTAATAACTTACCATTGTTAAGAAAGAACTTGTACTTGTTTTGGCATGCTTATTGCAGTCTTGATCTTGATATTCACTTAGTTATTTGACTTATTTCCATTTGGTAGAAGTAAATTTGAACTTGTGAAGTTTACTAGTCAGTCATTCCCTTACGCTAACAGACTAGTAGGTGCCTGTGAATTGTTCTTGATCTCTGTCGCCACAATGTCTAACTATAGCAGTTTTCCCCCACCCTCAGGTGAAAGCAAAAATTAAATTGAGATTGATAACAGTTTAGAGTTCATTGTTCAAGCTCTGTGATCTAAAGTTGTTCATAGTCAATTGTTGATGCTCTAAGAGCATTTCCAATATCGATTTGTGCAACAAAAACTTGTACATAAATCGTATGAAATGTAAACATGAACAGATCCACTCGTTGATATGAAGACACAAAGCATGAAAATTTTGGCAGTAAACATCACTTTATTTGGGTTCCAGAACTAATTCAATGGACAATGCTACAGTTTATCTTCACCGATGTTTTAACACATGAAAATTACAAATTGCAGAGCAGGTATAAATAATCGTGACTTGTAGTTCGCCTGTCTAGAATCTCAGGCGAGCTGCTCAGCAGGGACGATGCATGTACATTTGATGCCTACATCATCTGCCATTGCGTTTATTCTTTCGCCATTCCCAGGGCTTCTGAGGATTCGATGAAGCCCACAACCCAACTCGTGTGGCTCGAGCCTCTTTCTCCCACTATTGTGATAAGATGTTAAGATATTATTAGCTCTAAGAAAACTGAGTTTGACAAAAAGGGGAAAAATATGCAATATGAAATTGAGATTTGTTAACTCACTGTTGCAAGCTCTGGGCGTTTGTCATAGGCATCGTAATGCCATGCACATCCTTTCTTAAGCATCACCTCCTACATGCAATGAAGTCAGAACTTGTTAGATTGAAAGCATCGTGGTTAGAAATAGAATCATAAACAAAGAGAATTTGATTGATTAAGTTACCTGCACGAATTTCTTATTACTGTAAATGTCTCCTACACATCGACCATAACGATCTTCACCGTAAATAAGGACTCTCAAGCTTCCCTTGAACTAGCTTGAGCAACTCCTCCTTTGCTTCCTTTCCAAAAGGCATTGCACTCTCTGGTGCATCAATTCCCCTGTTACCATAGAGATGCAAATGTTATTAGTAGACTGAGGTATGGATTGCAAAAACTTGTGCAGAACTGTACAGTTTTGTTTACCACTTTACCTTGGTCGAATTCGATATTTCTTGCCTAGAATTGCCTCATTGTTTGGACCAGTCAAAACCCTATATATAGAACCATCAGATAAACAATGGAATTTCAAAGAAGTAAGTACTAAGATTCTTATAATGTTAAATTATGAATGGAACTCAGTTAAGAACCTGTATCCAGCATCAACAATGTTCTTATGAAGAGCATCGGCTTTCACATAGTCCCGTACAGCCCGTGCTTTCGATCTTTGTACCATTGCATTCTTCACTTCCTTAGGAACACTCGGCGCCTCTCTGGCGTCAGTAGCATTAACATACACCGTCACGGTATCTCCATCTGCAACAGCTTTTGCATCCACCTAGTTTTTGTGAATCAAAATCAATGGACACTTAGTAAACAAAATTGTGATGAACATATAATAACTAAGCCATGAAGATATATGACCATGGGATGATCTTACTGGGAGTGTCTGCAATTCGTACTTCACTCCTTCAGGATACGATGAAGGTGGTGGTGGAGCATGAGCTGCCTCAGGTGTTTCAACCAGTGTATTCGGAAGAGGAAGACCGTAGTACCTCAATAAACCCTAAGAAATTAACAAAATCTTCAATCAAAGCTACAAAAATGATGTATTGATCCTAACAATAACTGGTAAGAACTAACAATTGAACAACTGGTGAGGATGTCTGTACCTCAACATCAGCTTCATACTGCCTTTTTGGTGTCTCTTTAAGGTCTGTACAACAAGCCTTGTAGCTTCTTCAGGTGTTCTTGGTGGTGGTTTTGCTTCCTTCCATGCGTCGATAAATTTCTTGTACCTTCATACATACTCAATCTTCAAATTATTAGAAGAAAAAAAATACAAATAAAAATCATTAAAAAGTATAAACTTGAGATCTAGCAATTTAGTTAAAAAAAATTAGTGAATTATATATTTGATCCAATTAGTACCAATTAGCCTGAGCTTTCTTAGATGATACCACATACTGGCTGAGTCCTTCTGGTACCTAAATTGATATAAACAATACATATTAGAGTATGCTCATATCATACTATAATCAAATTACCCAGAACTTCAAAACTTCAATTACTATATACCTGAGATGTAATGTCGAACTGAAAGATATCGTTAGCGAGAGCCGAAACGCCGACGGAGGAGACGCCATAGGGACCTTGCTGATCAGCTGTTGGCTCACAACAATTTCTCAACAAAAATCTACGGTATACCCACAGAACATGGCTCGTGATGGCTAAATTTTACCGAAAAAAACTGTAATGATCTTTAATTAGAATGTGAACCAACTCTGCGAAAACTGTAAGTCAAAATGTTGATTCAACTTACCAGTCGAAACTTGGCTTCTTCTTGGCTGTCTATATAAGCGAGCAGATCCTCTTGCCTCATCAATGCTTCATGCAAAGCCTGCAAAAAAAGATCACAAATGTTACATGCACTCAGTAATGTTAATAAAATGAATCGGAAGGTCACACATAAAGCATTAAGTGTAAGGCACTGCAAGCATATGTCAAATAGTGCTGAATAGTAATCAAATTTAACTAATTGCCCCCTTAGAATTTTGCTATTTTTCTGGCCCCCTCCACTTTGCACCCTCCCTCCTCTTACAAACCGTGTCCATTAGCTCAGCTTAGGACTTAGAAACAGAATACCTAAAGCAGGACTCTGAAACAGAATAACCAAAGCAGGATTGTGAACTGCAATAATCAAAGCAGCCGAGAGACAAAAATGTTAGTCCCTTTAGGAAACCATAAGTTGAGATTGCAAACCTCTGTGTGCAAATGACTTTTGATGAGACACTTCTTTCTTCCATACAGCATCAACTGCTTTGTCAACCATTGGAACGTACTCATCATACTCCTGAAATACACCAGAGTAGCTCCCCTTCCCAGCAATTTTAGCCTACATTTTCAATAGAACATAATTAGAATATGCATAAATATTCCAAATGATCAACACATTGCAAAGGTCCATAACAGCGTTTGAAAAGAGAAAGGAAGTAATAACCACAAGCCATGATAAAAATCATGAATTAAGCATTTGACATTAAGCGTTTGTCATAGGCATCATGAATTAAGCATTTGTCATTTGGTTTGATTAATTAAAAAAAAAAGTAGTAAAAGCATGAATTAAGCATTCAGATGATAAAAATCTTATAAGCTTGATTTGACATTAAACATGGTAATAATACTAACAAAAAACTTGAAAAACTTATCTAAAAATGAACATATATGGCTAATCTCATATAGAAAAAATATCAAACTAAAAGTGGAGATTCAAGTAGTTTATGTTGAAAGGTGGTACCTTGTCAAGATGAAAACAGGGAGTTTGGGAGAACCGGGCACATTAGACTCGATGTCAAGAAGAAGAAGAGTTGTTGTGGTGAGAGCTGATTGTGTCCTTAGAGGTAGTACTGAATAAGGATATTGGTTGTTCTTCCTTCTGAGTACTTCAACTGGTTCTTTTATTGGGAGCCAAAACAGACAAACAGACCAACACACCAACAGAAGAAGAAACCCTAATGTCCTCGAGGGGTTAATGCAATTGAATAAATTCAGTAAATCGTGAAGACCAACAGATCTAAAAAATCGAAAAAAAAACCCTAGATCTAAAATAAGAAACCCTAGATCTAAAAACCCTAGATCTAGAAATGAAGGTACCTTAGCTTTTGCGAGAGGGAAGGGACGAGGGTGAGCTCCTTCTTCTTCTCTGGCCTACGACAGGGAAGGGACGAGGAGAGCTTCTTCTCTTTCTTCTTCTTTGGCTTCGTTTGAGTCGATGATGGGGAGAGGGTGGAGACGGAGAGCTTCATTTGGGGAGAGGGAGAGCTTCGGGAGAATGGGGAGAGGGAGAGGGAGGTATGCTTGAGAATGAAAATGGGGAGAGGGAGAGGGAGGTCTGAGCTTACTCTCCCCATTCCCTCCTTCTTCTCGCCCAAATTTTTCATTTCCCTCGCAAAACTTTTTTTTTTTTTTTTTTGAGCCACGTCAGCGGCTCGCGTGCGACGCACTTCCCTCGCCCAAAACCTCGCCCAAACCCTCGACATCTAGAATTACTCCTCTTTAAAATCATCTGATCTATCAATATTTCTCTGGTCCATTGCTTTAATTACCACTAAGCACTAACAAAGCTATGCCATCCCATGTTTTGAAGGCCCCAAAGCCTGCAACATTATCAGCCCAAGGACTTGAGGTAAGCAGTTAAGGCCTCTAATGCAAGCCCAATCTTATCTGAACATTTCACATAATTAAGTCATTGATGTAATGTCAATGGGATACTACCTCATTTGGATGATTTGTGACGTATGATATCGTATGATTTTGGGATGGAAGGGATTTAAAAAAGGTGTACCTTTGTTTTTGGTGATGACGACCACCCTGATCTTCTTTCCTTTTCTTCATTTAAGTAATATTATGATTGCATTTAATAATGCTGATAACGACAATATTGATATTTTTTTAGGTTTGAAACTTTTTTTTTTTTAAAGGCAAGCGTGTCGTTGATGAGTATAGAACTCAAGACGTGGGGGTTAAACCATCACAGTCCTAATCATTTAAGCCAAATTACCATTGGCTCATGTGATTTGAAACTTATTTTTAACAAACATATCAGCCTGACGTCTTCCTTTCGTAGTTGCCACAATTTACTTCTCTTAATTGACTTTTTTAATAAAATTGATTTCTGAATTATTAACATCAAATTGTATCATCATGATTTTTACATTTTTAATATGACAACCATATTAATTTCCCTGAAAAATTATTATAATATAATGAAATTAAGATTTCGATACACACCATCTACAGCCATACAACCATAAACCACAGAAGGTAAAGGGTTATATTAGTAACGAGTGTTGTGTGTACTTTGGGATGTATTTGACCGCCAAATATATATATATATATTCAAGAAAATTTTCTTTGTTCCAATAAAAAATTTTAAGAGAAATATTCCGTTGAGAATAAAAATTTCATTGTTTGCTTGCAAAGTGACAGATTTTCATTATGAGAAAGGGAGAAGAAATATTTACTTAGGGGATATGATTAAATACTTTCATCTTTTACAGGAAAATTAGCAACTTTTGAATTATATTTTTTTCTTCCACTTCAAAAATTGCAAATCAAACATACGGCAAATCTTCGTGGTGGCAAATGGCATAATCATACACGACCTAGGACCTTGCCTGGCCCCTTCAATGCTGAAGACAAAGGATTGACCCAATGGCAGTTTCCTCCATATCTCAAGAGCCTTTTTAGGCGGCGAGGAAATGGGGTGCAACCCTTTATCTCCTTAAAAATCATGAAGGCGCGTATCTTGAGGGGGTGAAGGGTCACACCCCCTCCCTCGCCCGTTTCCTCGCTGGTTCCCTCGCCATTTAAAAAAAGCGATATCTCAATCATAGCGGGATCCACCACTTATGTATATGGTAATTAAAAATTAAAAAAGCTTAGGATATGGATAAGAAATCGAAATATATAGCTCAGAGAGAGTGAATGAATCTATAGAATCTCTGATTTTCAGAAACTGTGAAAGATAAACGAGGAAGAAGAGATGGCAATTCACAGCAGCAACGGAGACTCGGAAGATTAAGTTCACTATACTTTTCATCAATGGGGAGTTTGTTCCCGCTGTTTCAGGTTTTTCTTTCTCTTTGATATCATTTCTAATAGATGTTTCATTTACTTGTCCTTTTGCCTTGTGAACTGAGACTTTAGAAGCATTGTTTTCTGATTTGTTTCTTGTTACTAGAAGCGGATGTAGCCAAGTAGATTAAGACGGCTGATTGTGAATCCATAAAACGCGATTTCAACAACCACTCTTATATATATATATATATATATGTGTGTGTGTGACTTAGAAGAGTATATGATCCACATAAATTGTGCATATGTCAATAAGCATGTTTCTGACTTTAGAAAATAATCAGAATTAATTCTGAATCTACGGTGACTTGGTCCAAGGTGCCTGTTTGGTGCTTGGTGACCTACACCAAATTAGCATTTTTGTAACAATCTTCAAAACAGTATCATTTTTTAAGTGTAACAATTCACCTAACAATTTTACACATTTTCACAAACAAAATGATACAATAATTGTATCACCATGAAGAGCATGGTTATAAAAGTGATATTATTCATGGTGATCCAACTTATTGTATCATTTTTTTTGTTACTGTTTTTTCATTTTTTTGACTTGAAATTGTTTGGTGAATTTTAACATCTCAAAAGTGATATTGTTTTGAGAGTTGTTACAAAAGTGTCAATTTGATGTAGTGTGGTACCAGACACCGTAGATATGTTTAATTTTTTTCGGAAATAAATTATCTCAAAAAAGAAAAGTCTAGAAAGAAGTGGTGGATGCATAGCGGCCAGATGTATAATATAGACAATGACATTGTCGAAACTTCTATAAGCACCAAAATAAGATTCCCACCAAAAAAAAGTTCCTTCAATTCTCAATCAATCGTTGGACTTTTCCTTGGGTGATTTCTGCTATTTAAAACCTCACATAAAATATAGAGAAAGCCACAATTAGCTAGAGCTGAGAGAGACAAACATATAGAAAAGAAAAAGAAGGAACCTTGATTATTTTCAGAGAGATTGATAGGCAAAGGGAAGAAGAAGAAGAAGAAGAAGAGATGAAGATGGATAGCAACGGATACTCAGAAGGTTATGACAAGGTTCCGGAGATTAAGTTTACACAACTTTTCATCAATGGAGAATTCGTCGATTCCATTTCAGGTTCTTTTTCATTTTTTAATTTTTTGGTTTTGGTGTGATTTAAATTGTTTTTTTTTTAAAAGAAAACTGGAGTTTTAAGGGATATCCACAAACCTTATCATGAAAAGCAAGACCATAAAAATAATCAAAGTTACACCACTCACTTATTCCTTCATCATTCACTACGTTATCATCAAATTTTTGTTGCATACTGCTATTGCGCGCTTTGTAATTTCAGAAGTAAAATCTTATTGTGCTAACTTTGTGTAATCTAACGGTTCTACTACATTCATCAATTCTTCTCCAATAATGTTTTCAAACAAAGAACAATTTCTAGCTATAAGGTCTGAACCTCTTGGCTCTCTAGAACAACATGAGCCACTTGATTATGCATTTTGTTGGAAATGTCAATATTCGCGGCTTGAAACCACGAATGTCAATTTTGTTGGAAATGTTGAACATAGATAGAGTGATCTAGCCCCGGTATAGAGAAACTTAGATGGTGTATATAAACATAAGTGGGGTGCAAATAGAAGTAGCAATGCCGTAAGGTCATGGTCATAAGAATAAGACTGTACATTATCACATGTGAATACATGGCACCTCTCTTGCATGTCCTGCATCTGTATAAAACTCACCTGGTACACTTCTCACATTCAACAACATAAGAGTGAGATTTAAAAGTAAGGAAGAAACCACGTACATCATGTGGGCAAGAAAGTCCCAACAATTATTTGGTTCTTGCAATAATTGAAGTACTATCGAAATTATCGATAAAGTTACAAGTACGTTTAATTCACATGGACAAAGACAATTTGGACATTTTTGTTTTTTAATTCGGATTAGAGAGAGTCTGGTTGTGTTAGATTCGTATAATTTTGTTAAAATGTTATCAAATTTTTATGTACAGGAAAAACATTTGAAACTATTGATCCAAGAACAGAGGAGGCAATAGCAGCAATAGCAGAAGGAGATAAAGAAGATGTTGATTTGGCAGTCAAGGCGGCTCGGGAAGCTTTCGACCATGGGAAATGGCCTCGTATGCCCGGCTATGTAAGCAGTTTTTTTTTTTATACATAACTATTACTACATTGTAATTACGACATGTTCTAAAATTCATCTCGGATTTCTTGACAATGTCAGGAGAGGGGGAGGATAATGAATAAGTTTGCAGACCTCATAGACGAAAACATAGAGGAACTAGCTGCTTTGGAAACCATAGATGCTGGGAAATTGTTCTCAACAGGCAAGGCACTGGAAATTCCTGGTGGTGCAAAGATGCTCCGTTATTATGCAGGCGCTGCAGATAAGATCCATGGAGAGACATTAAAGATGTCACGAGAGCTTCAGGCGTACACTTTGCGTGAGCCTATCGGTGTTGTAGGACTTATCATCCCCTGGAACTTCCCCACTACAATGTTTTTCCTCAAGGTTGCCCCTGCCTTAGCTGCAGGGTGCACTATGATAGTCAAGCCTGCAGAGCAAACACCATTGTCGGCGCTCTTTTATGCACATCTTGCGAAGAAGGTAATAGTCTGAACAATCAAAACTAAATACCATTTGAGAAATTCAGAGGCGGGCAATGGAATATGACCAAAATAGGCGCCGCTGGAGATAAAGTTATCTCACTTTGATTGCTTACTGTGGGTGAAAAGTTTACTCCTGAGACGCTAAATTTGCAACTTATTTCGACTTCATCACTGCAGGCTGGTATCCCGGATGGAGTGATAAATGTTGTTACTGGATTCGGCCTCACAGCTGGTGCTGCCATTAGCTCACATATGGATATTGATAAAGTATGTACCCATTTCATTCTCTATTTTGTGTGCATGTCTGTCTTACGTTGCAAATTCAATCACTTAGGAGTATGTTATAACATTTATACAGTATTTGTTTTCCTGTTCAGGTTAGTTTTACAGGTTCAACAGAAGTTGGCAGATTAATAATGCAAGCAGCAGCATTGAGCAACTTGAAGGTTGTTACACTTGAGTTGGGAGGAAAGTCACCCATTATAGTTTTCAATGACGCCGATTTAGAAGCTGCAGTTGAATGGGCTTTCCTTGGCGTTGTACATAACAAGGGAGAAATATGCGTTGCTGGATCTCGTGTTTATGTTCAGGAGGGAATTTACGATGAATTTGTGGAAAAGTTGGTTAAAAAAGCCGAATCTTGGGTTGTTGGAAACCCTTTCAATCCCCATGTTCAACAAGGACCCCAAGTATGTTATCCTTCTGATAAAGTCAGTTACCTGAGTTTACAAATTTATTAAGACGAGTTCATTGGTTATTGATCTCTATATACATTATCGTATCCCTAACAGGTTGATAAGAAGCAATTCAACAAAATACTTTCCTACATAGAGCAAGGCAAGTGTGACGGAGGAACGTTGTTAACTGGGGGAAAAGCTTGTAGCAAGAAGGGATATTATATTGAACCTACAATTTTCACAGACGTCAATGTACGTAAACTATATATATAGTTCTACTAGTCGTCATGAATTTTTGCATTTGTTCACTTCAAAGTAGATGTCTTAAAGGAGTAATTTTGCAGGATGATATGGAAATAGTGAAGGAAGAAATATTTGGACCTGTAATGTCTCTCATGAAATTCAAGTAAGTTAATAAGTTATAACCAACCAACATTTTCTGCCTCATTATCACATAACGATCAAGGAATGAAATTTTACGTTCTATTCTGTCTTGCAGGACAGTTGAGGAGGCTATAAAGAGAGCTAACAATACTAAATATGGACTTGCAGCAGGAGTTATGACCAACAACTTGAACACGGCCAATACAGTCTCCAGATCGATTCGTGCAGGTGCCATTTGGATCAACTGTTACTTTGCTTTTGACAAGGATGCTCCTATTGGCGGGTATAAGATGAGTGGTTTCGGAAAGGACATGGGATTGCAAGCACTCGACGGATATCTACAAGTCAAGTCTGTTGTAACTCCCATTTACAATTCTCCTTGGCTATAAATGATTTCTTATAAATAATGTCCATGTAACAAGAATGCTTCAGTTTCAAAATATATCTCGGCTAAAGATTTTTCCTTATTTTTTCCTAATAATGAAACCTTTAGTTGGGGGTTTATATGGTTTGGCATATACCTTCAATTCTCGGCTCAAGGCCAACTTTTCACATCACTGAGGTTCTGGATTCGGTCAAGGATTTCAACTACAGCCACATCCTCGATCGCAGAATTAACCTTGCTAAACCATAAGATATTTGCTTCATCACCCTGAAACCAGACCTTACCAACCCAGCTCAATGCACCCTAGCGGCAAACTTTCCAAAACAAGGAGACAGAGATATGTCCTGCTCACACTAAACACATCCAGGCACAAAAAAAATCATCAATTCACAAGAGGTTGTGGTCATCATCAGCAATTTTAGCAGATAATGAGGCTGAATTTTCTGCAGTTTCGAATGTGAGGCTGAATTTTTTTTGCAGAAGTTTCAAATTGAGTGGTGTCAGCCCAGCTCTTGCTCAACATACTCCATTTTTCAAGTAGAAGGGTTTAGCCCATATCCTTGCGAAACAACTTTCCGGTAATTTTTCACAGCAGTATACTAGGCCTACCATTCAACACATGGTCATAATGTAAAGAATGAAAGCAAGGCTCACACATCGGATATTAGGCCTACCATTCTCTGTTGAGTAAAAAAAATTTCTTGGAACAACCGTAGAATAATTAAATGGATTTTTGGTTTTTGTTTTTTTCAAGGTCTCATAGTTTATACTAAACGCAAAGCTAGTACAAGCTACGGGACCTAAAGTCTAAACTTGTATATGAAGATGCCATAGGCAAAATGTATGAACAAATGTAATCAAATTTCTTTTTATTCATGTTAGACCTGGGATCCTCAACATACCCTAGCTCACTTATAAAAAAAAAAAGGTTCCATTTTTCTTGTGTGTATATTATAAGGGTTGGAATAGCCATCGTAACACAAAACTTCACCCAACCATTAGACTTAACTATGTGTAATTGCTGAGATTATGTAATTAGTTGGCTTTAGATGTTTCCCTAAATTAATCAACTAAAAGTTCTCCCATATGCAATTAAGCCATTGCGCAAATCTCCTTCTATATGCCTTCACCTTCCCATTTTCTCTGCATGTTTTGACCTGTCTTTTACACTAATCATCAGTTGCAAACCATATTAATCAACATTATACCAAATGCTTTTCATCGATTACTAGCTGACTTGGTGCATTTTTGTTCTGCAGCAGAAAGAACAATTGCTGCAGAACAACAATTTATCGATGGAGTTGATATATTACACATTCATTTTTGTTTGAAAATTTTGCAAAAACTAATAGTCTCAAAGTGGTGCAACTTTGTGTGTCTTGGACTACATTCAAAGCTGTTAAGTGGGACTCTTCTTCGTCAAACAATTTCGACCCCTTAGCACACATCAAGACACCCTTGACAAAACCTCATTGCATTCATCAATCCATGAGTTTTCTTTGAATTCTTTTTCCTTCTTGGAATTTCATTCCATATTAAGAGACAAGAGTCGAGACAGTTGAATTTTGATATTTCCTTGTTAGCATTCGGAATCTCTGAGTCAATGAATTTAGCAAAATATCTAAAGCCACCTAACTACTTAATCTCAGCCATTAAACAAAGCTAAGTCTAACAGTCTCTAAATTGTGTGAGGATTTGGGTCACGACGTTGTGTGCTTCAATAACATCACAATGGTACATGGGAGTTTTGTGAAATTCCATAACCAATTTGGCATCGTGTGTTATGTCATTATGGGTAACGTTAGACTTGGTAAAACAAAATGGTTCAGTAATATATTGATGAATACACATTGAATGCTGAGATTTCATCTATAACCCTTTCCATAATTCGACACTGAAAATATTTTCACAGTTTCATCTATAATCCTGGTTCCCTATAGTATTTTTTTAATTCTGTATGCTAGACTTCTGCAAAATAGATGTCATGAAAACCTTTGTCTAAAACCGCACTGATGTCTGAATAAAACGAATCAACAAAACAAAAAAAAAGCATCATTTCCTCATTTTCTGTCTTGCAGGACAGTGGAGGAGGCTATAGAGAGCTAACAATACGAAATACGGACTGGCAGCAGGAGTTATGACCAATGACAAGAACACAGTAGATTAGGGAAGTGCATTGTGAATCCACCATGCCTCGGTTTGATTCGTGGGGGATGCATTCTTTTATGTCAGAACAGAATGCTTCGCGTAATTTATGGATTTTGATTACTAATGTCAGTCAATGCATGTTCATGACTGAAAATAATCATGTTTTATTGGTTATATCACTGTTTACTGCAAAGTAATCATGTATTTATATGTTAACAAAATACTAATTAGCTAAGTATGCATATGAGAGGAAACATGTACATCTCGAGGGTGCAGAACATCCAGTCAATAATTTTTTCATCTGCAATAATTGAAGAGGGAGATCAATCATTTTTGCTTGGGGACCATTTGATATGTAGTCCACACAATTATAAATTAACCTTACTAGGACCATGCAGGTGTTGAATTTATGTCAGACCCAGCTTGTCCACCAAATGGGACTGACAATGGAGCACATTGTAAGGGTAACTTGACCTGCATTCACATTGAAACTATGGTCTTTGGGACCGTGACCTAAGAAACAATTATGCTCAAGGTACGTAGACCCTGATATTCCAGATCAATGATGAAAGATTTGTTTTTTTTTTTTTTTTTTTTTTTTGAACGGTGGATATAGAACCCAAGACGTGGGGGTTAAACCACCACAGCCTTAACCATCTAACCAGGCTATCATTGGCATGATGAAAGATTTGTTGAAACAGGGAACAAGACAAAGATGAAGAAGAACCTGGAATTTCGGCTTGTCGGCACGAAGGACAACTCGTATGTGCTGGATTTGAGTTGTAGATTTGCTGGATCTGAGTTGAACCTTCAAGAAGACAGCTGGAGGAAGAAAGAAGAAGATGGTGGAAGGTGATGGAACCCTCCATCACCGCCACCCTCCACCGCCTCAAGCGGCTATAAAAGGGATGTTTCCCTCCTCTTCAGATTAACTTCTTCCGTTTGAGAGATTGAGAGATCTGAGAGAGATTTGAGTTGAGAAAGTAGGGTTTTTCAACCCTATTTCTCTTTGAGTATGTGAAGGAGAGGAGAGAGAAACGAGAGAAGAGAAGTTTTTTTTTTCTCTTTTGAGTTGTAAAGGATATATGCACCTCGCGTATATCCGTGGTGTCACTTAGACACTGTGTATTTGTAACGTCCCTGACGTTGTGTAGCTCCCTCCATTTGTACTCCTCGATCTCATTAGTAAAGCTATTCTCTTTACCCGTGGACGTAGGCAAACTTGTCGAACCACGTTAAATTGTTGTGTGTGGTACGTGTTTTATTTATTTCCATTTACTTTACATTGCCTTGTTTATAATTTGGATTTATTACTTTCTATTGCAACTATCAATTGTGTTCCTCAATCTGTTACGCTTTCGCGAGGCACAACAAATTGGTATCAGAGCCGAAGGTTATTTCCTTGGTTAGTGTGTAAGTGTGAATTGATAGTTTTGTATGAAAGTATTGAGGAACATGACAAAGACATCAAGTTCAGGTTCCAGTTCGAAGATGATTACCGCTACAGTTGGTAAGTTTGATGTCGAAAAGTTCAATGGCAAGAACAACTTCGGCATGTGGCAATGTGAAGTATTGGATGTGCTCGCACAACAGAATTTAGAGAATGCTTTGGGTGATAAGCCAGACGCCATGGGAGAAAAAGATTGAAACAAATTGAATCGGCAAGCGTGTGGGTCTATCCGACTGTGTTTAGCGAAGGAACAAAAATACTTTGTCATGAAGGAAACCTTCACTAAAGCATTGTGGAAAAAGTTGGAAGACAAGTACATGACGAAGAGCATTCAAAATAAACTCTTCCTCATGAAACAGTTGTTCTGGATGAATGTGAGACAATGTATTACTTTGTCTGAGCATCTGGATGAATTCAATAGACTAATTGCCGACCTATTGAATTTAGAAGAAATTGTTCCAAAAAATTATAAGGTTTTGTGCCTTTTGAATTCCCTTTCAGAAGAATATGAGCATCTCGTTACAACTTTGTTAACGGGAAAAGAATCATTAAATTATGATGAGATTGCTACAGTGCTGTTCAATTATGAGTACAAGAAGATGGACCTTAAAATCTATAGGGATGCAGCGTCTGAAGCATTGACTGCGAGGGGAAGATCAAGAGGAGAAAATCTGGTAGTAAAAGAGATAAATCTCGATCCAAATCGAGAAGTGGGTCAAAGACTCCGGCGATAAATGAATGCGCTTACTGTCATCAGAAAGGGATCGGGTAAAAGATTGTCTGAAAATCAAAGCCAAAGAGAAAGGGAAGAAACACACCAATGTGAATGTTGCCGAGCGTAGTGATGAAGATTCTGATGAGTATTCCCTATCTATATCAGCATTGATGTGTTCCACTGACGAGTGGATTCTGGATTCAGGTTGCACTTATCATATGTGTCCCCATAGGGATTGGTTTTTTAGCTTTAAAAGGCTAGATGGTGGAACTATTTTGATGGGTAGTGATCAGACATGCAAAACAGAAGGGATATGTACAATCTGGCAGAAGATGTTTGATGGTATAGTTCGGGATTTGAAAGAAGTAAGGTATGTTCCTGCTTTGAAGAAGAATCTCATCTCAGTGGGTTCCTTGGATACCAAAGGTTACAAGATAACCGTGTCAGATGGTGTTCTCAAAGTTGTGTCCGGTGCAATGGTGGTGATGAAGGCAATCAAAAGAGGTAATTTGTATTTCTTGATCGGGAATACAATTATGGGAAAAGTTGCAGTTACTGAATCTGCAAGTACTTCTTGTGATACGACTAGATTGTGGCACATGTGTTTAGGGCATGTTGGTATGAAGAGTATGCAAACTCTTGTGAAACAAGGTTTGCTAAAAGGTGCTAAGACCTGCAAGTTAGAATTCTGTGAACATTGCGTAATTAGCAAGAAGACAAGAGTCAAGTTTGGCACTACTATCCACCGTACTCGTGGGACTCTTGATTATGTTCACTCGGACGTTTGGGGACCTGCCAAGCAAGCATCATTGGAAGGTATGCGTTATTTCGTCACTTTTGTAGATGACTATTCAAGACGTGTGTGGGTGTACACCATGAAGCATAAAAATGAGGTCTTGAATGTGCTTCTGAAGTGGAAAAAGATGATTGAAACTCAGACTGGCAGAAAGATCAGAAGACTCTATTCAGATAATGGAGGTGAATACAAAGCTAATCCGTTCTTGCAAGTATGTCAGGATGAGGGAATTGTCAGACACTTCACGGTTAGAGATACTCCGCAACAGAATGGGGTGGCAGAACGCATGAACCGTACATTGCTGGAGAAGGTTCGTTGTATGTTGTCCAATGCTAGATTGGGCAAAACATTTTGGGCTGAAGCTATGACATATGCGTGCCATCTCATCAACAGGTTGCCTGCGGCTGCAATTTATGGAAAAACTCCTATGGAGGTATGGTCTGAAAATCCTGCTAATGATTATGATAGATTACATATATTTGGTTGTCATGCTTACTTTCATGTTCAAGAAGGTAAGTTAGATCCCCGAGCCAAGAAAGTTATTTTCTTAGGTTTCGTGGATGGTGTAAAAGGCTATAAGTTGTGGGTTCTTGAATCCAGGAAGATTGTTATTAGCAGGGATGTGACTTTTGATGAGGTTTCTATGCTGAAGCCAAAGAACTCTCAGCAGGTGGAGAGTTCGACCATAGAGAATTCGCAGCAGGTAGAGATTGATGCTACTCTACGTGTTCCAGCTAGTCCTGTATCTACAGATGTAGTACCTACTGATTTCACAGTAGGTGCAGATGAAGACACAAATAGTGAGACTGCGTTAGATACAGTTGATGACGTTTCAGAGACTCCAATTCAGGAGTCAATTGCAACAAGTAGATCAAAGAGGAATGTAAAACGTCCTCAAAGGCTTAGTGATTGTGTTGCCTATGCACTTCCAGTAGTTGAGGATGAAGTACCTTTTACCTATAAAGAAGCAATTCAAAGTACCGACTGTGAACAGTGGAAGAAAGCTATGGATGAAGAGATGCAGTCTCTTCATAAGAATGAAACATGGGAATTGTGTAGCTTACCGAAAGGTAAGAAAACTATTGGGTGCAAATGGGTATACACAAAGAAAGAAGGATCCCCTAGTAATGGTGTGCGCTTTAAGGCAAGGTTAGTTGCGAAAGGTTATGCTCAGAAGGAAGGTATAGACTACGATGAAGTCTTTTCTCCAGTTGTGAAACACTCTTCCATTCGAATTTTGCTAGCTTTGGTTGCACAATTTGATATTGAGTTAGCTTAATTAAATGTAAAAACTGCGTTTTTACATGGAGAATTAAAGGAGGAGATCTATATGACTCAGCCAAATGGGTATAAGGTTGGAGAGAAAGAAGATTGTGTGTGTAAATTGAACAAGTCCTTGTACGGGTTGAAGCAGTCTCCAAGACAGTGGTACAAGCGGTTTGATCAGTTTATGCTAGGGCAGAGGTACACTCGAAGCCATTATGATCATTTTGTCTACTTCCGTAAGCTTCGTGATGGTTCCTTTATATATTTGCTCTTATATGTAGATGATATGCTTATAGCCTCCAAGAGCAAGTATGAGATTGATAAATTGAAATGCCAGATGAGAACTCAGTTTGAAATGAAGGATCTTGGTGAAGCTAAAAAGATCCTTGGCATGGAAATTCGAAGAGACAGGGTGAAGGGAACTGTGAGCTTGTCACAACAAGCATATTTGAAGAAGGTGTTACAACAATTTGGGATGAACGGCAACACAAAATCGGTTAGTACACCTCTTGCCCCTCACTTTAAGCTTTCAGCTTCTATGTCTCCTAGCACTGATAAGGAACGAGAGTACATGGCTCAAGTGCCATATGCAAATGTAGTGGGAAGTTTAATGTATGCAATGGTGTGTACAAGGCCTGACATTTCACAGGCAGTCAGTATGGTAAGTCGGTACATGCATGATTCAGGCAAAGGACACTGGCAAGCGGTGAAATGGATTCTACGGTACATCCTGGGTACAGTAGATGTTGGTTTACTATTTGAGAAGGATGTGAGTAATGGTCAACATTGTGTTGGTTATGTGGATTCAGATTATGCAGGAGATCTGGATAAGCGACGATCAACTATTGGTTATATCTTTACTCTTGCTAAAGGATCAGTAAGTTGGAGATCTACGTTGCAGTCTACAGTTGCATTGTCTACAACTGAAGCTGAGTATATGGCGATTACAGAAGCCGTTAAGGAAGCAATTTGGCTTCAAGGGTTGCTTGATGACTTGGGCGTAATACAAGACCATCTAGATGTCTTTTGTGACAGTATGAGTGCCATTTATTTAGCGAAGAATCAAGTTCATCATACACGTACGAAGCACATTGATGTTCGTTCTCACTTTGTGCGAGAAATCATAGAAGAAGGTGACATCTTACTAAAGAAGATTGACACCAAGGAGAATTCTGCTGATATGTTGACAAAGATAGTTTATGGGGTCAAGTTCCAAAATTGTTTGGACTTGATCAACATCCTTCGTGTGTGTTGAACCCCTTTGGGGTTGTGAAGGGCAAAGATGGATATTTCTTGTGTAATTGGCTCAAATTTGTGAAATCTTCACCAATGTGGAGAATTGTTGAAACAGGGAACAGGACAAAGATGAAGAAGAACCTGGAATTTCGGCTTGTTGGCACGGCGGACAACCCATATGTGCTGGATTTGAGCTATAGATTTGCTGGATCTGAGTTGAACCTTCAAGAAGACAGCTGGAGGAAGAAAGAAGAAGATGGTGGAAGGTGATGGAACCCTCCATCACCGCCACCCTCCACCGCCTCAAACGGCTATAAAAGGGATGTTTCCCTCCTCTTCAGATTATCTTCTTCCATTTGAGAGATTGAGATCTGTGAGAGATTTGAGTTGAGAAACTAGGGTTCTTCAACCCTATTTCTCTTTGAGTATGTGAAGGAGAGGAGAGAGAAACGAGAGAAGAGAAGTTTTTTTTTTCTCTTTTGAGTTGTAAAGGATATACGCACCCCACGTATATCTGTGGTGTCACTTAGACACGTGTGTATTTGTAACGTCCCTGACGTTGTGTAGCTCCCTCCATTTGTACACTTCGATCTCATTAGTAAAGCTATTCTCTTTGCCCGTGGACGTAGGCAAACTTGCCGAACCACGTTAAATTGTTGTGTGCGGTACGTGTTTTATTTATTTCCATTTACTTTGCATTGCCTTGTTTATAATTTGGATTTATTACTTTCTATTGCAACTATCAATTGTGTTCCGCAATCTGTTACACTTTTGCGAGGCGCAACAAGATTAATTGCCAAAATGTAGAATGAACAAACTAGACTACATTATGAGGAAGTTTCAGATTAATATAATTTTGTTAAAATTTATCAAATTAATTTTGATATTTATGTACAGGGAAAAGATTTGAAACTATTGATCCAAGAACAGAGGGATTAATAGCAAGAATAGCAGAAGGAGATAGAGAAGATATCGATTTGGCAATCAAGGCAGGTCAGAAAGCTTTTGCCCATGGAAATGACCTCGTATGCCCAGGTATGTAAGCATTTTTTGATACTACTGTTACAACAGAATTTTGATTAGTACATGCTCTTTTCGAATTTTCTGGACAATGTCAGGAGAGGGGGAGAATAATGATGAAGTTTGCGAAGTACCCGATAGAAGAAAACATAGAAAAACTAGCTGTTTTGGAGACCATAGATGTGGGGAAGTTATTCTCATCAGGCAAGACGTTGGACATTCCAGGTGGTGCCAAGACGCTCCATTACTATGTTGGCACTGCAGATAAGATCCAAGGAGAGACATTAAAGATGTCACAAGAGCTTCAAGGTACACTTTGCATGAGCCTATGAGTGTTGTAGGACTAATCATCCCCTAGAACTTCCCCATGATGATGTTCTTCCAGAAGGTTTCCCCTGCCTTAGCTCAGGGTGGACTATGATAGTTAAGCCTACAGAGTAAACACCATTGACGGAGCTTTTATGCACATCTTGCTAAGCAGGTAATATTCGGAACAACACACTAAAACTAAATAACTGTACCATTTGAAAAAGTTAGAGGTGTTGATGGTACTAAAGTCCACTCCACCCATTCTAGGCCCCGGCCACTTAGTTTTTTCTTGCTTACTATAGGTGTAAAGTTTACCCCTGAAGCTCTAAAATGGATTTCGACCATATCATTGCAGGCTGGTATCGCGGATGGAGTGATAAATGTTGTTACTAGATTTGCCTCCAAAGCTGGTGCTGCCATTAGCTCACATATGGATATTGATAAAGTACGTGCCTATCTTATTCTCAAGTTTCACATTCGATCACTTGTAAGTTGTAACACTTATATTGTATTTGTTTGCCTCTTCTGGTTAGTTTATAGGTTCAACAAGCGGTGGCAGATTAATAATGCAAGCAGTAGCAATGAGCAACTTAAAGGTAGTTGCACTTGAGTTGGGAGGAAAATCGCCTGTCATAATCTTCAGTGATACAGACTTAGATGTTGCAGTTGAAGGGACTTTCCTTGGTGTCGTATTTAACAAGATACAGAATTTTTATTTACTGTATGATTTCTGTTGTACATACATTGAAAATTCTTTGATGACTTTGCAGTGCTGGTGAATCTTCAGGGAAAAATATGAGTTGTTGGATCTGGCCTTTATGTTCAGGAAGGGATTTACGATGAATTTGTAAAGAAGTTGGTCACAAAAGCAAAAAGTTGGATTGTTGGAAACCCTTTCGGTCCTCATGTTCAACAAGGACCCTAAGGATGTTCCTGTTGGCAGGTAAAGATGAGTGGGTTTGATAAGGATATGGCATTGACGCACATGAAGAGTACCTCCAAGTCAAATCTGTTGCAACTCCCATTTACAATTCTCCTTGGCTATCAATCTGCAGAGCATCATAAACCTGACACCTCATACAACAATGTTAACGTTAGTGATTCTCAAGTTTGGTACACTTAAGTAATGTCTATACTGTTGAAAATCATCACTAACTAGCTCAAATGTTTAAAGCAAAAGTTAAAGCCCAAACCCATTATCTAGAAGATCCAACAAGAATGAGTATTCTCTAAATGGTTCAATGTCTAAAGAATTCTACACCCTTATAATACTCTAGACATTTGAGAGAGTTCTAGAGAAGCAAAAATGTGTGGTTGAGATTGGTTCTCTAGAATTCTCCCACCTCCTTAAACTACTATAAATAGGGGAGAGGTTGTGAGGTGTAGGCATCAAGAAGAAAACAAGCTCAAGTGTAGTAGTGAGTGTTGTGAGCATAGTAAGGGTGTGAAGTTGTAAGAAACTTTTGAGAGATTAATAAAATTAGTCTTTCTTAAGTTCCAGTTCTTCCCAAATCTCCCAACAATTTGGTATCAGAGCCAGCTCACCCTATTCATACATAGGGTACTATTCTCACTTTTGGTAAAACACTGTCTAGTCAGAGATCGTTTGTGCACAGTTCGGGACTGTGAAGCAGATTGGTGTAAAACCAAGCTTACTCGGTAGCACAAAGGAGGTTGTACCTTGTCACGATGGGAGATCTCATTGGCACAACTGGTGGGCTTACAAAGCTCAACCACCATAATTACAAGAGTTGGCAAACAAGGATAAAGTCCTACTTGCAAGGGCAGGACTTGTGGCAAGTTGTTGGTGGTAGTGAGACTACACCACCACCAAAGGAGAATGTTGTCGAATTCAAGAAGTGGGAGATCAAAGCAGGGAAGGCGCTTTATGTGCTCAAGACGACGATCGAGGATGAAATGCTTCAGTATATAGAAGATGCTGACACACCCAAAGGAGCTTGGGATACATTTGCATCCCTGTTTTCAAGAACGAATGATGCACGCCTACAGTTCTTGGAGAATGAGTTGATGAACTCTAAGCAAGGAGGTATGTCTATTAGAGACTATTTTCTAAAAATTAAAATTTTATGTCGTGAAATTTTAGAGTTAGACCTTGCCTCCAAAGTTACCGAAGATAGGATGAAAAGAATAATAATCCATGGTCTAAAACTTGAATATACCGAGATTGTTACTGCCATTCGTGGTTGGCCAACTCAACCTTCTATTGTGGAGTTTGAAAGTCTGTTGGCCAATCAAGAAAGTTTGGCTAAGCAAATGGCAGGTGTCTCTCTGGAAAATAAGGAAGAGGAGTCGCTCTTCAACAAAATAAAGGGCGGGTATAAAAAGAAGAATTTTGTAAGATCAAATAAAGGAGAAGATAGCAGGCCCAAGAAGTCCCAAAAGATGAGCTACAAGAAAGGGGGAGCTCAGCAAGGCAGAAACAACAACGACCGGAGAAAGGACGGTTGCTACAACTGTGGCCTCTCTATGCAAAAGACTGTTGGTCAAAGAAGAAGACAGCTGAAGGAAACTTGGTGACGTCTCACAATCACCAAGACAACAGTGAAGAAGAATGAGACTTCCAAGTATCCTTTGCAACTACCCAGCCCGTTCGTGAGGATCTTTTAGATGAAGAAATTGACTTCTCCAAGGATGAGGTAGCCATGGCCGCTAAAGATCAAGACATGCAAGTCAACTACAGTAAGGATTGGATTGTTGACTCACGTTGCTCCTACCATATGACTGGAGACAAGGAGAAGCTGTCAAGCTTATGTGAATACAAAGGAGACCGGGTCGTGATAACTGCCGATAACACGATATTGCCGATTGCTCACACTGGGGAGGCTACATTCACTCCACGCTTCAGCCCTAATCAAGTTCAATTGCAGAATGTCTATCGCGTTCCAGGTATGAAGAAAAACTTATTATCAATATCACAATTAACAGCAACTGGCAAGTATGTGGTGTTCGGGCCGAAAAATGTTAAGGTGAACCAAACTCTAAAGCCATCAGGTACACCCATCATGACGGGAAGAAAGTTGGAGTCTATCTACGTGATGTCTGCGGAATCAGCATATGTGGATAAGACTCGATGTAGTGAAACTGCTGACTTGTGGCATGCAAGGCTAGGGCATGTTAGCTATCATAAGTTGAAGATAATGATGACCAAGTCAATGTTGAAGGGTCTACCTCACCTGGACTTACGAGGAGGAACATTCTGTGCTGGGTGCCAGTACGGAAAAGCTCATCAACTTCCCTATCAGGAGTCAAAGTTTAGGGTCAAGGAACCATTGCAACTCATCCACTCAGATGTGTTCGGCCGGGTGAAACAACCATCAGTCAGTGGAATGCGATACATGGTGACCTTTATTGATGATTTTTCAAGGTACGTGTGGGTTTACTTTCTGAAGGAAAAATCAGAAGTTCTCGACATATTTAAGGCATTTAAGGAGGACATCGAATGCAAAGTAGGAAAGAAGATCAAATGCCTGCGTACCGATAATGGTGGAGAATACACTTCGGATGAATTTACCAACTTCCTGAAAGAGTGTAAAATCAGGAGGCAACTAACATGTCCAGGCACCCCTCAACAAAATGGCATAGCTAAAAGGAAGAACTGACATTTGGCAGAGATATGTCGAAGTATGCTGCATGCAAAGAATGTACCGAGTCGTTTTTGGGCCAAGTGTATGAAGACTGCAGCCCATGTTATCAACAGGCTGTCACAAGTAAAACTAGATTTCCTTTCACCGTTCCAGAAGTTATGGCATACCAAGCCTACGGTGAGTCACTTCCGAGTATTCGGATGTGTGTGCTACGTGTTCGTGCCTGATCACCTAAGAAGTGAGTTCGATAAGAAGGCTATTCGTTGCATCTTTGTGGGATACGACAGTCAAATAAAAGGGTGGAAATGTTGCAATCCTACAACCGGGCAGTGTTATACATCAAGGAACGTGGTATTTGACGAAGTTTCATCGTGGTGGTCTACACAACAACTACTTCTGCCAGACTCCAAAAGTCTACAAGAGGAAATGCAGGAAAATGAGTCATCATCTGCAAATGATGAAGAAGGAGTACGACCAAGCTCACACAAAACACCAAGTACATCTTCAAGCCCATGGCAGACTGGTATATATAAAAGAACACCAGAAGAAGTTCAAGAAAATGAAGAAGATGTGGGCCAACAGTTAAGAAGAACAACTAGACAACACAAGGCAAATCCAAAGTATGCAAATGTTGTGACTGAAGAACACAACATTAAGGAGCCCGCAACATTTGAAGAAGCATCTCAGAGTCTGGAATGGAAAAATGCAATGGAAGAAGAAATCCAAGCCCTGGAGCAAAATCAAACTTGGGACTTGGTACCAAAACCAAATGATGTAAAGCCCATATCATATAAATGGGTCTACAAGATAAAGACTCGTTCTGATGGCTCGATAGAACGATACAAGGCTCGATTGGTTGCTCGAGGATTCTCACAACAATATGGGCTGGACTACGATGAAACATTCAGTCCAGTAGCCAAGATTACTACGGTCAGGGTTCTACTTTCACTAGCAGCAAATAAATCTTGGAAACCATGGCAAATGGATGTGAAGAACGCGTTCCTGCATGGTGAAATTGACCGAGAAATATATATGGAACAACCGAGGGGGTTTGAGTGTAAAAACCCAACAAAACTATGTTTGCAAGCGGATTGAAGCAATCACCAAGGGCCTGGTACGGGAAGATAGCAGAGTTCTTAGTTCAAAGCAGTTACTCAGTTGCACATTCAGACTCCAGCCTATTTATCAAATCTCAGGAAGGAAAACTAGCAATAGTGCTAGTATATGTAGATGATCTGATTGTCACTAGAAATGATACAGAAGAGATTCAAAGAGTACGAAGAAACCTGGCGGTCCGCTTCCAAATGAAGGAGTTAGGAGAATTAAGACACTTCCTAGGGCTTGAGATAGAACGAAGTGACAGAGGCTTATTTCTTTGCCAGAAGAAATATGCTCGAGATTTATTGAAGAAGTACGGGATGCTTGAGTGTAAACCAACCTCAACACCGATGGAGATCAATGCTAAATTATGTGCTGATAAAGGAAAAGACTTGGAAGATACAACAATGTATCGCCAGCTTGTCAGGAGCCTAATCTACCTAACCCTCACACGCCCAGACATAGCCTACGCAGTTGGAATAGTAAGCCGGTTCATGCAGAAGTCGAAGAAGCCTCATCTCGAAGCAGTTCGCAGAATCTTAAGGTATGTGAAAGGTACCACTGACATTGGAATTCTATACAAGAAAGATGAGGAATGCAAAATGGTTGGCTACTGCGATGCGGATTATGCTGGAGATCATGACGAAAAGAGATCGACTACAGGATACGTGTTTAGTCTTGGTTCAGGAGCAGTCACTTAGTGTAGCAAAAGACAACCAACAGTATCTCTCTCAACTACAGAAGCAGAGTACAGAGCAGCAGCTATGGCAGCACAGGAAAGTACTTGGCTAGTACAACTAATGAAGGACATTCACCAGCCAATCGATTATGCAATACCATTGCATTGTGATAATCAGTCTGCGATACGCTTAGCTGAAAATTCGGTGTTCCATGCAAGGAAAAAGCACGTAAAGGTTCACTACCACTACATTATAAAGAATGTACTTCAAGGAGAGATAGAGATGCAAACAACCAAGACAGATAACCAAGTAGCAGATATATTCACTAAGGGACTTGGCACGACAAAGTTCGAAGACTTTCGGAGACAACTTGGCATGATCTTCAGCGGAGTTAGTGAGGAGGGGGAGTGTTGAAAATCATCACTAACTAGCTCAAATGTTTAAAGCTTAAAGCCCAAAAGTTAAAGCCCAAACCCATTATCTAGAAGATCCAACAAGAATGAGTATTCTCTAGATGGTTCAATGTCTAGAGAATTCTACACCCTTATAATACTCTAGACATTTGAGAGAGTTCTAGAGAAGCAAAAATGTGTGGTTGAGATTGGTTCTCTAGAATAATTCCACCTCCTTGAACTACTATAAATAGGGGAGAGAGATTGTGAGGTGTAGGCATCAAGAAGAAAACAGGCTCAAGTGTAGTAGTGAGTGTTGTGAGCATAGTAAGGGTGTGAAGTTGTAAGAAACTTTTGAGAGATTAATAAAATTAGTTTTTCTTAAGTTTCAGTTCTTCCCAAATCTCCCAACATATACAACAAAAAAAAACTTCAGTTTCACAAAATATCTCAGCCAAAAATGTCTTGGGCACTTTGATGCCTAGATGCATACACGTCCAGAAACTCTACTAGACATGCCATCTTCAAATCATCAAACTTCCGATACAAGAGCTTTATTATATAGGTTGAAGATGTGGCTGGACTTGAGCATGCAAATCAGTTTCACATGGGTTAAGGAGTCACATACATGCAGTTAATAAGCATTGTACATGTCTTTCAATAAAAAGGAGGTCTTTTGAGGGTTGTAAAGCCCGATTAGTAGAAACTCCCACCCACCCGGGGTGTCTAAGCTGAGGATAAAAATACTTTTCCTTCGGAATCAATACAGTTAGCTGATTCAGGTTATGGCCTCATTCGGGTTATAGCCTGTGCTTCACATGGCCGAAAAGGACCAATTTAGTCTTTTGTTTTTGCAGTGTCAGGCCCTTGAATAAATTTCTCAAATTTGTGTTTAGATTTCCTCTAAATTGCGTTCATGATCAATAATCATATACATAACATGAAATAAAATGAAACCCAACAATTTTTATTAATTTCATGATACAATAAAGTTCTTGAAATGAATTTTGTGACAATCAATCAAATATCCCAAAATTTAAAACTATTCTACATGGGTAAGCTCAAGCTTTCCTTGTCATGGACATGATGAGATTAACATGCTTGGTTTTCTCCTGCGCCAAGTGTTTGGCAACCCGTTCTGCGAACCTGGAGAACAATGGGTCAAGTATTTGTTCTCCAAAGTGACTAACCAGCAATGGCCCTGTAACTGCTCTAATACACTTTGCCGCATTTTGTCCACTTCTTATATTATCGAATACATATCCTTTGCTTTGGCGATCTTCATTTGCATCCCAATTCACATCAAACGTTTCAACAGAACTGAGTTCGAATGAGCCCTCCATATTAACTATGTCCCTTATTTCCTCAGCACAAGGTGTATAGCAAGGTACATTGAATGAATTAGCTTTATCTTCTTCAACCAGCCCCTGATAAGAAACAACAATTGAAGAACAAATTATGTACCATATTTAAGTAATTATGCACCCCTAGACCTACACCATGAAGTAGACTTTCGAAATTCTTTGTCTAGATATCCTAATAATTTGATTTAAGAAATGTACCAGTGAGACCAAATTGTTGAGCGACTCAGATAACAATTCCCAAATCCGACAACATTCTTTGCTGGAAGGATTTACGCTTCTCCTTCCTGATACTGTTAAGACCATTTTTCCACCACATGTCATCTCTTCTGCGCGTACACTTAAGAATCCTGAGAAATCCTTCTGAAATTGTTCCAAGTATGCTTTAAACACACTTTGAGGGCTTGTCTTTCCCATGTAAACATTGCCTATATTACTTTCAATTCCTCGAGGAACCTGAAATGTCAAAAGTATATATATTAAATTTGATGGCACAAATATATCAAGTTGTAACTTTTGTATATCATGTTAAGTAGAATAACTTATTGTATTTGTATGTGTCTTAATAAAAATGGTTGTACATTGTAGTTTCGAGCATAGTAGAAGCAAACCTGAGAAAGCCAATGTACACTGTAAGAAGAATGAACAAACCACAACGACTTTCTTCGAAAAAGCCGTCTATAAAATGAACCAGGAGTCCCAGAAATGAAACAATTATTAGCCCCCAAATTTCCCTTGTCCTGCTCTAGCTTCTCATGAAACGCGGATATTGATTTGAAAAGAGTGTTGAAATCATTGCTTGGAAGATCATTCAAAAAAATTTCAAATTCTGGCATCGAACATTTTCTTGTGCAACTGAGTGCATTAATGGTGCTAATAATGTTGGATATAACCAGTAGGCTATTGGGTCCTGAAGAGCAACCCAGATCTGCAATTGTGAAGCTTTCAGGGGATGTTTTGGCATACAGATCTTTAACAACCTCCTCTATGAATGGCCTTGCTTTTGAAATTATGGTTTCCTGCATGCATACAAAATACACATTCAAAATTGAGTTCTTACACTGTAAAAACATTTGTTAACTAACATGCATGACCAGCGCATTCCCCTGCCTAGACGACCACCTAAGTCTCACACATTACTGATGCATTAGGATTGAAAAATGTCACCAATCCCCCATGTAAAGTTTGGTTATGCATTTCAGAGCATCAACGTCTATAATGAAGCGCGAGCCTTGTGAACTTTGTGTTTGTCTGTGTTGAGAATCTGATATAAACTTGAAGGGATGAAAGAAACACATACATACTTGTAAAATGGAATTGGTGGCATAGCTAGTCTCTCCTTCTCCTCTAACCATGCAGAAAACTTGTTGCAAGTCCATGGTGTGTGTGTATATGTGTGTATGTGACCTCTTCTGTAGTCCTCTTATGTCTATGTTTCTCTTCATGCGCATCAGAGATCTAAAATCTTATATAGATAAATGGGTTCTATGTATCTGATGTTGAAACAGATAAAAAAACCGACTTGAAAAACTCACCTAAATCACAGCTTGTCGGCATTAGAGGTTGCCGAAATCATTGACTCCGAGATTCTTGACTTAGCTTGAGTTGACACTACAAAAAAAGCATTAATAGCTACAGAAATTAGCGATGGTTTTTTGATACCGTCGCTAATTATAAGATTTACGACGGCAAAAAACCATCGCTAATGCTTTTGATACTGTTTCAACCCATAATTATAAAAATCTGTCGCTAAAAATTTTGCGACGGCTTAAAACTGTCCCTAATTCTTGTATTAGCGACGGCTAAAATACCGTCGCTAAGATTTACAAATAAAAATCATTAACTACAGTAGAATACCGTAGCTAATGGATTTTTTTTTAAATATAAAAAATAAAAAATAAATAAAAAAATTCTAAGCTTTACAAATAAAATTCATTAGGATTTTTTTTTTAAGAATGTCGTCGCTAAGCTTTACAAATAAAATTCATTAGCTACGGTAATACCGTAGCTAATGGATTTTTTTTTTAAATATATATAAAAAATACATTTAGCCACGGCACAAATAAAAATTAATAATTATTAGCTAAGATAGAATACCGTAGCTAATGGATTTTTTTGAAAAAAAATATATATACAAAAAAATTATTTAGCCACGGTAAATGAGCCTTCGCTAAGTTAAACAAATAAAATATATAAAAAAAAAAACATTTAGCTACGGCAAAAAACCGTCGCTAAGTTTACAAAGATTTTTTTATTAGCGACGGCCCAAAACCGTAACTAATTGAATTTTTTTTTAAATTATAAACAAAAACATTTAGCTATGACAAAAAATCGTCCAAAAGTTTACAAAGATTTTTTTATTAGCGACGGCCCAAAACCGTTGTTAATTGATTTTTTTTTAATTATAAACAAAAACATTTAGCTATGGCAAAAAACCGTCGCTAACCTTACAAAGATTTTTTTATTAGCGACGGCCCAAACCCATCGTTAATTGATTTTTTTTTAAATTATAAACAAAAACATTTAGCTACAGCAATAAACCGTCGCTAGGTTTACAAAGATTTTTTATTAGCAACGGCCCAACACCGTCGCTAATTGATATTTTAAAAAAAATTATAAACAAAAACATTTAGCTACGGCAAAAAACCGTCGCTAGGCTTACAAAGATTTTTTTATCAGCGACGGTGGAACGTAGCTAATTGATTTTAAAAAAAAATTATAAACAAAAACATTTACCTACAGCAATAAACCGTCGCTAAGCTTACAAAGATTTTTTTATTAGCGACGGCCCAAAATGAATATGAGACCCGGGATTACTCTGTCTGAGCATTTGGATGAGTTCAATAGGCTTATTGTCGACCTATTGAATTTAGAAGAAGATGTTCCAAAAATTACAAGGCTTTGTGCCTTTTGAATTCCCTTCCAGGAGAATATGAACATCTCGTTACGACTTTGTTAACGGAAAAAGAAGAATTGAATTATGATGAGGTGACTACAGCGTTGCTCAATTATGAATTCATGAGGAAGAATCTCAAGATCCAACGGATGCAACTTCAGAAGTATTCGATTTGTTTTGAAAGTACTAGGAGACAAAAATTTATGTCCAATATTGATCAATAAACTTGGAAAGCTCAAATCAACTTCTTATTTATAAAAACAAATACTAAGACATCTAGCTAACACAACTAAAAGAGGGGTTGAGCCCATCCGTGCGGTGTATAATTAATAGGGGGACCAACCAAGTGTAATGTTCCCACTTGCATTAGAAGAAATGAACATTTGGTGTTAATGTTCCCACTTGAATGTGGTTCAAGGAGGGGTTGAGCTACATTGCTAGCTTGATTGGGAAATCTGCTAGGTTTGATCGAGCCATCTTAGCTAGAGCTCGCCTCACAATTGCAATAATCTGTGTCGAAGAGAAGCGAGATAAGAAGCTTCCAACCTTCATTAAATTAGATGTGGATAGAGAAGGAGGTGATTTGGATGAAATTGCAATCGACTATCCTTGCAATCGACAATATTGATATTTTTCAACTTCTATAAGTCATGAGATTTGAAACTTTTTTTCTTTAAAGGCAAGTGTGTTGTTGGTGGATATAGAATTCAAGACGTGAGGGTTAAACCACCACATCCCTAAGCATCCAACAAAGTTAGGTGGGGATTAAACCATCACATCTCTAATCATCCAACAAAGTCACTTTCCCTCCCACAAAGTCAGTCAGTCACTCACTGTTGTTGCTCGAGTTGGAAAGGGAATGTATAGATTATCTTTTTTTTTTTTTTTTTTGAAAGGCAAGCAGGGTTTTTATAGATCCCAAAACCCATAAAAATACCGTAAGCTGGGTTTAAATCCATGACCTAGTGATACCATCCACCAAGCTCTAACCGTTGTTGTATAGACAATATCTTACTGTAAACTGTACCTTCTGTTTTAAATTTTTTTTTTATCACACGCATTTGTATATCTTCGAGTCCTTAATAGGGACTGTTCTTTATCTTTTCTTTTTTTGGTAGTCAAACACCCATCTTCATCACAAATATCTGAGATCATCCACAGTTCAACTTCTTTATTTTTCTTAGTTTGATTTGTCATTTGAAAATATGATCTTTCTTTTTTCAAAAATTTTAATCAAAGTATATATCCAAGTAACACTTACACTACACCATAATTGCAATTTTGCAACACAATCAAATTTTTAATTGTATCATTATAGTTGTATTAGTTTATTTTTATAGTTACTGTTTTTATATGATACAATTTTAAGCCATGCTCTTAAATTGTGTTACCAATGGTGGATGATTTATTTTTATAGTTTATTTTAGTTTTATAGTTTATAGATGATGATTACTATTGGTTTTTCATTCAATAATCAATTAATGTTCATAAATGAGAAAAACTCCACACTAAATAATTTTTATTATAAAAAAATTATAAGTCAGTGTTACATACATTAAGTTGGTGCAATAAAGTTGAAACATCCCAAACTATCGGTGTAACAAAGAGTTGGTGCAACCGAGTCAAATATTCTAAGCCAACTCCATCCCAACACATGCACCATATTTGAGTTCGATTTTGTTAACCCTTTGAGCTAGTCATCAAAATTTGGCATATCACAAGCTTGAATCAAAGTTAGGCTTGTCCATTCTCGCCTGGATTTTTCATGGGAAATGGTTCAACCAACCAAGTTGCATCCTAAGCACTTGCAGATGTTCTGATATTTGTTACTAGCTAATATATATTTGAAATTTTTCTATGCATCTAAAGGTTACTCTACGCGACATTTTTCCCTGAAAATTAAACTCTTAAATGTTAAGAGTATGGTTGCACATTGGTTTTAATACTAATAAGATCTTAATTACAGGAATACCTCTCTTGAGATCTTGTATTATTTGTGACATTTCTTTATTAATGTGAAGGAAGTCTAATTTGTGAGTTGTGAAAAGAGAAGCAAATTAAACCTGAGAAAGCCAATGCAGACTGTAAGAAGAATGAACCAACCATAGTCTTTCTTGGAAATAGCCTTTCATAAAAAAAAACCAGGTGTGCCGCTAATGAAAAAATTAGCAGTACCCGATTTTCCTTTGTCCTGGCCTTCTTGAGCTTTCCATAAAATGCTGATACTATTTTGAAAAGGATATTGAAGTCATTCGACGAAAGATCATTTAGATAAATCTGAAATTCAGGGTTGGAGCGTTCTTGTGTGCAACAAAATGCATTGACAGTCTCAATGATATTTGATACAACATTTAGGCTGTTTGGACTCGAAGCACAACTTGAGGTGATGTTTTGGCATAGAGATCTTCAACCACCTCATCCACGAATGGTTTTGCCCTTGAAATCGCAACTTCCTGGATATGTACAAGCAAAACATTCATTAGCCGTCACTAAGTTTTACAAATAAAATATATAAAAAAAAACATTTAGCTACGGCAAAAAACCGTCGCTAAGTTTACAAAGATTTTTTTATTTAGCGACGGCCCAAAACCGTCACTAATTGATTTTTTTTTAATTATAAACAAAAACATTTAGCTACGGCAAAAAATCGTCGAAAAGTTTACAAAGATTTTTTTATTAGCGACGGCCCAAAACCGTTGCTAATTGATTTTTTTTAAATTATAAACAAAAACATTTAGCTATGGTAAAAAACCGTCGCTAAGCTTACAAATATTTTTTTATTAGCGACGGCCCAAACCCGTCGCTAATTGTTTTTTTTTTAATTATAAACAAAAACATTTAGCTACTGCAATAAACCGTCGCTAGGCTTACAAAGATTTTTTTATTAGCAACGGCCCAACACCGTCGCTAATTGATATCTTAAAAAAAAAAATTATAAAGCAAAACATTTAGCTACGGCAAAAAACCATCGCTAGGCTTACAAAGATTTTTTTATTAGCGACGTCCCAAAACCGTCGCTAATTGATTTTTTTTTAAATTATAAACAAAAACATTTAGCTATAGCAATAAACCATCGCTAAGCTTACAAAGATTTTTTTTATTAGCGACGGCCCAAAACCGTTGCTAATTGATTTTTTTTAAAATTATACACAAAAATAAAACCTCATCTCAACCGTCAATAACACCCAAAAACTTTATCTCAATTCAACGCACTAAACCAAACCACGTCACCAATCCGCGTGAAACCAACACAACCAATCCCCTTCAATTACCTCTCTCTATATAAATTTAAATTTTCTCTACCAACCAACTCAACCAAAAAATTTCTCTCAACCCATAGAGAAGAAACCGTGGCTGTTTTGTCAATTGGATTTACAATTTAGCGACGGCAAAAATCGTTGCTATTTTTCAATTTGCGACAGTTTTAGCCGAACTTTTAAACAGCTTTAGCAACGAAATTTTTCGAGTTAGCGACAGTTTTTAGCCGTTGAGAATTAGCTACGGGATAGTTTTCCGTTGCTAATTCAAATAGTGACGATTAAAATAGCCACGGTATTGACAACTAGCGACGATTTTTTGACAATTAGCAACAGTTTTTAGCCGTTGCTGAGTTGAATTTTTTTTATAGTGTGAATCCCTGCTTGATTGCTGGATTTGAGTTGGAAATCAGATGTGATTGAAGATGAAATAGTTGGGACAGCTGGATCTGAGTTGGAACAGCTGGATCTGATTTGGATCAGATAAGAGAAGGGAGAAGAAAGTGGTGGAAGGGTCTCCACCGCCCTCCACCACCGCTTCTTTAGGCTATAATAGAATGATGAAATTCCATTCTTCTTCATCCTCCAACCTCAAGATCTGTTTTGTGTGTTAGGGTTTATCCCTTTGTATCTGTGAGAGAGGAAGGAAATGAGGTGTGAGGAGAGAAAGTGTTTTGTTTGTTTGTGTTTTGGTTTTGGTTATGGTTATACGCAATCAGCGTATTTGTGTGGTGTCATTTAGACAATTGTATTTGTAACGTCCTAGACGTTTTGTAGCACTCTCTATTTGTAATCTTTCACTCTCACTAGTAAAGTTGGTATTTTTCGTGGACGTAGGCGTGTTTGCCGAACCACGTTAAATTGGTTGTCTCCAGTATTTGTTAGTATTTTGTTTGTAGCTTCGCATTTCGCCATTTGTAACGCTTCCGCTCGTAAGAAATTGGTATCAGAGCCGAGGGTTAGTTCTTGGGGTTTGTTTGAAGCTGCGTGGACCAGTGGTTGATTAAGAGTATGTCAGATCCATCAACTTCTTGATCAAAGAGGGTTACTGCTACAGTCGGTAAATTTGATGTTGAAAAGTTCAATGGCAAGAACAACTTCGGCATGTGGCAATGCGAAGTTCTGGATGTGTTAGCAAAGGAAAATTTGGATGATGTTTTGGGAGACAAGCCGGAGGAAATGAGTGAAGAAGAATGGAACAAGTTGAATCGGCAAGCTTGCGGGTCAATAAGATTGTGTTTAGCAAAGGAGCAAAAATACTTCGTTATGAAGGAAACCTCTGCTAAAACATTGTGAAAAAAGTTGGAAGATAAGTACATGATGAAGAGCATAACAAAATAAGCTTTTCCTCACGAAGCAACTTTTTCGGATGAATATGAGACCCGGGATTACTCTGTCTGAGCATTTGGATGAGTTCAATAGGCTTATTGCCGACCTATTGAATTTAGAAGAAGATGTTCCAAAAAATTACAAGGCTTTGTGCCTTTTGAATTTCCTTCCAGAAGAATATGAACATCTCGTTACGACTTTGTTAACGGAAAAAGAAGAATTGAATTATGATGAGGTAGCTACGGCGTTGCTCAATTATGAATTCAGGAGGAAGGATCTCAAGATCCATCGGGATGCAACGTCAGAAGTATTGGTAGCGATGGGAAGATCCGAAAAGAGGTATGTTGGTAATAGAGGAAGACCACAATCAAGAGGAAAATATGTAGACAGAAGGTTTTTGCCGAATGATGAATGTGCCTACTGTCATAAGAAGGGTCATTGGAAGATTGACTGTGAGGTAGTGAAAACTGCAATAGAAAAAGAAAAGAAAATGTCAGATGCGAATATAGTGCACAATTTGGATGAGGAAGAAGATGATGTTTATTCGTTGTCTGCAACTTCAACATTGGTGAGTCATTCTAATGAGTGGCTGTTTGATTCGGGTTCTACCTATCATACGTGTCCCCGTAGGGACTGGTTATCTCACTTTAGAGAGTTGGATGGTGGTGTTGTCTATATGGGCAACAATGATGAATGCAAAATTGCAGGGATAGGTAAAATCAAGTTGAAGTTGCATAATGGACTTATTCGAGTCTTGAATGATGTACGGTATGTACCCGATTTGAAGAAGAATCTCATCTCCGTTAGTGCTTTAGAGTCCAAAGGTCACAAGGTTTCAGTAAATGGTGGAGCTCTAAAGATTGTTTCTGGTGCACTGGTGATTCTAAAAGTAGTTCGGAATGGTAACTTGTATTTATTGTAGGAGAGTACAGTTACAAGGAGTCGAAAAGTTGAATTTGGTAGAGCAGCTTGTGTTATTGAAGGCCCTATGGATGTTGCTTCTGATGGAGTTACTGATAGCTCCAAAGATGTTTGTAAGGAAACCTCGAGGGTTTGACATTTGCGTGCAGGCAGTAAAGGTGAGAAAGTTTTGCACGAGTTGTTGAAGAAACAATTGGTAGAAGATATGAAGATGTTTAGTATGAAGGTTTGTGCACATTGTGTTTCTGAAAAGTCTGGTTCGAGATTCCATGCTAGTCAAGGTGGAGTTGGTTTGTTAGTTTGAGCATGTTTTAGTATAAGGCGCCTATGAGCGCGTTTGGAGGGGTGAGACCCTCAATTAGTATCGGTTTGATTCTGTTTGTTGGAAGTCAGTTGCTTGTTTTGTTCGTGATTGTTGTTGTCGGCTCAAATTTGCGAAATCTTCACCGAGGTGGAGAATTGTTAAAACAGATAACAAAATCGACTTGAAGAACTTACCTGAATCACAGCTTGTCGACAATAGAGGTTCTTGACTTAGCTTGAGTTGAATCTCTGCTTGATTGTTGGATTTGAGTTGGAAATCAGATGTGATTGAAGATGAAATAGTTGGAACAGCTGGATCTGAGTTGGATCAAATAAGAGAAGGGAGAAGAAGGTGGTGGAAGGGTCTCCACCGCCTCTTTAGGCTATAAAAGAATGATGAACTTCCATTCTTCTTCATCCTCCAACCTCAAGATCTGTTTTGTGTGTTAGGGTTTATCCCTTTGTATCTGTGAGAGAGGAAGGAATGGAAGTGTGAGGAGAGAGAGTGTTTTGTTTGTTTGTGTTTTGGTTTTGGTTATGGTTATACGTATTCAGCGTATTTGTGTGATGTCATTTAGACACTTGTATTTGTAACGTCCTAGACGTTTTATAGCACTCTCTATTTGTAATCTTTCACTCTTACTAGTAAAGTTGGTATTTGTCATGGACGTAGGCGTGTTTGCCGAATCACATTAAATTGGTTGTCTCCAGTATTTGTTAGTATTTTGTTTGTAGCTTCACATTTCACCATTTGTAACGCTTCCGCCCGTAACATCTGACCCACATTTTCTGAAGTATACTATCTTTTATTATCAGTGAATAAACCGTTAAAAGAAGAAAAGGTCAGCAAGGGATTGCTGAGAAGAATCTTGAATTGAAGCTAATGATGACATATCTTATAATACCAAACTATATACTACATAAAAAATGCATATGCAATCTCATCTTATAAAAAATTTTAGCCCATTTATCTGTGATTATGTATTCAAAATTGGCAGCATCAAATTTCTGGTGTTTTACTTATTTTAAGATAATAACAACAAAATTTTGACATTTTCCATGCATCAGTTTTTATTTAAACATCTTATTGGTCGTATACTGAACTTTCGGACTCTCAAAACTCAACTAGTACTTTAAGACTTGGAATATTTCCTGTATTCGATCACTGGGTTTTTCGAGAAGTTAAGGCGTCTAAATTCTGCAAATTCGTGTTTTGTTTAAACAAATAAATTCTCTTAAAATGACAAGCTTGGTAGGTTTCCAGCTTGGACCAAGTGAACCTAACCCATTTCTGATAACCTAACCCAGCTTGTTTGAATAACCTAACCCAGCTTGGACCAAGTGAACCTAACCCATTTCTGATAACCTAACCCAGCTTGTTTGAATAGCTTGTTTGATAATTTTACATGTTCTGATAATTTACCAAGTGAACATAACCCATTTCTGATAATTCATGTTTAACATGTTCTGATAATTTAACATGTTTGAATATCTTGGAGCAAGTGAACGTAACCCTGTTTGAATAGCTTGGTGTGCTCTAAAGAACAGCAAAGACCATTGACTAATAACATTCAATCTTTCCTGTACTCATGGCACTCTCCCATTCCTTTCCTCATCGAATCTTTCTTACACCCTTGTGAAAGATGTCTCCTGTGATTAGGACTGCTGAGGCTTATTCAGCTTCTGCAAAAATTTGACATTTTAGGTATCTGAATTTCATATGACTATATTAATAGGGGCCAAAAATTATGACTAGATATTTGGTTGGTTTTGGCTATGTCACGAAGAGGAATCACATCTCTCCATTCACGTATTTACTTTTAAGGTTGAAGTAGGGGATGTGATTTGAAACCAAACTAGTTCAAATCGCATCCCATAAAATCTACATGTTTTAAGTTAAAGTCGAATAGCCTCTTATATTGGAATGGAGTTGGCTTGAATAGTCTCATATCAAGTAAGAATGAGTCGTCAAACATAAGGAGATGGTCCACTCCCTAACACAAACGAGGCATTTTAAGATAAAAATCTCACACCCGTGACCCAGATGGTAGGCCCAAGACAGCGGGTGTTCAATGGGTTCTCTCTCTTGTTTTTTATGTCAACTTCTCTTACATCTTGATCTCCACATTATGTATGAATCAAGTCTTGTTCTTTATGTCAACTTCTCTTACATCTTGAGCTCCACATTATGTACGAATCAAGTCATAAGGATTGATTGGTGCTTATGAGAAAGCAGATGCACTAAGCAACCACTTCTATAGCATACCACTTTGCAAGATTACTATCCAATTTGGAGACTGTTGAATTAGAACTAATTAGGTTTTTCGTTGGAATTTTAAAGCAATTCTATGTTGTTGTTGATGATGTAACGAGTGAATATTTGAACGATTGTAATCTTCGTCGTCCTTCTTTATTATTATTATTATTATTATTATTATTATTATTATTATTATTATTATTATTATTATTATTATTATTATTATTATTATTATTATTATTATTGTCCGGTTATTACATGATCGGACACATATTCCTTGTTTTGAAGATCTTCATTCACATCCCAACTCGCATCTAGTGCTTCAAATGAGCTTTGGTCCCTTACTTTGACATGGTGTATACCGTTGGAACCACAGCTGTTAGTTGGATGTCACAGATACAGAAGACTGTCATTCTATCCACTACAGAGGTTGAGTATGTAGCAGTAACTGAAACTAGTAAAGAGATGATATGGCTTCAAGGTTTGTTAACTGAGTTGGGATTCAAACAGGAGAAGAATGTTTTGCACAATGATAGTTAGAGTGTGATACACTTGGCAAAGAATTCAGCATTTCGTTCCAGAACCAAGCATATTGGACTTCGTTATCACTTCATCAGATCTCTATTGGAAGATGATGTGTTAATATTGGAGAAGATCCAAGGAAGCAAGAATCCAGCGGATATGTTGACAAAGGCGGTGACTATCGACAAACTGAAGTTGTGTACAACTTCAACTGGCCTGCTAGAGTAACAAGACCGGAAAGGCTGCTGCATTGATCGAGGTGTGAAGACAGATTGAAATCAGTCTTCAAGTGGGAGATTGTTGAGAAAGTCAAAAAAAAAAAAGGGAAGGCTAGTAGATGGACGATGAGAAGATGGTGGTTGATGCCTACCCAATTAATTGCAACCATCTATCCACCTCATTTGAAGCCTATATAATGGTCTCTCTCTCTCATCATTTATCATCTCATCCCAACCATTCTTCTTTTTGCAAAGAGAAACATATCTCCTCCTCAGAGAAAAGAGTGAGTAAAAGCTTAGATAATTACGCTTGTGAGAGAGGGAAAAATTGAGAGTAATTTTCTCGGGTGTAATTGGGTTGTGCATCATGAGTTGTGAGTGTTTGTAAACAATTTATTTCCTTTAAGTAAAATTTTGCAGCAGCCCGTGGACGTAGCCCAAGTTGGGTGAACCACGTAAATACTTGTGTGTTCATTTATTTATTGCATTCTCGCTAATCTGATTTATAAGAAGTTTGTGTAATTACCCCATCAGGTTGTATGTATCTGACCCACATTTTCTGAAGTATACTTAGTGAGAATATTCTGATTGATTGTATGATTAGGAACTATAATATTTGTATTAGGAAGGTTGCTTATTGAGTCAAGATTGTATAATAGTTTTAAGGAAGTTAGCAGATTATATTGTGAATATTCTCACAATATTCTCTTGATTAGTTTGTATATAAACAGGATAATGGAATGAGAAAGGCAGAACGCAATACACACAAAATCAATTATTTTGTGTCTGGTATTTCATCATGGTATCAGAGCCTATCATAAGAGTATCATAAAGGGAGAAAATGTACCTTTGTACGATTGGATCTTCCTCTAACTGGGCCTTGTAATCTCGGAGTGCAGTCTCAAAGAACTTCAGGGATCTCTTTGAATGAGCATCAGCCACAGCATGAGCATCAGGGATCTCTTTGAATAAGAAGGAACGAAGAAGAAGGAAGGATTGAACATCTGGCCTGTGCGATTCAGATCTGGCCTGATTCAGATCTGATCGAACCTCTGGCCTGATCGAACCTGATCGAAACCTCTGATCGAATATCTGATTGAACCTGATCGAACCTCTGGCCTGATCGAATAAGAAGGAACGAAGAAGAAGATGGATCATCTGATCGAACCCCTGATCGAACCTCTTATCGAAGAAGTTCTGATCGAATTTTTGATCGAAGAAGACGAAGAAGGAACCTCTGGCTGAAGGATCATCAGATCGAACCTCTGATCGAAGAAGTTCTGATCGAACTTTTGATCGAAGAAGACAAAGAAGGAACCTCTGGCTGGACCCTTGCGATGGTGGGTGTGTGATTTGAACACTGATCCTGCTCCCTTACCCTGTGCTCTGATCACCCTTCCCATCTCTCCTCCTCTCTGGTTTGGTTAGGGTTTGGTTAAGAACCTCTGGCTGTGATTTTGAAACTCTCTCTGATATGTCTGTTTCTGTTCGTGAACTGAATAAGTAAATAAATAAATAAATAAATCTATGTTTCTCTGCGTAAGGAGCAGTTAGAGCTGCAGCTTTAATTCTTTCTGCGGCAGTTTGAGATTTCTCTTTGAACACCGATCATGGCTGGCGGTGACGTCTCTACTGGTGAAACTCGGAAGACGATTTCACCTTACGACATCACTTCTCTTGATAATCCCGGACTTTCAATTACTCAGGTTCAATTGAAAGGGGATAATTATGATGAATGGGCTCGTTCGTTTCGAACGGCCTTTAGGGCCGGGAAGAAATTCGGGTTCATTGTCGGAACTATCACACAACCTGGCGAGCAGTCACGAGACCTCGAAGACTGGTGGACTATCAACTCGCTTTTGGTGTCCTGGATCTGAAATACCATCGAACCTACGCTACGCTCCACTATCTCTCATGTGGAAATAGCGCAGGATCTCTGGAATGACATCAAGGATCGATTCTCCATTACTAACGGACCACGGATTCAACAACTGAAATCAGATCTTGCAGATTGCAAACAAAAGGGGCTGACCATAATGGACTACTATGGGCGACTCAAGCAACTTTGGGATGAACTAGGTAATTTCGAACAATTACCGACGTGCAAGTGCGGGAAGTGTACCTGCAATCTCACTTCGATTCTGGAGAAAAAACGGGAGGAAGAAAAAGTACATTTGTTTCTTATGGATTTGGATGACAATTTGTACGGAACAGTGAGATCCAATATATTGGCTCAAGATCCGTTGCCAAACATGAACAAGGTATACTCAATTCTCGTCCAAGAGGAGCGAGTAAAGAAAATCGCTCGCGGCAAGGAAGAACGCGGGGAAATTATGGCCCTCGCCACTCGAACCCGTCTTGACGAAAAGGATAAATCTAGTACGGTGTGTTCCCACTGTAAAAGGACGGGGCATGAATCTAACAATTGTTTTTCCTTGCACGGATATCCAGAGTGGTGGGGTGACCGACCCCGAAGCGATGGGAAAGGTGTTGGTGCTGGTCGCGGTAGAGGGCAGTCAAGTCTTCGAGGCCGTGGTCGAGGAACCAAGGGTACGCATCGTGCCAACGTTGCTCAGACAGGTTCTGCTGGGACAGGAATGACCGAGACAAATACATCTCCACTGCTCGGGCTGAATACCGATCAGTGGCAGACACTTCTCCAAATGATGGGCGGGTCAAAATCCGCAACGACCGATAAGATGACTGGTAAGCCTTGGATTATTGACACGGGAGCCTCGAATCACATGACTGGCACGATCGGGGATCTCCGTGACTTAAGGGCGATTGCTCATTGTCCCGTGGGATTGCCAGATGGGAGTAGCGCTATCACCACTAAAAAGGGGACGGTCACTCTTGAAAGAAATTTATGTTTGAAAAATGTTCTTTATGTGCCAGGGCTAACTTGCAATTTAATTTTTGTGTCGCAATTGACTGATCACTATAACTGTTTTGTCCAATTCACTAATGATCTGTGTGTTATACAGGACCGCACTTCGAGGATGCTGATTGGTGCGAGTGAACGACGCGATGGACTCTATTACTTCCGGGGGCTGCCACAGGTTCACGCAATAAAGGCCAATAATGTGGTGTCTCTTGATCTATGGCACCAGCGACTGGGTCATCCATCTCTACAAGTAACAAAGTTAGTTCCCGAAGTAAGTTTTAGTGAAACAAAAAATCGCTTGAATAAAAATTGTGATGTCTGTCAGAGGGCAAAGCAAAGTAGAGATAAGTTTCCTGTTAGTGAACATAAAGCTTCGACTATTTTTGAACTTATTCACACTGATTTATGGGGACCTTATAGAACAACTTCTTCTTGTGGTGCTTCTTATTTTTTGACCATTGTTGATGATTTTTCCCGTGCTGTATGGATTTACTTACTTGTTGATAAGAAAGAGGTCTCTCATACTCTTCAAATGTTTTTCTCGATGGTTAAGAGACAATTTGATAAAGAGGTAAAAATTTTGCAGAGTGATAACGGCACTGAATTCATTTGCCTGCGACAATATTTTCTTGATCACGAGATTGTTTTTCAAACATCTTGTGTGGGAACACCTCAACAAAATGGGCGGGTTGAACGGAAACACCAACATATTTTGAACGTAGCTCGGGTGCTGCGTTTTCAGGGCTCTCTTCCTATTGAGTTTTGGGGAGAATGTGTGTTGACGGCTGGATACTTGATAAATAGGACTCCCTCCTTGGTCTTGAATGGAAAAACACCCTATAGTGTTCTATATGGCAGCACACCCACTTATGATCACTTGCGCATTTTGGGGTCCTTGTGTTAAGCGCATGTACAGACGGGGGATAAGTTTGCCAGTAGAAGTCGAAGGTGCATCTTTGTTGGGTACCCTTATGGAAAAAAGGGATGGCGTTTGTATGACTTGGAGAAACGAGATTTCTTTGTTTCTTGTCATGTTGTATTCTCGGAAGGAGTTTTTCCCTTTGCAGATCATTTTAATTTAGACCACGATGGTCTGCCTAATATTGAGGCGGTTCATGAGGACTTTGAGGAGACATCTACGGTTGTTTTGAGGGGGGGTGCTGAGGAGTTTGTACAGCCAGATGGGGATGTTGGGCAGCCGACATGTGCCGAGGAGTTTGTTCAGCCAAATAGGGCTACTGGGCAGTCGGCGTGTGCCGAGGATGGGGCAAATGCTGGTGCCGAGGTGATTGTACAGCCAGATGAGGCTGCTGGGCAGCCGGCTTGTGCGAACCAGGAGGACAACCTGGACGCAAGTCAGGAAGATGTGTTGGGCAGGGGTCAATGCAGAAGGCAAGCCTCGGTACGACTCCGTGATTATGTTACTCATACCATTCGGAAAATGAGTCCATCCGTACCAGCTTCACCCGTACCACGGCATTCCTCAGGTACACCCTATCCTATAGCACATTATGTGAATTGTGATAATTTTTCTATGCGACATAGACATTTTCTTGCAGCCTTGACAGTAAATCGGGAACCTGTGTGATACTATCTTTTATTATTTGTGAATAAACCATTAAAAGAAGAAAATGTCAGCAAGGGATTGCTGAGAAGAATCTTGAATAGAAGCTTATGATGACATATCTTATAATACCAAACTATATACCATATAAAAAATGCATATGCAATCTCATCTTATAAAAAAATTTAGCCCATTTATCTATAATTATGTATTCAAAATTGGCAGCATCAAATTTCTGGTGTTTTACTTATTTTAAGATAATAACAACAAAATTTTGACACTTTCCGTGCATCAGTTTTTATTTAAACATCTTATTGGTCGTATACTAAACTTTCGGACTCTCAAAACTCAACTAGTACTTCAAGACTTGGAACATTTCCTGTATTCGATCACTGGGTTTTTCGAGAAGTTAAGGCATCTAAATTCTGCAAATTCGTGTTTTGTTTAAGAGTTTTGCTAGGGTCGAGGGAGGGAGCAAGGGAAAGGTGTGAGGGATGGGTGGTAACCATCTATCCACCTCGAGATGAATGCATTGACTTTGAGATGCGCAATGTCGCTCATCTCGAAGTGGATGGATAGCTTCCACCCATCCCTCACCCCCTTTCCCTCCCTCGACCGTATTTTTTCCTTTTTGTAACTGTCCAACTTATAGTTGCGGACTACATCTTTTGGAGTTCGCTTCAAGCGTCTAAAATCTTAGAGGCAGACAGGGACGGATCTAGCCTTTGGCCAAGGGGGTCAGTTGCCCCCCTTATCTTTTTGAAAAATCCCATTAAATTATTCAAATTTTTTTATATTGCCCCCCTTTCAAAAAATTTAGGTTGCCCCCTTTTGTATACAATCTTGGCTCCAGATTCTACTAAAAATTATATTATAGGTTATTTTAAAAGTTTAAGTCTCCTATTTCTATACAAATCTCTGCTACCGATATGTTCGCGTTTCAGGGTTTGATATAGCCAACTGCTACGAAGTTGAGCGAATTGGGAGTGAAAGGAGAGTGAGATGAGAGACGGAGTTGAGAGATTACATAGTGAGAGAGGGTTTGTGAATGAGAGAAAATATAAGAGAATGAAAAGGATAAGAGGAGTGAGTGGAGGGGTTGGTGAGGGTGGGTTTGTTGGGAGTTAAAAAAAAAAAAAAATTTGTTCGGTTTGGAAAACCACGTTCAGGGGTAAGTTGGTTTTTTCAAACATTTTTTGCTCCCCTTTGTCAGCAATCCTGGCTCCGCCCCTGGAGGCAGACCTGCTAATATAATTTAAGTGACTCATTATAGTTTGTAAATTTTATAAGAGTGGAGCAAACCTGAGAAAGCCTATGTACTATAACACCCGTATTTTTTCAATGACCTTAATAAATATTTTTTGTACAAAAATAAAATAAAATGTAATGACCTCATTTCCTAGAACTATCTAAATATATTTACCTCAATGTTTGAAGTTCGATAAAATGCATTTTTTATTGATGTCAACCACAACTTTATTTGCACATTAATAATGCATGGTTTACAAAATTAGTATTCTAGTGATAGTCAAATATTTGGTGGCTACTTGAAAGTGTGGGAGGTAATCAAAATTGATTTTCTGAAAATTGTTGAAGATTTTAACTCGAGAAATTTTCTTGATTGGTTGAATACCACTATCATCTCGCTTATTCCTAAATGTGCGGGAATGCGGACAGTCAAAGATTTTAGACCTATCAGTATTTTGAATGGGGCCTATAAGATCATTGCCAAGATGTTGGCTAACAGATTGAAAATAGTTCTTCATTCAGTCATTTCTCCTTTTCAAAGTGCAGCAGTCAGTGGAAGACAGGTGGTTGATAGCCCTTTGATTGCCAATGAAATTATTCATTCTAGGAAAAAATAAGGTGTTCCAGGGCTTGTTATCAAATTAGATTGCTCCAAAGCCTTTGACAACGTCTCTTGGAAATACTTGAATTTGGTAATGGCTCACATGGGGTTTGACTCCAATTGGATTCACTGGCTTCACACTTGCAGATCTACAGCTAATTTCTCTCTAAAGATTAATGGTCGGCTGCACGGGTTTTTCAATAGCTCGAAAGGATTGCGCCAAGGCGATCCCCTATCTCCTCTTCTATTTACTATAGCAGCAGAAGGTCTAACACAAATGATTTTTAAAGCGGTTGATGCTGGCCTAGTGAGAGGGTTTTCTGTCGCGGAGGGTAGTCCTCCTGTTTCTATTCTCCAGTATGCGGATGATACTATCCTCTTTTGTGAAGCTTTCGCTTCTCATGTTTTTGCTCTTAAAAGAATTATACTTTGGTTTGAAGTTATTTCAGGTCTGAAAACCAACTTTCACAAATCAAGGGTGTTGCCTTTTGGAGAAGTCTATCATCTGCACCAGTTGGCGAGTTTATTGGGTTGTTCAGCGGGTCATCTTCCAGTTAAGTACTTGGGCATGCCTTTGGGTGCTAGTTCTAAATGCAAAGTTGTGTGGAAACGCAAATTTCTCTCTAAAGCAGGCAGATTAGCTCTTGTACAATCCACATTAGCTTCTATCCCGGTGTTCATTCTGTCTCTTATCAAGGTTCCCTGTTCAATAGCAGCCAAGATTGAACAGATCATGCACGATTTTCTTTGGGGTTCTACTCAAAACTCTAGAAAGATGCATTTAGTGGGCTGAGAGAAAATTTGTTGTCCTAAATCTCGAGGTGGTTTAGGCATTCGTCAGGTGCTCACATTCAATATTGCATTACTTTCTAAGTGACTTTGGCGATTTGCAGAAGAAAATGACAATTTATGGAGATCTCTCATTATGGACAAATATGGGTGCAATAGATGGGTTTGGGAAAAGAGAACTAAGTACACTTCCTACGGATGCTCTTTGTAGAAGTCCATCTCCCAGTGCGCATGTCACGCCCCGATTTTCGAAGGAAACGAAAATCCCAAAATCCACGTAGGATTATCCGTTTCCCCCAAAACTCGGGACGTGAAAATTCAATAATAACAGAAACAAATAGCAGCATGAACTAAACATCTGGAACAAATACAAATCTAACCCGGTGAGACTCTGACGTTGCTAGCTCACTAGCGGAACTCCAGTACTGCAGCTCAAAATCTCTAAACCTGAAAGACTACTCGGCTACATTCCAAAAGGAATGTACCCAAGAAGCAAAAGCTCACTCGGGTCAGCAATAAAGCTGGTGTGAGAAATCTTCATCCAAAATCAGGAAATCCGCACATGACAACATTAAAATAAACCAAACAATAAATAACCACACCATCAGGTAGTTCCTCAATGAGGCAATGGTGTTATCATCCTAATAAATAAATATGCATTATTTATTACTACTAAATAAAATTTATGAGTTATCAATCCTCATAAATGCAACAACAATACAATTCATACTCATATTAGACTATTATTGGAATATTAAACAAACACATTTTTCTACCTTTAGGAAGACATGTAGTTCTCATTCAATGGTTGAATGAGCAGTTAGTTTCTTCCTTAAAGGTAATCATGCACATACACAAAAAAAATAAGAAATCTCGCTACTTTTCCACAATCGCACTCTCCTCCTGTGCCGAACACACCTCACCCAAGTGTGTCTCCCTTGCCTTCGAAACCACTCGGAGCGTACATGTTCCAAGTGGGGTGCCACCTCGAGGAACATGTCATCTCACCCGAAGTTCGATCCATGGCAAGCATTCTTCCTAAATCTACACGTACAACCGAACACACATGGAACGGTGCACCGAACACACCTCACCCAAGTGTGCCACCCTTGCCATCGAAACCATTCGGAGCGTACATGTTCCAAGTGGGGTGCCACCTCGAGGAACATGTCATCTCACCCGAAGGTCGATCACTGGCAAGTACACTGATATGCAAGCAAGTCTGCATACCCAATAATATCACAAGTATACAAGCAAGTCTGTATACAAAAACTTTCTTTTCTTTTCACATTTTTTTTTTTTCGGAGTTGTGGAAAAGAGCATAAAAATAAATAAATCCTCAAAACTCTTTTATGGTGACGCTTTGTCAACCATAAATAAATCAATCACAGTATCCACCATTCTTTTGGGGAACAAGTAATATTTGACACATTGCCAATTCACATATCTCATCTCTTTGCATCATATGAAATCCAATATGCATACCAATTCGCATAAAAATACAAATACCCAAGCTAAAACAAGTACTCAGTTAAATCTGCTAACATACAAAGATGCCTTAACATATATGCTCACAATTGAAACAGAATTACTCATTAAAAGGAATATTCCAACCAGGTACGTACGATATATACTAAATGTTATTATGACCAACCCTATTACTTAATACTAATATATGAGTAACAACAAAGAAAACATTTAATGAATTGGACCAATTGTTGTATCAACAAACTCTGACAGGTTGAGCTTAAAACCTAGCAAACTAGTAAAACCCTATATATATCACATTGGAGTCAGTTCTTCCTTTGAAATATGTTACACAATTCTAGCTGTTTGAAATTTCAATGAATCATGTGTGACTCTCTTCCATGTATTCACATTCACTCCCTATACTCCAACATATACAAGTTCCTAGAATGTTTATATTGAAGGCTCTTCATATTTCCATACTATAGAGCTTAGATCTTTAGTTAAAACAAACTCACACAGCAACTAGATGCATTATCTAATGAATCTCAGAAACTTCGATACCAAAGGAAGAACACGTTATCACAAAACAAAAGCTTCAAAATTAGCCAACCCCACACCCTGAAATAATTACACAAAAACATTTCTCCAAACAAATACAACTTCTCCAAGTCACCCAGTTTGCTTGGTTAACTTAAAAATGACAAATTTTGAGCTCAAAATGAATATAAGATGATAAAGACACTTTGTCTTGCCTAACAGAATCACTATCATTAAATTACTTCACTTCAAAGACCACTGATATAACTCCAGATCCACATCACCAACCACTCTCACACCACATTCCCACAGAAGCAATCAAAATTGTGATAAACACAATTTCCACATTCCCACATAACCAAGATCTAAATTGCAAAAATCATAAACACAAAGATCCAAGAAAAACTCACTGTAAATATGAAGGGGATGGAGAAACTCAAATTTCAAACAGCATTTTCAAATGAACCCAGAGAAGAAACAAAGCAGCATTTTCAAATGAACCCAAAAACCTCAATTTTTAATCCATCCAAACCTCCCTAAGATGACAATACCAATCACAACATCAAACCCCTAAACACACTAAATCGCCAGTAAGCCATCAAACACACCAAAATCAACAAACAAAGATATGGGTATTTCAAAAAAAGGAACTCATAAAGAGAATGAAAGAAGACTCACTCTCGTCTTCTCGAAATTGCCTTGTTATCCTTCCTTGCCTTACCTTCTGAATCGATCTTGCACAATCCAACCCATTCACCAATGGTTTTAGCACTTGGGACAGAAATCAAACTAACATAGTCTGGTTGGTCACAGTCTTCTGCTAGCACACACAACTGGGCAGCATGCTTCTCAATAACCTTTTTGTTTCTATTCTCAATGCCTCAATCAACATGATTTTGCTAGCTTCACATGGCATCATATTCTGAAAGATAAGTGTCTAAAATTCTGCTAAGCTTTTCTCCGAACCTGATACAGCACCAGTTTCGACTGCTGCTTCTATTGACAACCTGCCCTCATCCCTGATCAAAAGTTCTATCTCTGTTGTCATCTCTGGTACGATGACCATCTTCATCAATTCGATCTCTCTCTCGCTGGCTTGATCTGTCCCCCAGATCGCCTGCTTCTATCCCTTTCCATCTCAGATTCTTCTTACCCAAATTAGGACTTTCCTTGACCTCAATCCAATGCTTAGATCCTCCAACAGTCACTGGAAAAGTTTTCCTTTTCACAATTGATTTTCTCCCCATCTTTATTGTTCAAAGTCTTGTACACAAGCCATAATACTCGGAGAATAAACATGAGAAGAGCTCTCCAATGGATCTCAACGTAAATGCCCCAGTTGGTGAGCAAATGTGTCATTGTCAAAGGAACATGATGTTCAATGGATGGAAACTGTTTATCATCTCAAACCAATTTCATAAAAGCATATAAACATGGATAACTCAGTCTTTGATAGACAACATTTTCAATTTGGAAAGTCACAACAATCCATATGACAATCAAGCCTTAAAACATTGACTTGCTATTTAAATACATGGGGTCAAAAGACATGCCACCAAAATGCAGAATGGAAGATACCTATAATGACACCTCTAGCATCCATAGCCTTCTTGTTGAAAATGACAACCCATAGATAATGAAGTATCCAATAGATGCACCTTCACTGATTCTTCTGCCTGGGCCATATCTCCATGGCTGCAAGGAAGGCAATGACTTGTTTTCCCATCTGCGGAGAGATAACAGCATAAACTTTTGAGTCTTCCACGGTCTTGTACGGTCTCGTCCTGTCACCACCAGTTGTTCCCATTACAAAGGGCACTCCAACTTTGCAGTAAAGTTCAGCATTTGAGTTCACTTCTCTTTCAGAAAGACCGTGAAGATGAACATCCTGACCACCTACTTGCACGAGTTTGCCAGATTCCTGTTCCCTGCTACTAAATGATACAGGAACTACTTGGACTCCTGCAGAAACTGCTGCTTCTATAATTGCCTTCCCCATCTTCATCACCTCTCACTGCTAGCCGCCATCGAAGAAGAAAAGAGAAGGAAGGAGAAAAGAAAGAAGGAAGGAGAAAAGAAAGAAAAATGGTTTTGTTTCTTTTATATGGTGGGTGGCTATTCGCCCCCACCGAACTTTCGAGTGCACCTACCCTCTTTCACAAAATAAAAACCCTACTTATTAGTTTAATTAAAGCCCACAACCAAGCCCAAATACAATTGGGTAACAACCCATCAACATTAGGGTTTACAAAAGAAATTTTTATATTTATTTAATTAGGCGGATATTACAGCGCAAGTGGCTTCTACCCTCACACCTCTCTCCAATGTGGAAATGGTGATCTCATCTCTTTCTAGCATGATTTTTTGTGTAGTAACCAATCTTTGAAGGATTTGTTTTCAATGTTGTTTATCATTAACAACAATCAATAAGGGAGTGTGAGCAATTTTTGGTCTAACAGCAATTCTTGGGATCTTTCCTTTCGAAGACCCCTAAATATTGGGGAGCTAGAAGAGTTCGCTAATCTAATGCATCTGTTGGATAGACAGATACTCTCAGAGGGATCTGACAGTTTGGTGTGGAAGGGAAAAGTGTGGGCTTCTCGGTGAAAGAATTTTCGGATATGTTGGCTGCATCTCATTATGAGACCCACTCCAACCTCTTCATTTCCTCTCACAAAAATCTGGTATGGGTGAAAAACTTTTTTCCTTGGATTAATTTCTTTAGTTGGCCAGTGTTGCATGAGAAGATCTTGACTAAAGATAGGTTAAGGAAAAGAGGCATCCACACAGGGAGTCTTTGTGTGTTTTGCAATGAAATTGATGAGACGCTGGACCATTTGATGATTCACTGCAGTTTCTCCAAATCCATTTGGAGCAGCTTCTTGTCAGAATTTGGTTTGAGTTTGATGTTTCAAGGCTCCATTTTAGATTGGCTAAGTTGGTGGTCTCAAGCTAATCCTTCCCATCGGGGGGAGTGGTTATGGCGTAGGGTCCCTCACGTTCTCATGTGGTGTGTGTGGAAAGAAAGAAATAGAAGGGTATTTGAAGGACTCAACAAATCAGAGCACTCTATCTTTATCGAGATTAGAGAATTGCTGTGGAGGATGGGTTCAGCTTGTAATTTGTTTAGGAATTTGGGTTTTGACACTTTCATGGTGTCTTGGCATTCCTTGATATAGGAATGTTTCTCTTTGGTTTTTGTTTCCTTTTCTTTCCTTAATAAACAACTTCGTGTTTGACCCAAATATATATATATATATATATATATATTTGGTGGCTAAATAGTGCATTTTTATTATTTCATGTAATATTTTATTAGTTATATATGATTAGTTTAAATATATATATATATATATATATATATATATAATGGGTGCAAATATAAATATTTACTTAAACCCTAATTGAGATGGGTTTATACTCATCTATGGACTTAATTTGGAGTGGCGGCTAAAAGGGGTGCAAATATAACTACCTACTTAAAATCCTAAGTGGGATGTCTTTGGGTTTAAGTTTTTTTTTTTGCCGTACGGTGCTTGGAGTGAAAAAAAATAGAGATGATGATGATGATGATGAAGACAAAAGAGAGAAAATGAATGAGAAATTGTTGAAGAGAATAAATAAAATAAGGGAAGGGAACGAAAAATAGATGAAGAAAAGAAAGGAGGAAAAAAAAAAAAAAAAAAAAAGGATGTGACATGTGCTTGTGTAGGTGATGTGCACGTGTTTTTGTTCGAGATAATTGATTGGGTATTCACATCTTTGTTGTGATTTTCAACTTTGCAAGATTTTATATCAATGCGGCTTTTGTGATATTCATTACGTGATCAAATATGTGAGTTTTTCTTCATTCTCTTTATATTTATTTTAAAATAATATATGAATATTTATAAGTGTAGTTGATGGAAAATATGGAGTTTGTGAAATATTACAAGTCTAGGTTTAGATTAATTTAGAAAAAGGAAAACACAATAATATAAATAGTTAGTGTTTTAGAGTGATTTTATGTAATGTGTTTTAATTAATAGTGTTTTACATGTTATTTGTTTTATTAAACATAATAATGAGTTAGACTTGACATGTGGAGTAAGTTTGATAAATTGTTAAGGGTTGTATTTTTTTGAAACGGTGATTAATTGAGGAATGATTAAAGGATAAAATATAATTGGAATAGTGTTATTTTATTGTTAATTAATTTAAAGATTAAAATGAAATTATCTTGGTTAAATTGGGCTTTTAATATATTGATGGAATTGGACTTATAAGATGTAGGATATGGATGGTGGATTTGACTTATAATGAATATGGGTTGTTGATTGGGCTGGGTTTTTAAGTTCTTAAAATAAAGAATATGGGTTGCTGATTGAATTGGGCTTATAAGTTCATAAAGTAAATAATCAGGTACTGATTTGAATTGAATCCATAAAATTAAGGAATTTGGTACTAATTTGATTTGGAATTGGGTATTGATTTGAATTAAGTCCTTAATTGAATTGGAATTAAGTTCAAAAATTCGGGAATTAGGTATTGTTATGGGCCGAACAAAATAGTTAGGCCCAAAGTTGTTTAGTTGAATATATATGTGGGCTGGACTTAGATTTAATGATTTATGGGTTGGTTTAAGTTTATCAAATTTGGGTATTAAAGAGGGTGAGTTACGATTTGTTTGGGGTTATAAATTTTGGAGTTTTAGATAATAAATTATGGTTTGATTAGAATGATCAATTTTGAAATTTAATAGAATGAGTTATAATTTGCATGGGCTTTGATTCCCGTTTTGTTAAAGAAAGTTTTTATAGAAAAATGATGGTTGCTCCAAAATAAAGGGAGAATACTATGATGAAATTATTTATTATCGACAAGATGTCAAATGATATGTTTCCCCAAAAAGTTAGTGGATACTATTGTAATTGATATATGAATGACAAAATGTCATTGTGGCAGAAAATTGAGATATTATAATAAACGACATTGATAAACTATGATTTCTTAAATTTTTATTATCTGAAGTTGTATCACTTAGAACTACCATATCTCTTTTTTTGTTTGTGATTTTTCCTTTCTTATAGAGAAACTAAATAACCTTCGGGTTGTCTAGGATGTGGGGCGCCTATTTCTTATAGAGAAACTAAAATAATCTTCGGGTTATTCTTGCGAAAATGAGGTGAATTTTTATGCCTAAGATATGCTTTGATATTTATCCGTAAAAAATGTGACGTGAGTTATGCGCATTGATAGCCCAAGAGTGATTTTTTATTACTCATATAGTTAGGAGTATCCGGTGATGCATGCTTGTATGTGATGTGTCCCCACTTGGGCATGGATGACAGAGAAGTCTTCCTTTATATGAGAGAGACATACGGGCATGTATGTTCGGCACGGAGGTAGTGCGAATGTGGTATCGTCTAATTGATCAATCCGTTAAAAATGAATAATATACTTAAGTCAAATAATGTACGAAGATAGCTATCTTAATTAATAAATTACATTTATATTGTTTAAAATCTTTTTCATGCAGGATGACAAGTTCACTAATATTTCTGCAGATCAGACTTGTCATAGTCAACATCTATAGAGTAAGTACAAGTAAATACGTATTTACTTATCAGGATGATGACATGATTACCTCGTTGAGGAACTACATTATTTGAACTGTGATTTTTTTGCACGACACTTTTGCCTCATTGAGAAACTACCAGTTTGTGTGGTTGTTCATGGTTTGTGTTTAAATTTTATGTTATCACTTGCTGATATGTTGATTTTTGGGATGAAGATTACTCACACCAACTTTATTGCTGACTCAAGTGAGTTTTTGCTTCTTGGGTACATTCGTTTGAGAATGTAGCCAACTAGCCTTTCAAGTTTAGAGATTTTTTAGCAACATTACTGAAATTTCGTTAGTGGGACTAGCAACGTCAGAGTTTCCCAGTTAGATAATTTTTAGTTTGTTTAAATTTATTCAAACTATGTTTTAGTTGTTGATGCTAATTGTTCTGTTGTTATTGAATTTTTCACGTCCCGAATTTTGGGAAAACAGATAATCCTATGTGAATTTTGAGATTTTTGTTTTTTTCGAAAAATCGGAGCGTGACATGTAGTCAGTAAGAAGAATGAAGAAACCACATGGTCTTTGTTGGAAAGAACCTCTGATAGAAACAACCAGGACACCCAACAATGAAACAATTCTTTTTCCCTCAGAAAATGATGATATTGATTTAAAAAAAGTATTGAAATCAATGCTTGGAAGATCATTCAAAAATATGCGGAATTCGGGTACTGAACGTACAGTTGCGAAACACAAACAAGGCATTAATGGTGTTAATAATGGTGGATACAACCAGTAAACTGTTGGGTCCTGAGGAGGAACCTAAATCTGCAATTGTGAAGTTTTGAGGGAATGGTTTGGCAAGGAGATCTTTTACCACCTTCTCTATGAATGGCCTTGCCTTTGAAATTTGTGATTCCTAATCCTATATGCATAAAAAATAAAAATAAAAACCACATTCAAATCGATTCTTAAACTCGAAGACCGCCTAAATCTCATACAATTAATAAAGCACTTTCCGTAAAGTGTGGTTATGCATTTTAAAGCATCATCGACAACTATAATGAAAGCGTGCTTAGCAATTTCCATACTACTACATGAAAAATGAAAACTTTGTGTGTTTGTGTGTTTGAGATCATATAACGAAAGGAATAAGTGACTATTGGGGTACTAGCTCAGTTGGTAGGCTTGTAAAGCCTGGTATCACAAGTTTAGGGATAGAACCCAATGATGGCATGGGGGTGGGAGGTTTAGCAGATTTTTTATTTATTTTGTATATCAGACTGTTGTGAAGTTGGTATTGTTAGAAAAATTTTCAACAAGTTATCAGCTATAGATTTTTCCTGAAAAGTTCATGCTCCTTTGTAGTGTTTGTCTTTGAAAAATTACTGCAAAAACTCTCTGGACCCTTCAACACTGACTGATGAAATTCACTTGGTCTTGTTTGAGTTGATTCTACATCCAACTCAGGGAAATTGGATGGTGACCAGCCATTTTGGAGCAAGTATAATTGGTATGATCTAGGAAATTCAAATATTGATCATTGAACTTGACCTATGATTCCATTCGCCACAGACTTACTACTGAGCTAGTACTCCATTGGCTCTTCCTTTCTTCCTAGTAAGAGACACGCTTTCCTATTGTCGAGTACAAGTCAACGCTCGAAACAAATACCTAGATTGATCCACTAGATATTTTTAGAATAAATGATTTTGATCAGAACAATAAACAAACACCGAGGTTTTACCAAAAAAATGTCATTCAAATAAATTGTTTTCTGCGGTTATAGAGGTCAGACACGAAAAACCTTAGAATGACCGTCTACCGGACTTACAAATTTGGAAGGTTTCATGTATCGCAACCCTCTAAACTTCGAGGTTTGCAAGGTGACAGTGGACACACTTTGACCCTCTAAACTCAGGCAACTTTAGTTAAGCTTCTTAAAATGGTTTTGTAGATGCTCCAAACAGTAAACACCAAGTAAATAAAATAAAAGCGAAACAAAGTCTGGTGTTTCTTTGGTATTAAGAATAATGATAAACAAGTTCGAGTGCATTCAAATTCAATACTGAGTTGGGTTAGGGCCACTGTTTGAGGATTTGAATTCTTTATTTTTTCCCAACATTGATGTCAAACAAAGATGCAATCACAAATATTATGCGAAAATAACTTGGATTATCGATCAGTTTGGAGACTAGATGAGCTTGAGAGAAACTAAGCATAGAAACCTTCATAATTTGTTGTTCTACTTGGATTTGGAATTACTTGCTCTACTGGCAAAAGGGATGCATTGATGCACTAGGAGCTAAATAAGCTACGAAGAATCTATCTGTTCTAATGTGAAACCTCGAACTTACCGTTACGGAAAATTGGAACGCCCACCAAGACCCAACCAATGACTGTGAAATCACCAAGGAAGACAGTAAAATAAGAAAATAAAAACATACAAAAACATTCCCTTAAAAACTAACGACAAGACTGATGCCAGGTATCAACATCACCAGCTGGTCGTGGGAATCAACCAATCGTTACTGCAGAAAAAATCAATCTGTAGAAGGAATCATTGATTTGCAAGTATTTAATCAACAACTAAAAAGTGTCACATAATCCGTGGTATATCCCAAAGCGAGTAAAGATGTCATTCCCACCTCTCCCGTCCAACCTGATACCTAATGAAGCAAGTCCCGAATGGATGAGCAAAGCCGATAATGCCTGGCAACTCACTGCAGCAACACTCGTTGGTCTGCAAAGTGTTCCAGGGCTTATAATCCTATATGCAGGCGCTGTCAAGAAGAAATGGGCTGTGAATTCGGCTTTCATGTCACTATATGCTTTCGCCTGTGTTCTAGTGTGTTGGGTCATTTGGGGATACAGGATGTCATTCGGAGAGAGAATGCTTCCCTTCTGGGGGAGGATTGACACCGCTCTGGACCAAAAATACCTTTTCAAACAAGCATTTCTCGGATTGTTTCCAAATGCAACAATGGTGTTTTTCCAGTTCGTTTTTGCAGGTCTTACATTAATCTTGGTAGCAGGAGCTGTACTCGGAAGGATGAATTTCTATGCATGGATGATGTTTGTGCCCCTCTGGCTGACATTTTCGTACACATACGGAGCATTCAGTATCTGGTCGACAAATGGGTTTCTGACCAAGGCAGGAATTATAGACTACTCTGGTGGATACGTCATCCATTTATCATCTGGAGTTGCAGGCTTTACCGCAGCATACTGGGTAGGGACTATTCCTATCTGATAAATCTCCTCACAGAAACTGTAACTACCAGAACAATGGTGTTAGAACACCGGTAAACGAGTCCCAGTAGCTAACTGTCTGCCTTCTGTCTCATGCAGGTCGGCCCTCGATCTACCAAGGATAGGGAGAGATTCCCTCCTAACAACATCCCAGTAATGTTAGCCGGGGCAGGATTGCTATGGATGGGATGGTCAGGGTTCAATGGTGGTGATCCATATTCAGCTGGTATTGATGCTTCTTTAGCTGTCTTAAACACACACATCTGCGCTGCTACTAGTTTGCTTACATGGCTCTTACTAGATATCTTTGTCTTCGGAAAAGCGTCAGTTATTGGCGCAGTACAAGGCATGATCACTGGCCTAGTATGCATCACTCCAGCAGCTGGTAAATTTTACCTTAGCAAAAACCTCACTTTCAGCCTCCCCTGTGTTTCCTAAAACGATTATGTATCTTACATGTATTTCACTTGCAATACAATAACAGGAGTAGTACAAGGATGGGCAGCAATAATAATGGGTCTCTGCTCAGGCTCGATCCCTTGGTTCACTATGATGGTTGTCCACAAGAAATCTGAACTACTCCAGAAGGTTGACGACACAATGGCAGTTCTACACACGCACGCTATCGCAGGATGCCTAGGTGGAATTTTGACAGGACTATTCGCAGAACCTAAACTAAACCGCATATTCTATGACTTAGTTGATAAACCGAATAACTATGTTGGCCTTTTCTACGGCTTCCAAATGGGCAGAGCAGAAGCTGGATGGCGGCAACTTGGCATCCAGCTTCTAGGCATTGTGTTCATTATTGTGCTTAATATCGTGAGCACAAGCATAATATGCTTAGTGCTGAGATTATTCGTACCACTAAGAATGACAGAGGAACAGTTAGAGATTGGAGATGAAGCTATTCACGGTGAAATAGCTTATTCTATTTGGGGAGACGAAGAAGAAGAGAGACTCGAGAATTCAAGATATGGGAGTTCAAAGTATAGTGATGACGGGCAACACATCAAACGCAACGTTGCTGGTTAAGTTAAATCTCCTTGTAATTTTTGAGCAAAAACTCTCCCCCCCAGAAATAAAAATTCCCCATGGAAAATAAAAAACTCAAAAGTATAGCAGTTATTCAACTTGTAGTTTATCAGGTTTATCAGAAATTCTAGGGAGTGAGGGAAAAGGAGCGAGGAATGGGTGTAACCACCCATTCTCCTCGAGATGAGCGCATCACCATCGAGATAAATGCTGACGCTCGTCTCTTGGAGGATGGGTGGTTACACCCATCCCTCGCTCCATAGAAGGGCTGCAGGTTTATTGTCTCTCTGGATTTGGATGAAAAGCTTCTCAAAAATGTCAAGACTAGTTTCAACAAAATGGTCCAACGGAACAAAAAAAATAGAACCATTCTTAGGAGCCAGGCCCAATACCCTCCATCATTTTAGAGATGCTCATAATGCCCCAATTGAACACAATGAGCCTGGCTGTCTAGATTTTTTGAGAAAAATATACTGTCTTTCTATGAACCGAAGGTTGACCAAATGGATTTAAAAAATCACATGGGGTTAGCCTGTCAGACAGGTGCTGCATAGCATTATAGCCATGCCCATGGCAGGAAACCGTGACATCGGATCGGAGTATCAATTTACAAAACATGCTTTATAATTATAATCAACAACTAGAGATTGAACCCTTGAGCTTTTCCCATATCACCAAGCAAGAAAAGCTGATGATTCATTTTTTGGCAGAGAAACTATATGAATTTCACAATTTAGTTTTGTAAATCAAAATTTCCAAAGAGTAAGAAGAAGGCAAACTTCTGCAGCACTTAAAAACACAACAAAAAACGCATATCTTCATTCTTCAATATAACTTGATACCCAAATCAAAGTCCTGCGAGAATGTCTCCAACCTCCAAATGCAGTCAGCATCATAACTTATATGTTACAAGGCCGCATCTCCCTCTGCCAAAACAAACTGATTTTGTTTAAGATGTTGAAAAAGATTGTCATAGATTGACTTTTCAGATCATGTAACCCAAAGTTGTCCAAAGAGATGCTATATGCAAATAATCAGTATGTTTTATCGAATTAAGGAAATGGTTAACATACCAGCTTTAGTTCAGCATCCAGAAAATCTGTTTGCCTTCATCATTCTATAAAGAACTTTTTTGTGAAAGGCCGGAGCTGCTTTCCAGATGACTGTCTCAGCTCACAGTTGAACTCAACTTCCATTAGTCTATGGTTTTCTTTAGAGCGGCTCATCAAGAAGGTAACGCTTACATCATCTCCCTCTTCAACTCGAAGAGGAGGCTGCAGTAAAAAAACCTATATGCAAAACCAATAAACAAAGAACAGAATGAGAACTGAGTCCAGTTCCTGGCATGTCATCATGTGCATGCTTCTAAGAGAAAGATATCTAAACAAGATTTTGCCTCATTGTAGTCATGGTAAACCTAAAGCATCCAAACTGAGATAACAACAATAATAGTCAAAGAACAGCATATCAGACGCCCTCTTGGACAAAACGAATAGGTCAAAAAAGTTCATAGTTAGCCATAACTGTTTTCTTTGGAGAAACAATCACCACAGTTTGCTCAGGATCATGGAGCAACAGATAACTTTTTTACTATATTGACATGTGATTGCATTGGAAGAGATGTATCTTAACAACTTATCAAATAGCACTCCATAAGTTTACAATTCTATGGTGATTTCAGCATATCACAAAATTATGTCTCTGACATTTGTATGATGCTTGTTCAAAGTTGAAAAAAGGTAATCATGCTTTGCTGGATGAAACAAACCTGCTGACCCCAATGTGTCCCATTCTCCACACTAGGAGCAGTTGTCAACTCTATTTCATGCTTTGCTGGATTATGTGCACATCCCTGGAAGTAAAAAGAAAGTCAGTGTTCGGTATCACAATATGAAGGCTGTTGTATGAGTATGCCAAAAATTACAGTTTTTTTTAACATGTATGTTTATTTCAATTCATCAAGGAAAATATGGAAGGATTATAAATAGCAACTTACGCGGAAATGGACATCAAACCATCCGGCAAATCCACACAATCTCGTATTCTCTAAATTGATAGATGATGAGAAATTTGCTTTAACCATAAGGATTTCATCCACAGTCGCAGTCAAACAATCAATCTCTTTGATGATAGCAGGCACCCCTATAACTTGTTGTGGATGAAGGTTGTTCCATATTGATGTCTAAAAAAAATCAATAGTTCTTTTCAAACCAAGAAACCGGTTGAGCAAAATGATATCCAAGTATGGATAAATGAAATTCAATTAATCCAAATGACCAATAAAAGAAAGTATATCCAAGAGGAGCCTGAAAAGGATATCCTAGAGGAGCCAATTCACCAATTAAATACAGTGAGAAAACAAACAAAAAGAAAGTATTGAAGTAACAGTGACAACATAATCTTCTTCTCAATTTTTTATTCATAGATCAGGATCTTATGGCTGCGCTGCGCATACTTTTATCACTCCAGGCAACTGATCCACATTTAGATATATAAAATTCTTGGAAAGGATGGTCTCCACACATGTGAAAATAAACTAAATCTCATTGTTATGTTGAAAGTTTTACCTTATAGCTAACACTGTGAATTTCTTGCATTCTTATGGCGAGTAGTAACATAGTTATTCTTGAACTTTAAGCTATCCTAAAAGGTATGTGCACAGTTAGTGACAAGGGGACGAAGAGGTTGTGGGTATGGAAATGCTGGGGCATTGCAGACATATTGAAAGTCAATGGAGACAGTCAAATTCTTGCATGTGTATAGAGAAGCTAATCGAGCAGCTGATTACTTTGCCAAGATTATTGACCAAGACTCTACTAGAGTCTCGAATGTTAGAAGTATGTATTTTTGTGGTGGATGTTGGCACGTTAGGTAGTTTGTTCAAGCAGTATGTTGCTTGACTAGATTTGGACTTGCTTGTTGTAAAGGTGTGGGTATGTCTGCCTTGTGTATTTTCCCTTCTTTTAATTCATTAGGTCAGACCCCTCCAACCCAAAAAAGAAGACTAGATTTTTCATCTAAGCACTAGGTTAGTCATGGACTTGGTACATGTATAAAATCCAGACAAAGAGAGTTAAGAACTCAATAACAGAGCTCCAAACTTCACAAAAAATCAAACAAAGAAACAACAAATCATATCTTAGTAAATAACAAGTTCAGACGATCTTGGAATTGTCTTTAAACTCTCACAAAACACACCTGCAAATAGTATTTCTTCTGCTCTTCGCTAAAAGGCTTTGTCAGGACATCCATATCAACACCATAATTTGTTTTAGTCTCATCCATAAATCTATACCAATCATCCAAAGAAGATTCGTAGTCACCCATTTTCTGGTCACCCAGTGCAGACCTGATAGGAGCAAGCCACATGCGGGCATGACTCGGATACCTGAAAGACCAAAGTGCACACGATTATAGGGCACTATATGCTACAACAGTTTAATCGATCCAAGATTATGAAAAAGCCATTGAATCTTCACAATAAAATAAAACTGAAATGTTATCTTTCAACTATTACAAAGCACACAATGGTTCATAATAGCTACTCCTCCTTCCAAAAAATGTACATTATTTTTATCATTATATTGAAATATTACCCTTATTAAAATGAGACGCTAACCAAAAAAAATTCCAAGTAAAAAAAGAAGTACTAAGAGCATCTCCAAGAGTCTCCTTAGAGAGACTCCTTAATTCCTTAAACTAATATATATTAAGGAGCTCTTAGCCAATAAGGAGTATGGATTTTCAAATGACCTCCAAGAGCCTCCTTAAAACCCTCCATCAATATTTTGTTATTTTTTCTTTTAATATGTGGGCTCAAGATATACAAAACTAGAAAGTGTTTATTATTGTCAGTAGATAGTGGAATCCACAGGTTAAAATTGATTACATTATTGTTAAGGAACTTTTTCACACTACTTAGAACATCTCAAAGAGATTCCTTAATTCATTAAAATAATATATATTAAGGAGCTCTTAGACAATAAAGAACATGAATTTTCAAATGACCTCCAAGAGCCTCCTTAAAAACCTTCTTTCATCAATATCTTATTATTTTTCTTTTAGTATCAGTGCCCCATTAGGTATACTGTATACAAAACTACAAAGCATTTATTATTTTGAGTAAATAATGGAATTCACATATGTTAAAAATAATAAATTAGTGTTTCGGAGCTCTTTGACATTCCTTAGCTTAGGGAGAGAATGCACTCCTTTAAGGCTCATTAATGTCATGTCATACTTAAGGAGATTGTTGGAGCAAAAAGGTAGCATGTCCTCCTTAAAAAATTGCCACATATGCATTAAGGAATCTATTGGAGATGTTCTTAGTTTAGGAAGAGAGAATGCATTCCTTGGAGACTCCTTAATGTCATATCATACTTAAGGAGACTGTTAGAGCAAAAAAAGTAACATATCCTCCTTAAAAACTTGCCAAATATGCATTAAGGAGGCTTTAAGGAGTCTCTTGGAGATGCTCGAAGACAAAACACATTAAACCAAGAAGAATAGAAGAATAGAAGGCCAAATATAGGTCCTTCATTTGTGTAGATGGAGTCCACATTAGCCTTTTCACCACAAACCAGGGGAGGGGGGAGACAAACTTGAAACTACTTAGAGCATCTCCGACAACCTCAATGCGAGGCTCCTTAAGTTGATTAAAATAATATTATTTAAGGAGCTCATTACGAAAAGAGGATTTATAATCCTCTCCAACAAACTCATTAAATATTCTCCTTAAATATCTTTCTTTATTATAAATTGGATAGATGTAGGGATGTGATAATCACATTCAAAGTCAAACTGGTGGGAACTACTTATTCTTTCCTATTAAACAACAAACTAGTGAGCAGTTGTTTCCTCCTTATTTTGACGAGTGAAACTAAACATGTTGCGACTCAGTAAAGCCACATCACCTGTAATGAGGTTGTTGGAGACACAAAATAGAGTACCAACTCATTAAAATTGACACCTGTACAAATTTAGCCTCCAAACAAGCCTCTTATGGAGGTTGTTGGAGATGCTCTTATATAGCTCTACATTCCTCAACATTCAACGAAGACAGATGACATTGAACTCCCAGAATAAAGCACCATATATAAGATAAAACATATGTAGCAAGTCATTTATAATTCCAGAAATGCTGCTACAAAACACTACTTTTGTAACAAATGCAACAAATAAAGAATACCAAGCTTATATATATACAAATAGCTCAAGAAAGAATGCAAAGGTAATCATGTAAATTCCTGAAATTTCTCGTTTTCCTTCGCAGAAAGCCATAGTCTCTCATGAAGCCAACTAACAAGAGAGGCTTGCGTAGATACTCCAGATGGTTTTGTAGAAAAGGTTCCATCTTAAGGTTTCATTCTCCCTAGCCACAAACAAGAGATCAGCTGAGATTCAAACAAACATAAATGTATGAACATGTATATTAAACAGAACCACCACGGTCTAACATTTCTAAGGCACGCAATGAAGATACGCCAAAAATCATGTCTATAGAATCTCTGTTTTCCACCTGTTTCTTCAACAACCTTCAATAACCAAGCACCAAGAAAGTGTTTCCCGCCCATTTCTTCAAGAAACGTCAGTAACATCTACCTAAGAAAGTATCTTTCAAAAACAACAGCAATGCTAAAGCTTATCTGGTAATCTAAGGCTTTTGCACTTGTGAGGCAGCGCACAATCCTTCAGCACAAGCTTGACCATCGGATACAAAGAATTCATTTATCTAAAAAGTGCACTACTTCCATTAGCTCAAATGCTCTATTGTTATCATTAGTGTTATTAATTAACAGTTCCAATTTTGATTTAGTGAAAATAACATGTTGATTATATCAAAAAATCAGAATCACCAATAATAATGATTCGTCATGGGTAGGGTAGGGACACTATTGCTGACATAATAACTTCTATATGAAATGCTGACATGGATAAAAAGGAATAGTTCGAATCGCACATACAAAGATTACCGAAAACATTGTTAAAATACTTGTACGGGAAGGCTTTCTTGAAAATGTGAGAGAACATCGAGAAAGCATGAAAATTTTCTTGGTTTCAACTCTGTGACATAGAAGGAATAGGAAACGGCCATATAGAACTATTTTAAAACGTATCAGTCGACCTGGTCTACAAATCTATTCCAACTATCAACAAATTCCTGGGATTTTATGACGGGATTGTTATTCTTTCTACTTCTCGAGGTATAGTGACAGACCGGGAGGCTTGACTAGAAGGAATTGGAGAAATTTTGTGTTATACTGAAAAGCCTAAAAGTCCATGACTAAACCAGACTTACAGCAAACCTGAATTGGTATGTAGAATAATATATGATTTTGTAAGTTCCTCAATTCTGTACTCCCCCTTACCAACATGCTGACAACATCAAATAGTTTTCTTGAAGAATTTCACAAACCTCCAACAGCGATAGATAGACAACAAAGGTACGGAATTTCACTGAACCTTTTAATAGCTATGAATATTTATGACCCTGTAACACAATGGCATTACCATGAACTAGAAGGCACTTTCTCATGAACTATGGAAAAGTAAGTACATAGAAACTTACATTGCTCCAGTTGGCTTCAGCCAGCGATCACGGGCACATATCACAGAATCAAACATAGACTCGCGTAGAAGGAAATACCCCATCCACTCAGATATGATTATATCAACTGTTCATAAACAACATGATGTTAGAAAGATTATACTATTAAGTTAATCAGAAAAATAATATTTCAAAACTTCAAAAATAACATAAACATACTGCTAACCTTTTTCTGGAAGATCAATATCCTCGACGGTACCTTCAATCACTTCAACCACATCTGCAAGGTTGTTTGATTTAACTAACTCTCGGGCATGATCTGCCATCTTAGTTGCTTCAACAGCATAAACCTTTCTTGCACCAGCTTGCGCAGACCAAATAGCAAGAATCCCACTTCCTGTTCCTACATCCAATACAGTCTTTTTTTTCCAGGAAATTTTTCACCAAATTAGTACTGCATTGTCCAGTTCTATAGTGTGTTGTTAGAAAAAAAAAATTAATAATCACAAGCATAGAATCTATTTGGTGTGGTTCAGTTCTGAATGCCTTTTCCGACATCCAAAGGACTTTATGTTTTTCTTGTTTTTCAATATACTTCAACATTTGTGCTGCACCCCTAAAAATGCCCGTAAATCTCATATTCATAGTTTACTTCAGCTTCTTAGAAAACCCAGACTTCTTTTGCCCCTAAAAACACAGAGAAGAACACATAATCTCTTCGGGTTCAAGTGCTTGTTCTAGGCCTATCTTCCAGTAACAATTGAATGTCATAGTCTCCTTTTTCTCAAAGAAAGGAACATAAATTCATTGCTACGAAAAGTACCTCCCCAGACTACAAATTCATAGTCTCTTCATTTTTTTAGGGGGAAAAGGCACCTAATTTAGCAAAACATATAGTCTAGTACATACTTAGCAAAACATATAGTCTAGTACATACTTGGCTACTCCTATAAATGCACATAAACCCAAAATTTCTTTTTCTTCACCTCGTGAAAAACCCCAAATTTGTTTTTGCTCTAAAAACACCTAAGAATGTAAAAGAAGCCAACTTTATAACATAATAACCTCTATTCACTACTTCTTACTCCTAAAAAAACCCCTGTAAAACCCCCAAACTGAGAGCTTTCTTCACTTTGTGGCAAACCACAAGGTTTATTCTGCTCTTAAAACAAAGAGAAATCAAGAAAATTCAAAGGGGTTGTTATTCACCTTGCCATGGAAGTGCTCCTTGTTCTTAAAGATGGAGTTGTAGTAAGCATCCATACGAACTCGATCGCAAAGCATCTCCTTTTGATGGTAGAGATAGGCGTAAGTGCAGAAGTAGTTTGCAAAGTCGACGCCTTTATCGACTGAGCCACCATTGCTGGAGGAGCCACGGCCGCCATTAGCGGAGCTCGCCATGTCAGAGTCTATGGAGGTAGGAGAGGTTTGATTCTTTTAGGGCTGAGAAAGAAATTGTCATGTGGTTTTATGAGTTAATGAAGTAAGGCGGGAGGGAGTGAGGAAAGTTTTGTTGCTATTTAGTTTTACGGGTCACCACCCAATTGACCCAAAAGCTCCAACATATTTTAGGTTTGCCCAAACTATTGTTAGAAAAGGGTATGAGTCGGTTTCATTGCGAAGCTACGCATTCTAAATAGTCATTGTGTTTTGTATATGTAGCTCCAATGGTTATTTAGAAAGCGGTTAAAGTGTAAAAGATCGGAACTCGCAATTGTGAGATTGTCGAGCATGAATGTGGAGGGGAAAGGAATAAAAAAAAAATGAAAAGTCTTACTTTGACTAAAAATTATATGAAAAATAGCCTTCAATTCCCCTCAAAATAGGGAAAGTGAATGTTCACAATAGATTTCAACCAAAACAAGTGTTATAAGAGACAATGACTTTGAGCATCCCTTGCAAAGAGCATATCTATTAGTAATTATTCAAGCTCTTTTAGTCAAATTGTCTAACATTAGATCTATAAAAGAAATTTTGAGACTCAGAAATGTTTTCATCAGTGAAGATCTAAATCCATGGTGATACATTGTTGTTTTGTTCTCTAGAAATCCATACTAGTGTTGTCTTACAAGTAAAACCCAAATATTTTGTCCAATCCATTGTCTTTTGCAGTGATGGGATATGAAAAAATCCTCCACGAGCCCTTGTGCAATGTTGCGGAAAGAGTACTTAGTTTTCGAAAGACTAAGTGTTGCAAAAAAAGTTATGTGATGTAGGGGATAATGTTTCTAAAGTGAAACGGGAAGTTGTTGATGGGAGAAGATCAAGGATAATAATGAAACTCATTCTTGGTTAGTCATTTTCCTAGAAATGGCTAAACACTTCGGGTCTGTTTGGTTAGTCATTTTATTTGTCATTTTCTTTGGGAAAATTCTAGGGGTCGAGGGAGGGGTCGAGGGAAAGGGAGCGAGGGATGGGTGTAACCACCCATCCTCCTCGCGATGAGCTCTCGCGCGCATCTCCACCGCGATGCGCTCATCCCGAGGAGAATGGGTGGTTACACCCATCCCTCGCTCCTTTCCCTCGCTCCCTAGAAGGACTCTTTTCTTTGTTATCTTAGATTTTCGTTGTTTAATTGTTTATTCAATTACAGGAAATCGATTCTTCATAAGATTGTTTTTCCACTACTCATGGGAATCCAAGTCTGAGAGGGAGGTCTCGAAATCGGATTCACGAAAATGGTTTCAATTTCCATATCTATTTTCGGTGCAACCAAACAGACTCTTCATTGTATTCATAAACCATTTCAATATAATATATTGAATTCATGATAAACGAAAAATGCAAAAGAATGTAGGTTGTGCCAAACACGAGAAATCCTAGTTTTTCGTGTTCACATTTAGTTTTAATTTTCACTATATATATATAATTCATATTTTTACAAAATTCATTGTTCGCTTTTATATTTTCAATGCAGCTCCCAAAACTTACCACTCTTTAAAATTCCAAAACTTATCTCACTCTCTAAAATTTCATTTGCAATCCTAAAACTCTTTTTCTTTTTGTGGCATTTGAGAGGTCTTCCAACAATGCCAATAGGAGCAAGATCAACTTACCCCCAGGGGCGGAGCCAGGATTGTAGATAAAGGGGGGCAAACAGTACATAACTATTTAACTATACAACTATACAAATAGTATACATGACATGATTAATTCAATCATAGCTAGCTAATTAAGAGCTTATTTGACTTGGAGAAAAGAAAAGCAGACATGGTGGTATAAGATGAGAGTTGGCAATGAGCAGACCTCTGACTTTCTTTCTGGCATTTTGATTTTGAGGCACCAGGATGGTATAATCCAAGTTCAATTAGTAGTTGCAGCAGTAGCCTAGGTATTGTCTCTTCTCTGGACTAGATGGATTCAAGTGGATTTGTCGGACGACAATTTAATTTTTGGAATCCTCCTACCTCTTCTCCTCCTGCTTTATTCGTTTGTCTGTCTCTTCTTCTCTCAAACTCACTTATGAGTCAGAGCCTCCGAGGACAACACTTACACAACCAACTCACTCTCTTTTATCTTCTTATCTATTGTCTGTCTTATTTTGGGCTAGCTCAGGCTAAGCAGACAAACAATAGCTTAGTTGAATCGACCTACGACCACCGTGTTTTTTCAACCGCCCTAAACCCAAATGATTGTTTTTTATTTTAAGAGATTAAAGATAAAACAAAGCAAATCAGATCCCAACCCCCCAATTAATCTAATATGTTAACTAAAAAAAGAGAAAAAGATGGAGTGGGATTGGGATTGGTGAGGGTGGAGTTAAAAAAAAAGAATAAAAATAGTTGTTTTAATTTTTAGTGGAGTCAAGAGTCAAGATTGCATACAAAGGGGGGCAACATAAAATATTAAAGGGGGGCAATGTAAAAACGTAAGAGTAACTAGTGGGATATTTTAAAAAGGTAAGGGGGTCAATTGCCCCCCTTACTTGACACTTAGATCCGCCCCTGCTTACCCCTATCTATACTACCTATTTTGGTAGACTTTCTGACTTCGTAGCCCAAAGGCCGACTTCCAGATGTATAAAAGTTTTAACAAAAATTCTAGTCAGCCTTGTTTGTGGGCTTTTTCTTGGCCTTATTTGAGTTTTTTTACACTTTTACGCCTTATATAAATAGTGTTGTGGTTGTGTTTTAAAGAAGATGCGCAAAAAGTGTAAAAACACCAAAACGATGCCAAAAAAATGCCACCAAAAAAGGCTGGCTAGAATTACTCAAGTTTTAATTTTTACAATATTTGATTCCTTCCAACCATGTCAAGTATCAAAATGAAATATCATGACCAAATAAAAAACTCCTTACTGGCATTTAAGTATTAAGATGTTACTTGATTTGATTCTGAATTAATGGTGGAAAGAAATGAGATAGAAAGCCAACTAAAAGCCGTAACAAGAAGGTTGTTTCTAAAAAGTTTGATTGAAATACAAGAAACTATAATACAAGGATAAGTTTCGTAGCTCTTAACATTGTTTGAATGAAACCATCTATAGAGGATAGTTGATGGACAATGAAATAAAGTTTTGATGAGAGCAAACATAGTTCGTAGCATTTCAATGATTCAATCATAGGGATGACAAATCATAAAAAGCATAATCGTATCTACAACATCCATCAATGCAACAAAGTACACATCCTTTAGGGTTTTACCAAAAGAAACTCATTATCTTTTCACTTTTAGAAGTCAATACATTTCATTGTGTACTAGAAATCTTTTGTTTAGGGATTTTTTTTCTTTTTTTTTTTTAAGTTTAAGGAACAAACTCATTGTTTTCTATAGAAAAAAAATTTAATACAGCACTATGGTTTGCGACTTTGCTTTTCTTTTTTGGCATCTAGAAGCGTTTGCATTACGCCAATGTAAGGATGGCAACAGTCCATCCCCGCCCCATTGGGGGTTTCGGATCCCCAAATCCGCCCCGTATATACTTTTCTTTCCATATGGGCACTAAAATTTCAAAATGAAAGTGAAAAGTCGTTTTGAAATTGTAGAGTTACAAGTTTTAAAAACTACATTGAAAAGTCAGATAAACGTAAGTTAGCATGAACAATGAATTTCATATGAAGATAAGGGTGACTTTGGTTGCATTGAATCCTATGTCATGAAAGAACCACCTACATCTAAGCAAACCACCTACATCCAAGCTAATTTGAGATTTTATTTTATGATCAATGGTAGAAATAAAAGTCTCAGAGAATCACACTCAAATTCCACGCAACCAAACACACCCTAAGCTCCTACATTTTGTCATTTTCCATGTTTGGCACAACTCAAATCATTTTACAAGAAAAATGAAATACTCTCTGATATTTGATATTTAAAAAAAAAATTAAGGAGAAACCCAAAGAACATGCGAAATTTAACAACACAAAAAGCCTATGATGAAGCTTGTTTTCTTCAATGTTTGTTTGAAACACAACAAATTATATGAAAACATAGTGTCTACCATCAAATCATAACTATATATCCAATCCATACTGATAGTTATAATCAACAATTGGAGAAGATAATAACAATTAACTAACAAGATCCAATTATAAAATCAGTTCAAGTATAATACTGATAATAATCTAATAGAAGATCAAAAACTTCAACATAACAAAGTGAAAATAAACACCCAAAAATCACTGTAAAGTACAGAGACAGACTCAAACCTCTCATTTCTCGTCAAAAGCTCACTCACATACGGAGCCCAGTACTTGTTTGACACTGCCTACCATTATTTCTACCTCTGTCCAGAGTCTGGAGGTCCATCTCAGTAGGAGACTAGGCCCTTCCCAGGACTATCAGAGAGCGACCTCGATCTTTCCTTGCTTGTGCGTTTCGGAGATGGGGAATCTAGTGAAGACTTTGAGCCTGTTGGGCTCCTGCTTATGCTTTTGCTCTTGCTCCTAGAAATTGATCTCTTCTCAGTCCGCAAGGCTCCACGAGACCCAGATTTCTCAATAGGTGAGCGACTGCCGCTGTATCCACCTTTCCCTCGGCTCCTGTAGCGAATTGGACTCCGAGATGCACTCCGACTACGTGACCAGCTTCTCCTGCCTCTGTATCTGCTGAACAGATTTTACGAACCAGTGTCATTATATATAATCAATGTTATTATATATAATCATAAACAGTATCATCATACAATCAGAATTTGTGCCTTGGTACTTGAAGAATTTGCACTAAAATAGTACCAGAACAGCAGTTCAAAATGAGCAAATTGAAAATAACAACAATGCAAGCTGAGTGAAGAGTAGGAATGTTACCTTGGAGGAGTTCTTCCTCTTGGCGGGGTTCTATTACGTCGAGGAGAGCGATCAGCATAGCTCCTATAAGTTGAATATCTAGTGCAAAAATGGACCATCATAAAACTAATAACAGGAACAAACTAAGCATCCATACTAAGTGTCAAAAATATTTCACACCTGTCACGATCACTTCTATAACGGTGAAACCGAACTGGAGAACGATCTGGAGATGGTGTACGGTATCTTCGTGCATAGGAGTACCTCTGGCTGAAACCCCTGCCCCTTCTGATCCGCTTGGGTGACCCATCCGGTGATGCACTTCTTGACAAACTCCTCGCTCGACTGGGAATAGGTGACCGTCCCCTTCGTACAGGACTAGCAGGACTCCTTGAATAGCTGCGACGGTAACTCCGGCTAGGTTGCCTTATGGGACTTCGAGTGATGCTTCTTCGTGAGCGGCGACGTGCAACTGGACTCCTGCTTACACTTTTTCTGGGGTTTCTCCTTATAGGACTCCGACTGACACTCTTTCGTGTGACCCAGACAGGACTTCGACTTATCCTTCGGGAGATCTTAACAGGGCTTCTGCTTATGCTCCTTCTAGAACTCCTAACAGGGCTTATACTCCTTGAAATCCTAACAGGGCTCCGACTTATGCTCTCTCTAGCCTTCAAGGGGCTTCTGCTAATTGTTCGACGATGTGAAGACCTTGGAACACTTCGGCTACTGCTTTTTCGTGACAGAGACCTCACAGGACTTCGGCTAATACTTCGTCGAGGCAGAGCTGGGCTCCTCGATAAACTGCTTTCTGGTTTACTCCTCATTGGGCTTAATGGGCTTCGGCTTCGGCTTCTGCTGAAACTCCTAACTGGGCTCCTGCTGCCAAGACTCCTAGCTGGGCTCCTGCTAATGCTCCTGCTCTGCGTTTGCACCCGTACAGGGCTTCTACTGAGTGAACGACTCCTGCTAATGCTTCGTCTGGGGCTCATACTTGGACTCTTGCTTAGACTCCTCCTAGGACTAATACTCATACTCTTACTCATGGCCTTTTTTGGACTCGGGCTTCGGCTCCTGCTCATCAACTTTCAGTAAAATACTGAATCTGAAAGAATCGGCAAGCATAAATAAGAGGGGTGGGTAAAGAAGAATAAAAGACCTAGATTTGCTGGGAAGATCATCTACTAAATCTGGTTGCCTATCTGCATTTCTGTCAGATTTAGCTTCTCTTTCAACACCATTGCTGCGCAAAAGTCCGTTCTCCAGTGGTAATTCACCTGATTCAAGGATGTCCATTTTACCCCCATTCTTTTGGAAAAGAGCTGTAGCACCTTTCTCTTTCATCGAAGGGGATGGACTTCCTGCTGCACAAAAAGCATTTTATCATTAAACAGTAGTGACCATAATATGACATAAGAAAAGTATACAAGTAAGGCTCAACTAGGTTTACCAGATACATGAGAAGAATTCTTGGACTTCCCTGCAAGCCCTCGGGCACCATCTCCATTCTCAGAATTCCTTTCACTTTCACTCTCCGTATTACTAAGACCATCCAATGTCCTTGCAAAAAAGAAGAGAAAAGGTGAGCATTACCAAGCTACAAATGGATCAAGTGTGGTCACAACAGACAGACACAATGAATGCCACATTGTGGTCATTTGCAAGTGCAACCTTGGGACTTCTGTAGTTTAACGAAGAAAAGAAAAGAAACAAAAAATGGTAGCTAAGTGGTACTCAAGCAAACTATTTAACCTTGGCCCCAACCACTAACCAAAGTTTTCATAAGAAAATGGGACGACAAATGAGAAGACAAAACTATAACCAAGGGCCACTTTTTATCCAAAAAAGAAAAACTAGTGACTGAAAACAGCACACAACTTCTAGAATATATTCCAAGAAAAATGATCTCATTACCTTTTTGACTTGTGTCTTGATCTCTTGTCACGCCGCTTGCGTCTCTTTTCACGACGTTTATCCTTTCTTCTTTTAACACGCCGGTGTTTGTCTCTCTTGTGCGATCTCTTTCTTTTTCTACGCTTGTCATCACTTGAAGAACTAATATCAGACGATGAGGATGAATCTGAATCAGAATCGCTATCTGATTCAGAAGATTCAGATTCAGAATCAGATGAACTATCTGATTCAGAGGTATAATATCTTCTCTGTCGCCTTCTCCTCTCTCTTGAAGATTTCTTATGCTTAGCTTTCCTCTTTAATTCATGACTGTCAGCATCAGAGGAGTCATCCTTAGACTTCAGTTTACTAGCTATCTTTTTATCTGCACATTTCATATTCAGTTTTATACATCAAAAGTCCACCAAAACAACGCAACAGTCTTAAACCGTGATTGCAATAAATTTGAATTGAATTAAAATTATACCTTCGACAAGTTCACCACAATCAAAAACTTTCACAGTGCAAGTAGGTTTTCCCTTCTCTGAACCTGCTTTTTCAATCTTCTTCAATGTTTCTTGACCTTGCAAGAGCTTCCCAAACACCACGTGTTTCCTATTGAAATCAAACATCGAACAATGGAGGATATCTAAATCACTACAAACAATCCAATAAATCTAGGTTCTTTAGATCATCAACAAATAAAATACATGTGTGACTACAAACTATGGAATATATGATACAACCATTCGGCCATTAAAGTAAATAATGATATAGGAAGATAAACAAACCCATCTAGATGGTGTGCAGCCTTGAAGGTAATAAAGAATTGAGACCCATTGGTGTTAGGCCCGGAGTTTGCCATTGATAGAAGACCAGGCCCATCATGTGTTAGCTTAAAGGATTCATCTGGAACAATGTAAAAGGTAACACTGATTAAGAAAAAAGTAGATCTGGAAGATAAAATCATCAGCCTTCCAAATTAATGCCAAACCAGAAAAAATGTACAGTCACCTTGCTAAGTAAGCAGGTATGTATGTACATGCAGATCAACATACCTAACCAACAAACACAAGTATGGGCATGAAGTATGTTTACATAAAGAAGAGATTGATTCTTTCAATGTAACAATACCATTACTACAATACCCATGCACTTGCAAGAACAACGCACATCAAATCATCTAATTAATGTGCAAAGTTACTTTTATAATTTGTAAATATGTGTGCAGCAAATAAATAAAGACATACTTGCCTACTTCAATGTGTTCCTTGCAGAACTATGATGGACCACCAATGAACCAAATTGCACACATAATCAATCAATCATTTCCTACACCCATTTATCCATTAAAGTTTGAGTCACACACGACCTTCAAGCATAGTGGGTATCCAACAGACACCAACACAAAACATATCCATTAAGAAAGAACTCATGAGCACATCTGTAACATAATGTCCCATGTGTCATGACCCTTACCTATAAATACAGTGATGTACTAAAATAAGATTAGAAACATGCAGGAACACACCTCCAAAAATTAGTAACTGAAGTGTCAATGTGCACAACTTTTTAGGACTAAAATTTTTCGGAAGCATGCTGCAGAAACTGTGCAATACATGCTTACACAACACATGATGCATGTGAAAATTCACTCACCCATCAAAACCAAACAACATATTTGCAGTAAACAAGAAGTGCAAGATACAACTTTTACCTGCAAACTTCCCACCATATATGCTCTCCCCACCGCTTCCTAGCAATTATTGAAAGAAGAGAAGTTAGAAGTATGTTATGATTGCTCAAAAGTCAACCAATACTTGGTGCATACATTAGCAACATAAATTACAAAGAGAAACATAGGATAATTAACTCAACAGGTTGAACATAGCAAAAACACATGATATCACTTTGCAACTATTTGGTTACGATTACATAAAATGTGAACGTTCAGAAGAGAAAAAAAAAAAAATCCATACGATTATGATCCATGGAAATTTCAATAAATTAGATGGAGTTCATTCACTTATGAATAGCTATGTCGCTCTAAATTGCTACGTGAGAACTTAGAATCTAAGTTAATGCGGCGAAAAATCGCCGATTAACCGGCGATTAATCGCAATTAGGGGTTTGACCAAACCGAATTGAGTGAAATAGGTTGGGTTTAGCAAACACCGATTAATCGGCGAAAAATTGGCAAGTCGCCGATTAATTGGCCAAACCGACTCGCCGATTTATCGCTATGTAAAAAAAAAATAATAATAAATAAAGTCAATAAATATCTTTGGTGCAAAGTAATACGATTTACCTTCATGGGTTACAACGGGATAAGGTATGTTGATTCTTCCTATTAAGTTTGGCATCTATTTTGCTTCTAAATGTTTGGCTTAATAACTTGGTTGTTAAAACAATCTACAATTTTCTTTTAGTTTCTTTTTAAGTAGCTTAGCAGATAATTTGTAAAATTACAAATTTACACCATTTTGATTAATTATTTATTTTTGTAATCTATGACTATGATTAAATTTTTAAAATATATACTTTGAAAAATTGACCGATTAAATTCGATTAATCTTAATTAATCCTGCTTAATCGTAATACGGTCCTAAACCACGTTGTGACTAGGGGTGGGCGCGGTTCGGATCGGTTCCAAATTTTAAAGAACCTAACTCGAACTGTTTACATTTTAACGGGTTCGGTCCGGTCCGGATCCCTTCATTTTGATAATTGGAACCGAACCTAAGAACGGTTCGGTTCCTACGGTTCCAATTGAATCAAGAACAGAAAAAATTGCCTTCCAAAAAAAAAAAGAACAGAAAAATAAATTTGGTGAACTATGAATTACCAGTAACAAGATAAAGAGAGTTCTTTACAATCATCAAATTATTCCTGACCTACCTTCTTTCAAATTGAACTTATTTGCTGATTGCTCCCATTACAGCATTTGCATCTACTACTAAACAATTTGTAGAACAAGGAGAGAAGCTGAGTGAAGCAATGGATGTAAGAGTTGTCACTGATATTCCACTTTATCCCAACCCATGAGTGAAGCAATGGAAGTAAGAGTTGTCATGTACGTGAAGGCTGTAATAATAACTGTTGTAATACTGCAAAAATCATGGACCCTTGCAATTTTGTTTACTTGATCATACAAAAGCAGCCTGAATCACCTAATCTGACCATCATCAATCGATCAAACACATCCAACATCGATCCATAAGAGATCATCATTGATCGATCAAACAGATCCATCATCGATCCATAAGAGATCCATCAAACAGATCCATCATCGATCCATAAGAGATCATCATCAACAACAGAAATCATCATCGATCCATCAAATAGAACAACAACGATCTCGTCGATCCAACATTATCCATCATCAACAGGATATCATCAATCCATCATCAATCTCCTCGCCACAAATCGGCGCACTCCATAACTCAAATAGCCAAACACCACATCTCAGACACCATCGATCACCATTGAACACCGCCAAAATCTGACCATTCTTGAGAGGGACATCGGGGGCTTGTTGACCTTGCTCATGAAGAGCCTATTCAGAATCATCACATTGAAGCTGTTGTAGGTCTTTTGTACCAAGAACCTGTACAGTTGTTTACTCTTTGATCGATCGAGTTCATGAAATCACACAATCAATCAAGAAAGTGGGATCAAAGAAAGAGAGATGATGAACAACAACAGACCTTGACGAGAAGCTTGAGGAAGGAAGGAAGAGATGATCGATGATGAACAACGATCGATTGGGTTGTTCTTGCCACCAGCGATCTAATCTTGAAAGTAGATCTGAAGAGAGATAATGAGGAAGGAAGAGACGATGAGCTTTGTTGTTCTTCGGGCTTCTTTGCTCGCCATCAATCCTCTTCACCAGTAGAGAGAAGAGAATAAGTAGATTGAAGATCTTGAAAGTAGATCTGAAGAGGAGAGGGTCGTGAGGTGAGAGAGATGAGAGAGAGTGAAGAGGGATGCGTTTGGAATTAAGCTACAAAGACTTAGGGTCTTTTAGTGTTGAAACCCCAATACGGGTTAGAACCGGACCGTATGGAATTAATTATTAGGAACCAGACTCGAACCGTTATTAAATGAATCCGAACCGAGCCGAACCATTTCTCAATTTATAAAATTAAAAACTGAACCGTTTGAAGCAAAACGGTCCGGTTCAATTTGGATCCGCGGTTCCTCGACCCGTTTGCCCACCCCTAGTTGTGACCACTTTACGATTTAACTGCATAGCTTAGAATATTTATCTTAATAGGCAAAAACATTCATACGATAACTTGATTTTTAAGAAATACATAAATAAACTACTACAACGCTTCAAATCATAAATGCCATTTATATAGTGGATGTTGCAACTTCTCATAAAATCCATTTACACTGCATTTAATGAATACCTCAATTAGGAGAGCAAACTCCAAAAGATAGGATAGTAGTTTATAAAGCAGCAGCTTTATTATAAATTACTTAGTCAATTTGAGACGCTTTCAAATGCAACTTCGGGCATTGAATAATCATACACAGATACACTACATAAGATTTAAAATTTCTAACAGGAATCGCTCTTTCATGACTCATCATTTTAGTCTTTGACGAGAGATATGTTATGTTCTTATATGTCACATAGACCAATCTGCTGAGTGATGCATAATTTACTTGCACGATAATAATCGTGACAACAGTAAATGAAAAAACAACTAATATTGAACATCTAAACCAAGCCTTAGTAAGACGAAACATAACCATAACTATGACTATGATAGAAAGTTAATTTCAAAGAAAATTAAATGAATAGTCATATCATACATACCATCACGTCTAGAAAAATCGCCACCCTGCATTATGAACAACGGTAGTTAGTCTAAGTAAAACAGCGATATAAGTTTCCACGAAACTGGCTTGGGCAGTCCTAAGCTTAGAAAATTATGAGGATGGACAACTTATTAGCACAACCTTAAAAATTTACATCACAAGAAAAGCAGTCGTGACCATCAGCCCTGTCTCCTACAGCATAAACAAGGGTAACCGGCTAAAGGACAATGGCCATCACTTCTAACTTAGGTTAACCAGAAAATAAAAAACAAAGACTATGAATGACAACCGATTCTCTGGAAAATAATGACACAATCAAACAAGTTGAATGCTTACCTGGGCCATGAAACCTTTTATAATGCGATGGAAAATAGATCCTTTATAATGTAAGGGCTTTCCAGTTGTATCCCCAATTCCTTTCTCGCCTACAAAATCATAAACTTAATTAACAAAAGAAAATTTGTGCAACAATCAATCTCGCCAGTATTATCCAGATTCCAGAATAAGGGGAAAAAATTTCCTTGTGATTGTTGGGCAGCAAGAACTTCATGGGTGAATGGGAGAAAATAAAGTGAAATGACCAGAGTATTAGCATGTCCCTCAACTTGTTACTCAAGAAAGGATAGCAATCTTAAACAGTCAGAGTTTCACCTAAGTGCATAATGCTTTGATGAATTTTAAAAAACTTTGCGTTCCTCGATTGGCAACTACGTTATTGCAAAAGATCTACATTGGCTAGAATCTAATTTTTTTATTTGTCCAAGAAGGGTTAAGAGGGAAATGTATAAAGAGTTGACAGATGAATTTATGCCCCAGGAGAGAATATTAAAACGTTAACAAACCAAATAGTTAAAACTCTGGAGAGACCCTATAGCTAACTAAAACTTAAAAAAAGGAAATCTTCCCAAAATGATAAAGCATTATGATTGGAATGTCATAGTGTGTACCTCTAGAAACATAATGTCTACAACATAATGTATTACCTGTACATAGAGCTCGAAAGTTCTCCGCGGTCTTGGGAGCAGCATCATAGAAAAGCTGCAACCACTACTTGTAAGTAATCACATCTACAACTACTTATAAGATAAAAATGACCAGACTTATACATGTACCTCAAATAATAACCGCTCATCAGGCTCCCTGTCAATAGACACATCCAGGAAGACCAAAGGATTCTTCTTTCTCGCCATTTTTGAATCCTCCTAACAAATTATCAAATGGGCGTCACTTCAAATTTGACAGCAAGGAACCGATCTACTTCGAACTCCAATATACCTATATTCCAAAACCCAAAATAATAAATACAACACGAGTAAACTGAAATCAGTAGATCTGCTTCAATTTACCCAATCAAGACAAATCTAAAACCATCACACTGTCACCCATTTGTTTTAGATCTAAAATCCCTCTTTTAAAGCCCCTCCAAAGACCAAACCAAGTGACACAACACAAAATTGCAAAAAATTTACCCAAAGCATCTAAATCAACTAGTAAGTCACCTGATAGTCTCTGAACCATAGAACCCACGCTTAAACTCCCACCAATACAGCTAAAAATTAAAAATTTGTAGTCAAAACACACATGAAGAACAAAAAAAAAACCTAACTAAACCCTGGGATTTGTTCAACCCCAATCACAAACTATAAATTACAAGTCACGGAACTCTTCAATAAGCAATCTACACAATGGGTATTTGAGCATTCAATCGGAAACTTGTGTTCATAAAACATGAAGAGAATCGGATCAAAAAACTACCTTGGGAAGTAGAAATTACGGAGATTTCAACAAACAGGAGAGGTTAACACTTCGATGTAATGGAAAACAAAGCAAAAATTTAGTGTAGATGATGACAGAGTTGCAAAGAAAGTGATGGAGAAAAAACCCTAGCTTATTTACCTGATAGAGAGAGATACACGCAGCAGCTCTGCTCCACAAAAAAATTATGAGGGTTGGTTTTCACGAGTGTGTGTGGAGAAATATAAAACCTAGAAAGCTCTACTTAAACCTGGTAGGGTTGTCAATGGACCGGGTCTGACCCAAACCCTATTTTGTCGAATCCGATTCGACATCCAACGTACCGCAAAATTATGGCGAAACTTGTACAATATGTCATAGTCAAAGTTAGTCGATGCTACCGTATGAGCAAATAAGTCAAAGTGGCACACAACTAGCTCGGTCACACGGGCTTGTCTTATTAGTGAGGAAATGGGCGAGGGAGGGGGCCCCGTTTCCTCGCCAATTAGAATTCCCACATTCACATTGTTGATGGTGATGACCATCTCGATAATGGACGATAATATCCTTGAGGAAGGAAGCAAATGTTTGTTAATTGTGCGTATAAATATGAATAATTGGGTAACTTTGTCTCGGCAAAAGTGGATCTCCATCGGGAGTTGAAAAATGGGATGGAGGGGTCATTGGTTAGGAACACTAAAGAAGTATGTTTGATTAGAGTTGGGGTATGAAACAGGTTAGATACAATTCGGATATAAAAGAAAAATATATATTTGAATCTATTAGTATATATAAAAATCATATCCAAATCCATCAGTGTAACAACCCTACTTTAACACCTTATAATTTCAATTATTTATTTATTTATTTTAGTTTAGTTCTGACTTTATTAAATTTGAGGTTACGTCAAGTGATAAGGGGGTGTCACTAACCTTGAGCAAAACCCTAACAGGTAAGAGTTTTGTCTTTAGTGGGATTAAATAGGGGTTTGGGTTTTGTTTCTCTCGCCGCTTAGAGAGAAAAAAAAAATGAGCAAGAAAGGAAAAAAAATGTGAGTTTATTTTTCCTGTTTCTTTGTTCTTTTATTTTTGTTCTTCTTTTGTGTCTGCATAGGCTCGATTGAAAAAAAAAAATTGTGAACTCATGGACCGATGACACGTACACACCCTCATGATTATGTTCGAGTTTTATTTATTCCGATGTCAGATATACACAATAATTAGGAAAAAGCAAAATGGTCCTTGGGTCCCACTGCAGAATCAAACTCAATGTATTTGCAATAGTTAATAGGAAAGTTGCTTATGACCCATAGAGTCAAAGAGTTTGTGTTATTCCAATGTCAGTTGTACACAATCACTTGGGTCCCACTACAGAATCAAACTCAATGTATTTGCAATAGTTAGCAGGAAATTTGTGTGTTGTGTCAAACATTTTTCTAGGTAAGCATAGCAACTATGTCTGATTCTAAAGATTGAAGATCTTTCTCATTTTACCAAGTTCGATGTTGATCAGTTAGGGTATTTTTTTGTGGTTGTGATTCAGTCTACCTCCCTGGGTATCCGAGGGTTGGTTGATTGTGAAGTTTAGTTTTTTTTTTTTACTTGACTAGTGGTATGGGTTTTGGCTTGTTTAACTGTGATTTGAAGGGTTACCCATGGTATGGGTTGAGAAAGTATAAAAATGAGTCAACAGAGAAAATGAGAGAAATCATGGTCTGATTAGTTAACCATTTTGAGCCTTATGCAAGATGGAATTTGATTTGGAAATTTAACTCACCAAAGTTATAAGAAGCCTGGATTTGTCTAAATCATATTATTGGATGTTTGACGTTAAACTTCAATGCTATGTTATCTCAAAGGAGATAGTAGATTGATTTACTTATGAATGATAAAATGTCATCGTGGAGAAATTCTGAAATATCAAAAAATGAGGGATATCGTTAAACTTTGATTTCCGAAAATTAAAATCACCTGGAATTGTATCACTTAGAACTACCACACCTCTTATTGATTATTTTTCCCCTCTCTTACTAGAGAAACTAAAATAACCTGCAGGTCGTCTTGCGGAATTGGGGCACCTATTTCCTACTAGATAAACTAAATTAACCTTTGGGTTAGTCTTGCGAAAATGAGGTGAATTTGTGTGCCTAAAATAGGCTTTGATATTTATCCGTAAAAAATGTGACGTGAGTTTATGCGCATTGATAGCCCAAGAGTGTCTTTAGGCACTCATATAGTTAGGAGTATTCGCGATGCATGCCTGTATGTGATGTCCCCACTTGGGCATGGATGACGGATAAGTCATCCTTTATATGAGAGAGGCATACGGGCATGTATGTTCGGCACGGAGGTGGTGCGAATGTAGTATCGTCTAAGTGATCATTCCATTAAAAGATGAATCAAATTAAAAAAAAAATGAATAAACTACGTTTATATTGTTTCTAATCATTTTCATGCAGAATGACAAGTCCACTAATATTTTTGCAGGTCAGACTTATCATAGTCAACTTCTACCGAGTAAGTACAAGTAAGTGCATATTTACTTATTAGGATGAAGATATGAATGCCTCGTGAAGGAACTACCTGTTTGTTTTGGTTACTTTGTCGTACTACATTTTTCGGTCATGCCCTGCAATTTCCTTTATTGATTTTTGGGAATAAAGAAATTTCACACCAGCTTTATTGCTGACCCAAGTGGGCTTTGTTACTTTCTACCGAGCATTTTGTTTCGTACGTGACGAACATTGCTGGGAGTTGCGCGTTGTTCGAAGGATTAGGTCATTTTTATTTGTAGGTGACAATTTAATTATTGTAATTAGAACTCGGAGTTATTTATTATTTTATGGGAGAGATACATTCGTGAATTGTTGAACTTGTTAGCGTTGACTCTACGAGTTTTAAAATTTTATTCCTTTTGATGGACTTTCATATCAGTTGTTTTATTTTCCTCTATTTGGTAAATTGTGCAATTGATTATTTCTCGTAGATGCCAACTATTACTTTTCGTGAATGACAATTCATGTCCCGAATTTTGGGGAAAACGGATAATCCTACGTGGATTTTTGGGATTTTCGTTTTCTTCGAAAATCGGGGCGTGACAATCATGATCTTACAATTTCATGCCATATTCGTATATGACTATAAAACGGATAATTATATTCAACCCAAATAGATCTGAATTACTCGGACTTGGTTTTTTGAGTGACAAAATTCATATATCCAAAATGATTTTCTACATATCGACCATATTTACTTTCTTAGCGACATGCTATATAAAAGTAGAATATAGCCAAATTTTTAATAATAAAATTATATCTAAATTGGAGCACCTACGAACCGTATCCAAGTCGATTTTCGTTTTTTAGACTTTTTTTTATCCTTGTCCACTAATTTGAATTCAAGTTTAGTGGGCGGTTAGAGTTTAGGGTTATTTTGAGTTTTGCCTCCATTAACTCATATGCAATTCTGTTTTGCCCCCATTTCAAACGCTAATTGAGTTTGGCTCCCATTTTCTAACAGATCAGTGAGTCAACCACCTTGACCAAGTAAAAGCCCCAAACAGCCTTCCATTATTATGCACATGCCTCAATTTGAAAACTAATTGAGTCTAACCTTTAAACTCGCGTTGACTGTCTCGGTCAATGCTAGTCAAATACATTGACTTTCATTGACTATTTAAAATCTCATAAAATCCACAAGAACCCTTGGCTTAAATGACATTTTCAAGGCACATGTTAAGTCCAAATTCATTCAACGGTGTCATTCCAGCTCCTTCACCCCATCATCTGCCCTTGAACACTTTCTTTTTGCAACATGAGATCTACAAACAAGAAACAGACAAAGACAGAGGCCCCAAACAAAACAGACTCAATAGATTTTTTTGCTCCCTCAACACTCTCTCATCCTTCTACACCGACAACACACTTCAGTCTCGAAGGAACCTTAGATCCACCATCGAAAAGCGAGTTCTTTCAATCAATCAAGAGTTTCTTCAAGCTTCTAAAATTGCCCAACACGTTGTATGTCAACGCCCCTTTGAATAAAATCTTGCGTGGGTCGCATTACATTTCTCAAATTTATTAATGTTAAATCCCCTTTTGTTTTGTTTAGGCTATTGTCAATTGATAGAAAATTGTCATAAGCGAAAACATAAGGCAAATACAGAAAAATAAATACTAAGATCCATCCAAAATAGTCGGTAATATGTTATTTTCCTTTGTTTTTTCTCTTCCATATTTTTTGAATTGTCTTTGATCTTCTTCCTTTTAGTCTCCGCTATGTCTCTTGGTGTGGCAATAGTAATAGTTTATATGGGGATGGGGACTACAACAAATCAACCAAAGCAACGTAAAACGCCTTGTGAATGGGAAAAGAACACTTCTCGGCTCAAATTCATGGTTAAAAGTGCATGCCTTGTGTACAAGTATAAAGAAACATTACACAAATTAGTTAAGTTCTCACTATGCTTAGAGGCATGATCAAATTAGTTTTATTCTTTCTTCTTCTTACAAATGGCTTTGGTGGTTTTTTTTTTTTTGTCTATGTATGTCTCTTGTTGCCTGTTGCTCTACTTGGTGGATCTCATGTTGTAGAAAGAAAGTGCTTATGAGAGTGATAGAGATAAGAGGACATCATTGGATCTCCTTTGATCTGTCTGATAATCGTCAACCATTGGATGGATTTTGGAGTTAGCATATGACTTGCACATGCCATTTATGTCATAAATATTTTTTGAAGTCAAGGGTATTTGTGGGTTTTATGATATTTTAAACAGTCAAGGGAAGTCAACGTATTTGACTAGTATAGACCGAGATAGTCAACGTGAATTTGAGGGTTATACTCTATTAGTTTTCAAATAGGGTCATAATCTATTAGACAAAAACTAATGAGGGCCAAACTAAAAAAAAAAAAAAAAAAAAAAAAAAACCTAAAATATTGGTAACTAAGTCTTTAGAGCATCTCCAATGGTAAAGGTTAAAATAGGGGATGAACCATCCCCATTTTAACCAATAGCTAAATTTAGGGGTCCCCCTATTTATTCACCACTCCAACCACATCCCATATTTTAACTTTTTCATCATTATTTTAATATATCTTCAACTTTTCCATACCAATTTAATTTCAATTATACTATTATTAATTTCAACTTAATATAATTACATAGATTAGTTTCAATTATATTATTATAATATTATTAAATTAAATATATAATATTATTATTTTCAATTATACTATTATTTAGATATTTTTTTTAATTATACTATTATTAATTTCTACTTAATTTAAATTTTAATAATTAAAAAATTTGAGAGTTAAAAAAATAGTATTAATAATTAAAATTTCTATCATTATTTAAATATATCTTCCACGTTTTTAATCATTATTTAGATAATTACTTTTTTAATTATACTATTATTTTGAATTAGTATTAATAATTACTATTAATAATTTTATCATTATTTAAATTATAATTAATAATTACTTTTGTTTAAATTAGTATTAATTTGTTTTTAATTACACTTTAGATACTTTTTAAATAATTATTTAAATTAGTATTAATAATTACTTTTTTAATTATACTATTATTTAGATACTTTTGTTTTTATTTTTTATTTATTTTTAATTTTAAAAAATAAATATTGGGATTATTTTATTAATATATGAGATTTAGGGGATGGTTAACTTCCCCATAAATTTATGGGGAAATTGAGGGAGAATTATTATGGGGGATGGATTAGGGGGATGATTCGAGGGAGTTTTTTCAACGAAACCCCTAATGGGGGATGATTGGAGATACTCTTAATTTACACTAACATGCACTTTATATGTTTTATTGAGATTATAAATATTTCAAAAAAAGTGAAATTTTGAATAATGATATATATATATAAAGTCACCTGTCTTGGTTGACATGGATATCATGAAATTTCTCTCAATTGATTTACTTTATTTATTTATCTATTTGTTTATTTGCTGCAGGAAGAACCGTTCATGGTTAAGTATATCAACTCTAAAAAATAATGTTTGTATGTGGTGGTAGCAAAGGAGGTAAGCCTTTAAGATTGTATTCCTTGTATATGCTATATTGTGTTGAACATTAATCTTTGGCAGTGTTAAACCAAAAAAAATCCTTAAATGTAAAGTACGTTAATGTATTTTAATCACTAATGTGTTCAACCAAGTCTACCATTTGTAGCTTAGTTGGTCGGACATTCATTCTCCTTGTGAGAGATCGCGGGTTCGAGGCTCAACAGTTAGGATTTTGTGAGTTTTCGCCCGATTATTATGAGCACATTTGCTTAGTTTTGACTTAGTTATATCGACATATTTTAATGAAACGTTTAATTCTAATAAATTATACAAATAAGGTGAACAAATTTTAAACATGCAAGTGTGAAATTTTACATTTGATATTTACTCTGATAATCCAATACTTCACACACTATCCATTTACTCCCTCTTATGGTTGTTATCCTAAACTTTTGCATCACAACATAATATATAATTCACTAATTATTTGAGCTTAAACTTTGAATATATTGTTTTTAGTGAACATGTATATATTTTTAGTAGTGGGAATGAGTATCACAATTGTGGTGTGTCGCATTATAATTTGTAAAATTCGAATCCAAACATGACATGAATTGAAGCAGGTTAATTCACCACGACACTATTTGACACAGTTAGCTAATTGGGTCAATATGGTGTCAACTATACATTTCTCCATCTTGACATGATTGGACAATGAGTTTGTGGATCAAGTGGGCTAGTGTGACTTAACACAATTAAAATTTACAACCAAATTGTGACTATATTTCTTTTAGCAAATTTTAAGATCGAAAAAGGACTTTGAATGCTTACTTTTCTGGAAGATAGACCATTTAGGTATCATAATTAATGAAATAGTTGATAAGTACTAATTTTTTAGTCTTATGACCATTAACGATCAATTCGTTAACTATGATTAGCCACCAAAAGATTTTTTTTTTTTTTTTTTTACTTTGACATTAATTAGTTTATACCCGTTAGAGTTTGACCATCGTTTTAAAAACTATTTGAGTCTAAATCTCATTTTCTGACAAAATCGTTAAGTTCATGTCATTGACTAGTTAAAATTAATTTTCAAACCTTTTTGCCCTTACCTTGGTTAAAGAAAAGTAATTTTTTTTTTATCAAACATGGTATTGTTGAATGCTTTAGCAACGAGTCAAAAAGTTCATAAAAAACTATAAAAGTAGTAACTTTTTTGTGTCAAACAAAGCTAGCCACCTCTATTGAACAGACTAAGCCTAATTGATGCAATCAGAATCAAACAATAATATAACAAAAATGATATATTCAACAAGTAGGGATTGTAATAAATGAGAGTATGCCCCGTGCCGTTGACACTTCATATAATTTTATTTTTATTAAATATTTTATACTGAACACCTATTTCATTATCCCCATTTTGGCTCTGAATCAGTATTGAAGTGTAAGATTTTTTAAAGGTAAATATATATATTATAAATTTTAGAGTTAGACTCAGTCAAATTTGAATTAGTTGGGGAAAATTTAAACGCCGATAATGAGTTTTCTCCCAATCTTTGAATTCACCAAAATATGAAGTTTAGAGTTTTTGTTAAAATGTGCATTTAAGATGCCCGACTCATTTTTTCTGGTATGATCAGTCTGTCTCATTGCTTTGAAAAATATTAAAAATGTGAAATATTTTATATGTTTTTTAATTATAGAATATATATTTTTAAAATTTTAGCACTCGTGTTGATCATTGATTTTGTTGGAAATATCTTAAAAAATGCATTTCAACGGTATTAACTTTACCAAAATTCGATAACAATGTAGATAATTATGATAATTTTCATTTTGCTAAAAGCAAAACACAATAATTTCTCTCTCCGCCACATGTACATTCCACCAATTTATTTCAAAAGTTTTTCATTATTTTTCCATTCTACATGTTTTATATTTATAAATATGTCATCATGGAAAATGAATATCAATCCTAAAATTCAATACATTTCTCAACTTTTAATCTTAACCATATTTTATCTCTAATTTTTTCGATTTAACTTTGTCCCAGTCAATAATGAATAGTAAAACACCACTCTGAAGTGTAATATAGAAGATTAATAAATGAAAAATGGGTAGGGAGTGGGGGTGTCTTAATTACCAAGAAACTGGTTCGATTTTGTAAAGAATGTAACTTGCATAATACAATCTCATATAACATAAGTCCCACTTTTATCATTTCTTGTGATTCTACTATACAAAATGAAAATGAATTGCACAGAATTGAGAATTTAGATTTGGTTATGGGTGTCAGAACCGATTTGTTGTGAAGAAACATAGCTAGAAACCAAACAATGAAACCCATGTCTTTCTTTTCGAAGACCCAATCGAAAGCCACAGTCAAAATTGGTGTTAAAAAGGATGCAAATGAAGGAAATTTGGAGAACTCATTTGAGGGGAAGAGATTTGGGTTGATGTGGGAACGAACCTGGTGGTAGAGGCAACAACTCACCAAGAAAAAGAAAAAATATGAGTTTTTTTTTTCCTCATTCGGATATTTCTTCTCTTTGTTTCCTTTTCTCCGTAGAAAATAAATCTAGACTATAAAGAAAGATGACTTTGGGTTTTATATTTATGGCTTTGAGTTTTAAATTTACATATTTTTTTCAACTCTATTTGTAATTCCTGGTTTCTCCTTTTCAAAGCATCCAATTCTTCTTATCCTCTTAAGACTTAGACTTAAAGACTTGAGACTTCATTGGTTTGAAAAGAGAAGGAGAAAAAGTTGTACTGGAGCCATTGAAACTTGAAATAGATAGAATGGAATGAAGGGAGCTTCGGTTTGCTTGCTTGCTTCGTTTATGTGGATCTTATCTCTCCTTCATCATTGTTTAATAATTAAATATTGATTAATAATTGTTTAATACTTATCTTCTCCAACAACTATTTTGGGCTTAACTATGGTTTAATCTAAGGTAGGGACAAAAGGGTTCGAAAAATAGTTTTGACCAATCAATGACGTGGACTTAATGGTTCCGTTAGAAAACGAGGGTTAAACTCAAATAGTTTTCAAAACGAGGGACAAACTCTAATAGGTATAAGCTAATGAGTGTTAAACTTAAAAAATACTTAAAAGAAAATGACAATTAAAATTTTTTTAATCCCTGTAAGTATAATGTGAATCTCGAGGCATACGCATTTACAACTCTACTTGGTCTTTTACCACGAATCTCTGTGTAGACCAATGGTGATCATGTCATCTTCTTTCTCCAAACCCATTTATATCATCATCAAACATCTTCTTCACCTAAATGATTAAGTAGATTTGCAGGGGCTTATGCCTCGAGATTTACATTATATTTTAAGGTATTAAAAAGTTTAAAGTGTCATTTTATTTTGGTGATTAACCATAGTTAACAAATTGAGCTTTAATGGTTCTAGGATCGAAAAATTAGTACTTAGTAGCCATTTTATTAATGAGGATACCTAAATGGTCAATTTTTTCAGAAAAAGTAAGCCTTCAAAGTCATTTTCCTTTTTAAGATTTAAATAGTACAATTAGATAATTATACACAATAATCATTATATATCATATACGTTGTATCATATACTACAATATATATGATAATACAAAATGGTGAGCTATTATATCTGGTCCAAGAGTGTCATCCATGTCAACAAGTCACAAGTCATTTGTGTCAACAAGCTGAACCTCATATAGGTAACCCATGAGTTGTGTCATGTTGACAAACAAACACACATGTATATTCAATTGGGCTATTGACCATTTTATTTATTTATTTATTAATCCATGCCCGAAGGCTAAATCAGTATTGCCACTTAGCATCCTCGTCGCTTCCATCTCGTATGAAAATTTGTTTTCGCTTTGTTCCATCGCTTCCATCTAAGTAGCTTGATTGAATAACCAAAGGCTTATATGCTCTTAATAATTGGGTGAAAACTCACAAAATATTAACTGACGAGTCTCGAAATCGCAACCTCTCACAAAGAGAACAAATGTCCGACCAACTGAGCTACAATCGGTGGATTGTGTTGTGTTGACATGATTATTTATCGTGTTGTACTTTGGCCTACCTAAACTGGTTACTTAGTGTATTGTGTCCAGCCACAAATCACAACCCTAATACTTTCAATGTACTTCGACCCCTGTGAATTGAGCGTAACTACAATGCAGTGGCGATTATACAAAGGCAAGGACTATCTCGCACCAAAACTTACTCTCACCCACACCACCCATCCAATTTTTTTACCTGCTCTCTCACACCACCCATTTAAACCAATATTCATCATCTTCATCTTCTTCTTCCACCCTCTCGTCTTAAGAACAAAAACAAGAAAAAACAACATGGAAGGGGAAACGAGGAAGGAGGCGGTCGATTGTGAGAGATAACCGGCTACGACGAGAGATATAGGAGATGGAGCCACAACCATCGTCGCCCCTTTTCCATCTTCTCATTCTCTTTATCCTTTCCATATTCTTATCTTCTCCTTCCCCTCTCCCAGTTCTCCCACTCTCTCTCAGTTTATCTAATTTTCTTCTCCAACTTTATCTTCTTCTTGCACAAGCCGCCACCTTTCTCCATCTCATTATTTTCATTATCCTCTCATTTTTTTATTTTATTTAAACCTCGCAGCGGACCATGCAAGGATGGCTTCCCCAGTCGCACAGGCCACTGCAAGGGCAAAAAATTTGAGAGTGGAAGACTCGCAGTCATGGAGTCACTCAAATCTATCAAATAAAGGAAATATGGTACTGTCTCTGACTTTCAACCAACTTTGATGCTCGATTGATATCAATTCTCAAGCTCATCAAAACATTAAAAATGTATTACTCTGAGTTATCTAATAAATACAATTTGAATCACCTGAAAATGTTTTGAAATGAGCAAGTTATGGTCATTTCACTAAAGTCACTAAAATCTATCCGGTAAAGAAAACATGGTATTGTCCCTGACTTTCGACCAACTTTGATATTTGACTAAGATTGATTATCAAACTTATCAAAACATGAAAAATGTAGTACTCTGAGTTATCTAATAAACACAATTTGAATCACCTGAAAATGTTTTGAAATGAGCAATGTATAGTCATTTTACTAAAGTCACTCAAATCTATCCGGTAAAGAAAACATGGTAATGTCCCTGAATTTTGACCAGCTTTGACACTTGATTGAGACCGATTCTCAAGCTCATCAAACACACAAAAAATATAGTACTATGAGTTATCTAATAAAAACAATTTGAATCACTTGAAAATGTTTTGAAATGAACAAGTTATGATCATTTTAATACAGTCACTCAAAACTGTCCAGCAATGACCAAGTCGCAAAGGATCATGCAAATGTATGTCTCTCACTTGCATCATCCGCTGTGGGTCATGCGAGTGAAAGACTTACATTCACATTGGATCATGCGAGTGGGAGACTTACATTCGCACGATCCTTTGCGACTTGGTCGTTGCTGGATAATTTTGAGTGACTGTTGTAAAATGACCATAACTTGCTAATTTAAAAACATTTTCAAGTGATTCAAATTGTGTTCATTATATAACTCAGAGTACTACATTTTTTTTTTAATGTTTTGACGAGCTTGAGAATCGGTCTCAGTTTAGCATCAAAGTTGGTTGAAAGTCAGGGACAATACTTTGTTTTCTTTACTGAATATATTTTAGTGACTTTAGTAAAATGACCACAACTTACTCATTTCAAAATATTTTCAAATGATTCAAGTTGTATTAATGATTCAAGTTGTATTAATTAGATAATGCAAAGTACTACAATTTTCGTGTTTGATGAGCTTGAGAATCGGTCTCAATCAAATGTCAAAGTTGGTCGAAACTCAGAGACAATATCCTATTTTTATGTTTTGAATGAGTGAGTGCTAGACTATTTTGTGAAAATACGATAAGAGAAGAGGGGAGGCCGACGGTGTAGAATGGCTACACCATTGAAGCCCCATCTCCTCTATTTCTCATTGTCACTGGTTGTCTCTCACCGTTCCTCGCAGAAGAGAAAAGAAAGTTGGGACGGGAGAGAGTTTTTACGGTTTTGATTTTGAAAAGGGAGAAGATGAATTTAGGTTATTCCCTACATAGGTGGTATGAAAGAGAATAATGGTGATAGTACGCTGTGGTGTGTAGTAGTCTTTGCCTGGTACAAAACTTGGGCGGTGCTTGTACCAGTCCCCCCAAATGGGAAAAAAAATGTTCACCAGGCATAGGGGGGTCACCCACTCAGACCATCATAAAGGACCAACAAGTGTAAAAAAGCTCAGGAGCCCTGTTCATTTGATTCGTCCATAAACAGAGAAGAGACAGAGCAACTTCTCCGCAACAAGTGTAAGCAAGAAGAAGAAGCGATGTGGAGAAGATTGTCTGCTCACCTGCAGAGAAACCCTAACATCATTATGGAGATCCCATCATCTCAAATTTCCCTTCAAACCATTCCAGACTCATCTCCTCTGTCTCCGCTCAGAAAACCTCGCCTCTGTTATCCGCCTCCGCTTCAGGTACGAAAGAAGGCTTAGTTTTGTAAATCATCAATGGGTTTTGTTTAGAATTTTGATTGATTTGTGGGAAATTTTGGGTGTTGTGTAGTTATGTCGAAAGAGATGAAGAAGATTGTTGCGGATGTAATGCCGATTGCAACTGGTCATGAACGGGAGGAGATTGAAGCAGAGTTTCAGGTTTGAGAGTCTTTTTGGTCCTTTTGGGTTGTTTTGTGAAGTAGATGATTTGGGTTTCTTTTATAAAACTTTGGTTATTTATTTATTTATTTATTTTTGACAGGGAATAAATCTTATGGAAATGGATTACCCCGCTGGTCCTTTTGGTACCAAGGTTAGTTCATTTCATTTATCGCAGTTCTGGTCTTACATCGTTGGTGATAATGTTTAAAATGATTGATGGTTTGATTATGGATGTGTTAGTCTTATTTTCAATTTACCTGTTTGATTGGTTTTTATTTATTTATATATCCTTGTTAATAGTACAACCCTACATTAGTGATGTGTCCCATGGGGGAGTGTAGATAAAAGATACTTCAAGAGACAGTAAAGTAATTCTTTGAAGATTTACCTCGGGAGCTTAAGATTTTCTTTTATGTGAACATTGTCATGAATCATGGTAATCAGTTGCCAACAAGTGGAGAAGAGAAAATTAATTAGGTATAACTACCGAAAAAAGAGAGCAAACTGATAATGGTTTGGTGAAAGAGTAGACCAAGTTCTCTGTTAAGAAGAAAAATAAGAGAGTCTTTCCGCGAAAATAAATAAATAAAAATTATCAACTTGAAAAACAGGATTAGAAAAAATGGATTATTTCTACTTTGCAACACCATTAATGATTCTAACTTAATGTTTCATAAGAAGGGTAACACTCGAATGGTCCAATTTCGTCTTATATAGCATTTCCTGATTCCTTAATGTGAAAAGTTTAACTAGGACTTAGAAGATAAAGACTGCTTGAGAGATCAAACTGACTGTGAAATATGACTGGGTCTCCACCCCCTGTTTCTTTAGAGTTTAGACTGATGCAGTGAAAGCAAGGTTCACGATTTCCTATTGGACTTTTGGATCAGCATGTGGATGCCGTGGCTTACAGTTTGGAGAGAGATCCATCGATTGTACAAAGTGCAAATGAGATTGGGGGTCTGGGAGGTAGAATAAAGCAGATCATAATCACAGTAGTGGTATTGGGGTGTTGTTGTCTAAAGAGGGTGTTAGTAGACCTGAAGAAACTGAGGGTAAGAGGAGCAATGGGAAGCCTTTAAAAACCTTGAATGTATTGGATGACCAGGATGGGATAAATGTTGTTTAAAAGGGCCTAATTGAATGGTGGATTTTGCTGCTAATCTTTCCAATTGCCATGCTTGCTTAACTTTTAGGAAGAGGCAAAAACTGTGCTCCATGCTTTAATGGTTAAATGTGAAGACAATAGTATGGTTGATATCCCTAGAGAGTTTTGGCCTAAGGAAGAAGGTGGTATTGCTGATATGTTGAAGAAGGATCTTGACAATTCTCTTTCTAGGCGTATTTATCTCGACTCGAAGGAGGGGATTGGGCCCAAAGAAACTAAGGGGAAGGCAGTACTTCTTGGTTTAAGTACTATAGGGCATCATTGGTGGTAAGGGCAAGCATTGTATGGAGGTGGGTGGTTTAGGTGATGGAGATAGAAATGGTTCAGGAAATAGCCACTATCAAGGAGATCAGGAGTAAGAAAGGTTTGAGAGGGAGGAGCCTTTAGAGGAATTGAGTGATCTTTTAAAGTGTAGAACGGTAGAACCTACTAATAAGATGAGAGGATCCTCATGTGGGGTAGATGTTATGTCTCAACAATGGCTGTATGATAACATTAGGGTGATCAAGATGTTGCTGGCTTGCCTTTTCTAGAAAATGATGTCATCTCCCTTCTGAAATCAATCACACCCTTGAGAGAATGCAAGGGGCCTTTAGAGTGGAAGGGGTGATAATAGGGTATCAAAGGGGAGAGATACAAAAGACAAAGAAAAGGTAGTATGATAAATCATGTGAGCTCTTGAGATTGTTTGGCATGTGTATTATGACAAATCACGTGTAAAGGAGAATAAAAGGAGAAGGGGGAAAAGTCAAAGGTCAATCATGAAGTTCCCCATCTTGTCCTGGGAGGGTTGGGTGATCCTCATAAGAGGAGTTTGGCTAAAGAGTCAGTGAGAAGGGTGAGAGCCACTAGTATGATTCTGATTGAAACTATGATCCGATCTTTTAATTTTAGACTAGCTAAAGATGTTTGGGGGGTTACGGAGTCAGCTTGGGTGGAACCATCGAAGAGGGTATCTGGTGGAATTTGCATGCTCTAGGGTAAGGTTGAGGCTTTAGCAGAAGATGTACTTGTTGGGGGGTTTTGGTGTCCATTGCGTTTATGGTGGTGACAATGCTCAAGATAGGATGGCATGTGTATGAGCAAAGAAGGACTTGAGGAAGAAACCTCAATGTCTTCTCATTTCCACCACTTCTTTTTAGGTTGCCCCTTCTAGCCAACCCATCATCTGAAGGCTTCCCGTTCTTCCCATTCGAATAAGTTCCTCCTAGGATCAAAGTTCCAAACCAACTCCTTTTTAAGATTGGAGTGCCGGTCACCCCTTACATGGTTTTGTTTGAGATTGAGGAGATGCTCCACATACATAAATCATAAGGATGTCTTGGTCGCTTAGGCCACCACTCACAGTGGTCAATCCTATATTTAGCGACGATGGCTCTCCTGCACAAGGCTCCATTTTCCTTCTAAAACCCCCGCAACCACTTTTAAGTAATGTTTAGTTCATGATTTTGAGTGGAATAATCCCAAGCTAACCTTTGTCTTTTGGAATGAAAAACATTTCCAATTGAGAGCATGGAACCCGTTAGACTCCTCTAAGCGTTGCCAAAGGAAATTGTTATAGTTTCCATCCTTTTCACCATGAAGAGACATGTAGTAAATATTAGATATCGCACTATTAATGAAGATAAGTTTCCCCCATTGAGAATTACTATTCCAAAGGCCATTCCCTTTTTTCCCCCGAAGGTTGGCAAACTTAAACGATATGAAAGCATATTATTTTTTGTTGTACATACAACTAGCCTATATAAGATATACGTGTTATCACATGGTGATAGTGTTTCATGTAAAAGGGCCTTAGTACAGTCAACTTGTTCATAGCAGGTGAGATGTCTTAACAAGGGACAAGGCATTAATGTTTAATATCTAATTCGGATGACATGTAGACATGAAAAATTGCTGACACTGCAGTCTGGAGCAAAGGTAGACGTAAACTAGGAAATGGGGATCCAACTAGGAGGTTTGGGTGGTTTGGTAGGGTAGTGACATAAAGAGAACTGCCACTCTAGAGTGCCATGTACTCTGCAAATGCAAATCTGTTATGAGTCTTCTGACTGTCGTCAGCAAGGTTATAGTGGTACAATTTTAGGACCACCAGAGGGTAAGCGACATCTTATCTTTGCCTGGAACTATGAAGCTTTCTCACATCTCCTCTTTGTCCACTGGCATGAGTTTATCCTCGGCTTGTAGACCTGCAAGACTTGGTTATCTATTCCATTAGTTACTCTTAAGACCTAATACAAACCTCTTAGACATTCTTAACTCTAAAAGTATTACATTTTGTTTTCTTTTTTGAGTCTGTAATTAGTATGGTTCCTGCAGTTACAATTTGTAAGTGGGATGGCCCTTTCCTTTTTAGGACCCGTCCTTATGAATTGTATATAAGAATCTATTAAAATACAAAGAGCGTTGTTGTTGTTATAGGATATTTTGACATTCAGAAGGGTTCACTTTGAGGATTACGAAGTCAATGGGTGAATCTTGTATTTCTGTAGCTTTGTTTCCTTTCCTTTTTAATCTCATTTTTCTTGATGCTTACTTGCAGGCCATCATCTCATAGTTTTTTTTAGGTTTGTGTGCGTGCCATGAAATATCTTTAGCAATAAAAATGTCTAAAGAAATAGTAACTATGTTATATGTTTGATTTATTAGAGAAATGAAAATTTGTTCTCTACATCTTCTTCTATATTTCAGTTTATTGGCCAATATTTTGGTAGAATATTATAGATAACCTCACCATCACCTCCCCTCCCCCCCCTTCTCAACTCCTTATCTGATCAACTCCATATCTGACTGAACTTGATTTAGAAGTCTTTGTTTCAAACTAAGCTTCTTGCATTAGTGGATAGGTTGCCTGATTGTTTGTTTGTGTTGTTTTTAGTATGAATATTGATGTGTTGAAATCTGTCTTCCTTGAGATCTGACCTGCAAAACAAGGTGAAATTGCCAAAGACCACCTGTTTGGTGGCCCAAGGCACTCCGATGCTTAAGTATAGCTGTGTTGTGTTTGCATACCTTTCATCAATTTATCTCCTTTACATTATATAATGGGAGTAATTAACTCTGTGCTTGACTTAAGCATGCATGGCGCATTGAAGGGGACGTTTCTTATAACGGTCTCTTCCTTCATTGAGATACGTCATTGGGTGAGAGATTTCCGCCATGATTTGTCTCATTCGTAACTTCTCTATTCTCCGAGAGGAGAGATTCATTGGGTTTGAGATTTGGGCTTTCTGCCATGATTTGTCTCATTCGTCACTTCTCTGTGCTCCGAGAGGAAAGATTCATTGGGTCTGAGATTTGGGCCTTTAACTTTGGTTGTGGTGTGTCGCTAAACGCATCTTTAGGTTTTAGTGACTTGACTCGTTATCCATATTTAATGTGAAGTGTTTGTTCCTCGTGATGGATGACTTTTGCCACATGGCCGTGATAGAAGGACTATTTGATGTATTATCAAATATATTTGAAAACTTTGCTCAACTTCTACTTTAGATTCTGGTTTGCCGTTTGCAGAAGAATTGATCAAATTGGTAACATGTGTATTTTTGTGTGCAACACTCAAAAGTATTTTGGTGAAAGCATGGATCCAGTTTGATTTGTTGCCGAAACAAAGTTCTAGGGACATTGCCGCTTTCTGAGCTTGGAATTACCAGTTCCAATTAAGCAATATTTTGGTTTCTATGCTTGAAGGCAGGAGGAGAGGGGGGGGGGGGGGGGGGGGGGGGACAAACCACCAATATATGTTTTGGCTAACAATACTAGTATTTCCTGATAAATAACTGATTTTTGTGTTTCAGTTATGTAGATTAGATGAATGTACCAAGTCACTTTTAATTCATATTAAAGACTTTCAAAATTTGGCCATACATTTAGATAATATATGGTGATCTGTGGTTGTTGACACGCTCTTTCTCCTTGTTCATTTATTTATTTATTTTATTTTTCTGATTGTAGGAAGCACCTGCTATTGTCAAGTCGATCTATAACAAAAGAATAGTTGGATGCCCTGGTGGTGGAGGAGGTAAGCCCTTGATCATTTGCTTCTTTATGCCGTTAGAGTTCAAGTTACTTTGCAGATTGGTCATCTTAATTCTTATTACATACTGTACATGCAGAGGACGAGCATGATATTGTATGGTTTTGGCTGGAGAAGGACAAGCCTCATGAATGCCCTGTGTGTTCTCAATATTTTAAGGTAAGAAATAACGATTGGGTTGGGACTACTGATAACCTCAACTGTTAAGCTCTGATTCAATCAAAATTCATAATACTAGATTACTAGAAATCAAATTATCTTTAAAAGACAAATTCTTTTGAGACATTCACACATGCAATCATATCTCTTCAAATGGTGGGATGGTGATTTGATTGTTTATCCTTTGCTACATTGGGATCAGCTGAATTTTCCTAACAATCTGTTTCATGTTTTTCAGCTGGAAGTGGTTGGCCCAGGTGGACTTCCAGACAGCCATATAGATGACAATCATCCTCACTACTAGCACATCTCCCTACTTCGCTGCAGCAATAAAATTTGGTGAGCTGACAAGTCAGTTTTTTGTCATAATGTAGCTTTAGAGATTTAAATTTAGTCATGAACTTTTGTTCCTCAGTTTTCGTCTCTGTGTATCGAAGTTGAGGATTTTCATTTTCTAGTCTGGTCACTGTTACACCCGTGGAGTCTTGTAGACAATACATTACCAAATAATAGATCCATTTTGTTGCTCCTTGTGACATCTTTCTAGCTGGAAATTTGAGGGAATACAAAGCCATTGTTGTTGGTTTTGTTAATGTTTTTAGATATGTACTTTGAATTCGTGAATTGGGCGTCATATTTCTGGTTTTGGTGAGAATGATTCCAATGGTTTCTATGCTTAGTTCCAAACTTTAGTTAAAACTTCTGTTCCCTGAGTTTCCGTTGTTGCTTGTGACATGGATGGCATCGGAACTAATAACACTACCTTCCTGTTCTTTTCTCCATCATATATTTCATAATTTATATGTAGTGCTTAAGTTGTGATTAAAACACAACAAATATTCTGAGAACACCAAGGAGAAGTAAATAAATCAAATGACCATGTGAACTGATAATTTCCATATGTAATAACCCCTGTGAGTGCCTTTTTACATTTATGATTTTTATGTTATTTTTGGGGGGATGGGGGAGATATTTATGCTTTTTGCGAGAATACTTTCAACGGTTTCTATGCTTGGCTTCAAATCTGAGCTTGCCGAGTTTCTGTGGCAACTCCTGGCATGCTATGGCATCAGACATAACAATATTTTTCTATTTTCTTCCCCATCATATACTACTTCCTAATTACTATATATATATATATATATTTTTTTTTTTTGGTTAAAAACTTGTAGCAAATTCATTTAATAAATAACATTACAATACTGAAATCCTGCAGAAGTAGCTAAATTATGAGCTTCATAGTTGAAAGCTCGAGATTAATAGTACCAAAAGGTGTGAATAGTCAGCATCCGCCCAATACTACTGATGAGTGGACGCCATACCCAACGTCTGACCGTCTTAGGTTGAAATTGACCGTCCTTGAAAATGGAAATGAGTATCCCGAATTTCCCAACATTAAGCTTGTCCTCTATTGCTTAGCTTGGATGAGGAGCGCTGCCTCCGTTGCATAACATTCTGCCATAATATTGTCCAACTCCTTTCCTGCGATCGGGTTGGCAACTTTGGCAATGACCTCGCCATGTAAATTGATTGCTAACATTCTAATTGCTCCCTGTTGTGATGTGGCAAAGAAGCTGACATCATAAGTAACAATAATAGCATCAGGTTGGAGTGGGTAGGGAAAAGGTTGGGTTCAGGTGAGGCTATGGAATCTGGCCTTAATTAGCTCAATATGGGTGTTTGCAGATTCAGTAGGGGGCCTAAATATGACTCGGTCGGATCTATCTGAGGTGCTATGGGGGTGAGGGTGAGTGACAACAGTTTCCAGCATATGGTGGATGGAGGTATTATGCAGTTTAATCGGAAAGCGATCACAGTGTGGTCCAGGACCGAATTATGATTAAGTGGGATTAATCGGTTAAATTTTCAAAGTTTATATTTTTAAAATTTAATCATAATAATAGATTACAAAAATAAATAATTAATCAAAATGGTGTAAATTTGTAATTATATAACTTTACTAATTATCTGCCAAGCTACTTAAAAAGAAACTAAAAGAAAATTGTAGATTATTTTAACAACCAAGCTACCAAGACAAACATTCAGAAGCAAAATAGATGTCAGACTTAACAGGAAGAACCAACCTACCTATCCCACTAATCCATGAAGGTAAATCGTATTACTTTGCATTGAAATTATTTCTTGACTTTAGATTTTTTTTTACATAGCGATAAATCGGCGACTCGCTGATTTTTCACCGATTAATCGGTGTTTGCTAAACCCAACCAATTTCACCCGATTTGGTTCAGTCAAACCCCGAATTGCGATTAATTGGTGAATTTTCGCTGCATTAATAACTCAGTGGAGGTTAGGTTATCTGAGGGAGTGGAAGAAGTAGATACCCAATAGTGATCCCAAGCTTTCCAGGTGTGATAAAACTAAAAGATGATTTTAGTGGGACAAAGCTTGGTTTTGTTGAAAACGCAGTTGTTGTGGGTTTGCCAAATAGTCTGTAAGAAGGTTGTAAATTGGGATAGCATAACTTTTTTGGCTCTCTGGTGGGCTTTTGCTGAGTTTCACATAAAATTGAAAAATAGGGGAACAGTGGGGGCATCAAAACTTTCATCAGCCAATTAATAGTGATCGGCGAGATATGCCAGAGATGGTGAATGACTGGGCACAGAAAGAAAAGGTGGGTAACATTCTTCCTCAAAGTAGTTGTTACAGAAGGGGCATTTGTTCTCTATAGGTGTGTGCAATCTAACTAGGTTAGACATTGTAGGGAGGATGTTTTGACTCATTTTCCAGAGAAGGACGTGGGTACATGGGGGAGCGCGGATCCTCCACAGATCTCTAAGGAGTTTATTGTCTTTTGTATGAGAGAGAACATGAAGTGGATCAAGCTGAATCTTCACTTGTAAAGGTTTTGGTTGCAGTTTTGACTGAGAAAATCCCATTTTGTCGGGAGCCAGATCAGAGTGTCGGGGTCCTCCGAGGGTCTAATCAAAATATCCGCGATGTTTTTGGCATCAAAGCCAAGAAAGAATGAGTGAATCAAGGTAGAGTTCTATTGAGGTCTTCCATTATGAGTTATCCATAAATTTGAGATACTGGTAGGAAAACTATGGTATAAAGACTCAGAGATACAATCAACAAGTATAAGACCTGGCTTAACCCAACAGTCTCACCACAGATCAATATTGTGGCCAGATCTTATTTGCCATAACACATGTCTTTTCATTTTATTCAAAGCTGTGATATTTCCTCTCCATGCAAAGGAGGCAATGGATGGAGCTTTGGAGATCTGGGAGATGCTCTTTCAATTAAAGTAAAGAGCTTTGAGTTAAAGGACCCGTGCATTCCGGGGTAAAGAGAAGAGTTGCCACATACTCTTTGCCATTAAGGCAAGATTTTTATTCCTGATCGTTGGGATGTTTAGTCCTCCTGATAGGCGAGGCTGCGAGATAAGGTCCCAAGTACACCCGCTCCACCAGAAATTGTGAGCCAGGTTGTCGATTTTGGTGGAAATTGAACAGGGGAGAATGAAAGTTTGTGTAGTATACACAGGGATAGAGTTGAGTACAACTTTGATAATGATTGTTCTACCTGCCTGGGATAGAACTTTGGATTTTCAACTCGAGAGTTTGACATTGACTTTGTCCACTAAGAACCAAAAATCATTACCCTTTTTGTTGGATAGGAGAAATGGGGATCCGAGGTATTTATCTTTGGGGTTGTAAAACTTGGACCCGAGGATTCTATTGATCATCTTAGAATGTTTTTGGTATCTTAGAATGTTTTTGGTGAACATTTGAGCTGTAGAAAATCGAGGATTTGTCAAAACTTATCCCTTGCCTCAAGGCCATGCAGTATTGATTTATAATATCTATAGCCGAATGGGCTTCGACTAAAGATGTCCGACAAAACAGCATGAGGTCATCTGCATGTAATAAATGGCTGATGGAAGGGGAATGCCATTTGATTTTTATACCTTTGATGATGTCTTCAGATTCATCCCGGGCAAGAAGGCGGGAAAGAGCTTCAACAATCAAGATGAAGAGATAAGGGGAAAGATGATCCCCTTGCTGGAGGCCCCTAGAAGGTTTAATGGACGGAAGGGGTGAGCTGTTGAGAAGGACCTAGAGAGAGGTGGTGGAGATGCATTGAGATATCATTTGGATCCATCCTTCCAAGAAACCCAACCTCTCCAAGAGTTGGGTCAAGAAGGGCCATTTAATCCGTTGTAGGCTTTAGCCATATCAATTTTGATAGCTATATATCATTGTTTCTATTTTATAAAGTGTTTCATGTGCTAGACTAACATTGTCCGCGATTGAACGGCCACTATGGAAAACTCCTTGATTGGGGAAATGATGTTATCTAACAAAGGTTTTAGACGGTTTGTTAGGATTTTGGAGATCACCTTGTAGACGACATTGCAAAGGCCGATGGGTCTAAGGTAGGCAACCCTGTCAATCGTTATGGGGTTGCCTACCTTAGGGATCAAAGCAATAAAGGTTTCATTAATGGGATCTAATTGCCGGGTGGTAAAAAAGTGAGTGACAACTTCATGCACATCTTGTTTCACAATCTCCCAATAATGCTGGAAGAAAAAAACATGAAAGCCATCAGGTGATTATAACGAAGCAAATATAGGTGATTATAAAGAAGCAAATATTTTGAGGACACCAAACCAAACTAAATAATGCAGCATCCTACCTTCTGGTGAGACTTCCAATGCTCAGAAGGATTGGAATTATCAAATATTACCCTCTACCCTCTCATATATCCTGGTGGTGATTGGCCTAAGAGCCAACAAAAATGTCTTCGAAGCTCCAAGAAACTTTTGCGGAGTGTTTAGAACAGGTCAATTCTGATTCCCATGAAGTTCAGCAGAAGGCTCTTCAAACCTTAGCATACATTACCAAGGTAAGCCCCCAAAACAGGAACTTACTTGCCCAAAAAAATGGAGCTATATTCACAATTATCGGTCTACTCAGTTCTTCCTCCCAAACCATCCAAAGCGTTTTATTGTCTATTCTGTTCAACCTCTCTTTAAACACTAACCTTAAGCAGTCACTGGCGGACATGAAGACCATACAGAACCTCAACTCAATCATTCTTTCACCTAAAACACCTAAAGCCGGCAAGCTGGCAGCCTCCTTGATCTGCAGTTTGGCCATGCTGGACAAGAACAAAGCTGTGTTCGGGGTAGCTGGTACAGTCCAAACCATAGTAAAAATCCTCGGAGAACCACGTTGTGATGCTTCCCATCATCTCCTCAGTTCTCTTGGTGAGCTTGTGCAGTTCCACGGGAACTGTACGTTAGCTGTTCGAGCAGGGGCAGTGCCTGTTTTAATTCAAATAGTGGATAGCTCTGACGGTGAAGATCTAGCTGGAACTTCACTTGCTGTACTAGGCCTTCTTGCCAGGTATGAAGAAGGCATGTCAGCTATTAGAAACAAGGACGGGGTTGTATATTCAATGGTGGATGTTTTGACAGGAAGATGTATGTTGAGCAAGGAGGGCTCTGCAGAAATTCTGCTCTGCCTGTTTGATGAGAGTGAAGGCTGTTTGAGAGATGCTGCGAGATTGCCTGGATTCTCATCCTTATTGGCTGATCTTTCGGTTCGGGGGTCTGCCAGAGCCAGAGAGAGTGCAAATCTACTAATGAAGAAAATGATGGATGCTAACTTGGATCCTGGTGTTGATTCCAACCCCATGTTTTCTTTTGCTGAAGCAAACCGCATGTTTTCGGACTACTAGTAAGTAGTAACTAGTAAGGTACTAATGTTGTTCTAGGTCTTCGAGTTGAATGAATCTCCTGCATTCTCTCTTTAGAATCAGTCTTATTCATTTTAGTCCCCATTTCATTTTAGCTTAGATTATAAGGTTACGTTGTTGTTGTTAACTTCTTGCGTGTCTTCTTCTTTTATATATATGTAACTGTTAAAATGACCCCACACCAAAATACACAGTTGCGGTATTCGCGGTATTCATTCTTTGAATTTGAAGAAGTGCTTATAATTCGTCAAAAAAACCCATAAGTTCAAAGCCAGAGCATTCCAATAAGCTCAAAATGTTGCAAAGTTTGAACTCCATTGACTGGGTTTATGGATCTCTTGACCTTGGTTTCGAGGATTTGAACAATATTCATTTGATATTCCGAACGGATACAGATTTAGTCGTATCCGCTCCATAGATATCCGTTTATGTATAGGGTGAATCTTGTTGTACAAACTCCAATATCGTTGTTAGCCTTTCAATACTTGAGGAATACAAACTCCCCAAGTCTACCCCATCTTATCTCTCATATTTCAATTATTAAATTCTCAAAAGCCCCAAATCTCTCCACTATCCCTCTATCTTCACGTGTTTCACTCTTCTCCACTCCTTTTTACATTCTCTCTCTTTCTGAAATATACACTCACATTTCTTTTACAGGAAAGTTAGCATCAAGATAAAAATTGAAAGCTGAGTTGAGAGGGAAAAAGAATGATAGAAAGCACACTAAGCATCGCTAAAGCCAGTATGAAAATTACTCTCCTGCTCATCAAAGAATGCCTTCTTTTTTACCAATGGTACTGAAGCTCGATGGAGCAGAAGAAACCTTAGACAGGCATGTTAATGGTGTTGAAGAGAGTAGGGTATGGTTGTCAGGAACCATTTGACAATGAAAGCACTTTCTGTTATTTCACTGAACACCCATTTTATTGAAATTACAATGGCTATTTTTGTCGACAATGTTTTACCGTTTGATGCAGAATCAAGATGTTATTTGTAAGAAACTAGTTTGTGAATCTATCCTGTTCATCAGATGGGATGAAATAGAACCTTTTAGAAGGGAGATTAGTCTATTAAATCCCTCTTCTATATACTATCGAAACCACTATGAATTTGGTTTAGTTAAATATACATGTATTACCAAGTCCAGACACTGACCAACGGACACCTAAACCTTTGATCATCGATATCAACGTACCAATATTGAAGAATTAGTCTAACATTAATAATAAACTATCCGATTTCAGCATGTAATGCCCTTGATTAGTCCAAAGCAAGACTAATAAAAAATTAGTTTGTTACAACCAAAGAATAAGCCATGCTTAAAATTTGCCAGTTGGGGTGATCAAAGCTTGGACTCAACCCGGAATTACAAGAGAGATTAGAAGTTTGATAACCTCATTGTCTCATCACACAAATGGTTGCACTTATTGCGCAAAATTAAATAGGTCATTGTCTTTGGTCTGTAAGTTCAATAGAGAAAGAGACATGGATAACTGATGGAGAAAGAACTATTAAAAGTCACTAAAGAAATACAGAACTATTCAAACTTCAAAGTCGACTAAGAAATACCAGGACTTTGACAGATTAGCTATCAAGTTAATGTATGGACAAAGGTCAAGCAAAAGCTTTTTTTTTTCTTTCTCCTATTGATGATTATGTCAAAGATAATGATCGAATAATAAATCGCTTTTTTTGACTTATCGAACACGTCAAGCATTAACTTCAAAGCTTATAATCATAACCCCATTATTAGTAGTCTTTTAAATGAATGTGCATTCAGACTGGATGACATGAACTTTTCTGTAATTTCTCTACTCTATATATAAATATTGAGGTTAGGTAAGTTGAAAATACTCCAACATAAATTAAATTTTTTTTTTTTTTTTGGCTAAACAGAGCTTTGACATGAATATCTCAAAGAAAAAATAACATGGAAACCACCCCAAACCCAAGTTTTTGATCTTCAGTTTAAGCTTTAATGGGGTCTAGGAAAGCAAAAGTTATCATTGTTTCTATAATCACCACTCTTGTTGTACTGCTCATTGTTTTTCGTCTCTGGCTTGGACTCTCAGAGGTTTTCTTTATCATCCTAGGAGCAGATGTTGCTGTACTTCTGTCCATCTTCATATGGGTGGTATTCCAAAACTGTGCTGATCGTCAAAGAAAGTTGTTTGAACAAGAAATGGTTTCCCAAAGCCGGGAGCTTAGGATTGAGTATAGTTTCCTCCGGAAGGTGGCCGGAGTTCCTACAAAATTCAGATTTGATGAGCTAAAAGTAGCAACAAACAATTTTGAAGTTTTACTTGGTCGTGGCTCCTCTGGTGCAGTCTTCAAGGGTGCCTTAGATGATGGTACTCGCATAGCTGTGAAAAGAATTGAAGGGCTAGAACATGGGGAGAAGGAATTTCGAGCTGAAGTCACAGCGATTGCTAGTGTACAACATGTCAATCTTGTTCGCCTTTTAGGATACTCTAGTCCTCCCGGGGGTGTTCGCTTCCTTATTTATGAATTCATCCACAATGGGTCCTTGGATAGTTGGATATTTCAGTCTAAGAGCAAGCCAAGCAACTCATGCTTGCCCTGGAACTCAAGGTTCAAAGTTGCAGTTGATGTTGCGAAGGGCCTTGCATATCTCCATCATGATTGCAGATCAAGGATCTTGCACCTCGATGTCAAGCCAGAGAATATACTACTAGATGAGAATTTTAGCGCAGTTGTATCAGATTTCGGGTTTTCAAAGTTGATGGGGAGAGACGAAAGTAGAGTTTTTTCAACCATCCGGGGAACTAGGGGATACTTAGCCCCTGAATGGCTCTTGGAGAATGGAATTTCTGAGAAATCTGACATTTATAGCTATGGCATGGTGCTCTTGGAGCTAGTCGGTGGCCGTAGAAATGTGTGCTTAGTAGGAGATGGTGACGCTTCAGAGAGGAAATGGTCATACTTCCCCAGAATTGTGACTGAAAAGTTGAGAGAAGGGAAACTTATGGAGGTTGTTGATGAGAGATTGGTGGGAGAAGGGGGAGTTGATGAAGGAGAACTAAAGGTCTTGGTTCATGTGGCTTTGTGGTGCATTCAAGAGGACCCCAAGCTTAGGCCTAGTATAGCTAGAGTTGTTGATATGCTTGAACGGCGGTTGGCTGTGGATAAACCCCCCGAGACTGAAATGATCGTTCAGGACTTCTGGTCAATTGATCAAGGGATGATAAGTAGGCCAAATGGGAACACAATAGTGACAGCTCCAGTGCAGAGTCAGGTTCCTCCTCCTATGTCGACCTACTCATACTCAATGTCAGTTCTATCAGGCCGGTAGTCTTGATAAGTGCCAATGCCTGGAGTCCCTTTGCTGAATATCAGGTTTAACTTCTTTAGTCAGTGAAACACACATAAATCAAAAGGAATGGTTCCTTTTTCTGAAGAACCTACAATTGAGAATATACACCATTCTTAACTAATTTGTTCATACAGAGGAGTTAACGAAAATTTCTCAAATTACATCCTTGAGTACAACAAATTAGTCCTTACTTGTGTTCACTTACCCATTCAAGAAACACTGCTAGATGCAATTTTAAACACAGGGCAGTCTTAGCTTTTCGGTTGCTAATTCAAGTCTTAGACCTGCATGCCTTGTATGTATTTTTGAACATTTTTTACATGGCTGTTAATGCTATTGCACCTACAATGTATTCTATTTTTCTTGTATTGAAAAAAGTCCCATAAAGAACATTACGTAACTACATTTGTATATATGGTTATTTATACTTGGGGACATCTGACATTGTATTCGCAAGTAAAGAAAAGAGGAAGCTCGACCCATTCCATGCATTTTTTTAGTGATTTCTTGGGCAAAAGCCAAGTATAATGAAACCAAATTCACGAATCAGGGAAATATTGGCAGAAATTAGAAACAGGATGATAATCGGAATAGTATTGGGGTTCACAAGCATGGATGTAACCTCACAAGCTAATAATGAGAAAGAAGAAAGAACAATCCATAAACAGGAAAAATGAATAAAATTGGTTTCTATTCCATTGGCAATAGTGAGTGGGAGAGAAAGACTTGGAGAATTATTTTTAGATGGGATGAAAGCGATGATTCATCTTTTTAAGCTTATGACAACTCAACGATTGGAACTTGGCAGATGATACCACTTGGTCACGAGTTCGAATTCAGCGTGTATCAGTTTATGGTGTGTTGACCAGTTTTGGTCTTTAATGGGTTCTGAGATTCTATAAAAACCCGGCTCGCATGCCAACAAAAAAAAAATGTATTGTCTCCATCAATTTTCTAAACCCAAATTGAGAGCAACTTGGAGTACAAGTCCAATACAAATTAGAATTATGAATTCAATACAAATAGGAGTTAAGGTTTCTATTTTGTTTAGCAAACTAATTGTTTACTTGGCAAACTTAAGTCAATTATAAATTAAGTCTATTGGTCAATGTAATAGATAGTTTTTGTCGGATTTTGAGAATTATTGAATTTGTAAAATTTTGTCAATATCAAATTTCGATTATGTTTGATTTGTAAGCTTCCACTAAACCCATTAAATAGTCATTCTTGAATGGAAAAATATTCAATGACAATGAAAATGGCAAGACAGGGCTATTCAAACTCTTTGAACAACATGCATTCTACCATGCCGATGCATTGTCAAGGGGCGCTCAGTCCTTGTGTGGGTCGTTTACAAATGAGGCCAAGTCCAGCAAAACGACATCCAGTCAATGGCAGTAGCATCAGGGCATCGTCCCAGTCTTGCCAGAATTGTTCTGAGTCAAATTATGATTGTCTGGTTGTAATTTCTCTACTTTTTGCTAATTTTCCTTGCACCAAGCTCTTTTATTTCATAATAAATACCGGTTTGGCTCTATTCTATCTATACTATGAACTTGTCTAGAAAGTCCGGCAGGCACGTCAGGCTAGATCCAGTACCCTCCATCATTTTAGAGATGCTCATAATGCCCCAATCAAACACAATCACCAAAAAAAAAAAAAAAAAAAACTGAGTTGAATTTTTGTGGAAGTGATTACAAAACCATTACAAAATTTCAAGCCATTACAAAACCTCTATGTAAAGTATCGGTGAGGTAAGGTGGGAGGTATGTCGATCCATTTCCATGTTCAAGTGTGATATGTCCAAATCCATTCTCCTCGAGATCTAACCTACAAAATAAGGTTAGATTGCCAAGGACCACCTGTTTGGTGACCGAAGACACTCTGATGTTTAAGTCAGTTAACTGTGTAAGAGAATGAACTTGGACAGAGTATAGTTGTGTTGTGTTCAAGGATTGTGATTTCGTTTTTCGAGTTAATTTCGGTATCTTGATTTTAAGAAATATTTCGATATGTAAAGAAAAAACTTAAAAATTTCGATGATACAAGAAAAATATATAATAAATTTCGAGAATATATGAAATATGTAAAAAAAAAAAAAAATGCAAGTAAATAAACCTATTAAACGCATTATACCAAGTATCTCTTAAATTCATCACATAATTAACAATATTGTATAAAAAATTACAAATTTCACTCACACAACTATAAAATCCAAGTTAATAATCATTGAAATTCTTACATATACTACATCAAAAGTCTCACAATAGTCATGTTGTCTCACAAGCTACATACTATATAAGATAAAATTTCATCATAATATCATGTAATAAACTATCAATACCAAAATGAGTTCTTAGCTGGTTCAAACGTAACATGATTGAGTGTCGATTGATGACAATACTAATCCCATGACACATTAAAACTATAACAGTTTGTAAATGTGTTCACATGGGTGAAGTATCCCTCACGATCAACTCCTACCAAGTGGCCAATAATGAAATATTGGGGATAAGTAACAAAGTCAGGCTCAAAAGCTTGTGTGCTTTGCCCATGATAAGCCATCACACCCCCATTGACTTTGACTATCCTTTGTAGACGATGAAGCATACCCTCTTCGTTGTTGGAAAGGAACCATCCTTCCCTATTGACTCTGACTATTCTCAGAAGATGAACCATATCTAGCCGATCCAGAAAGACCCACACCGTCGAAGGTGGATGAAAGAGAATCAACTCCAATGTCAACAAAACCATGTGAATAGGTTTGGGCTGTTTGGCCAATCTCATTCTCATTGACCATTGACATATATGCATGGTTTCTAGTCCTCTTAGAACGCGAACCATGGTCTACATCTTGGGTCTCAAAATTGTTTCTATATTGTGATTCCTCGCATGTAAATACCAACGGTTTGCATCACCCGTGTCTGTGATTGGTTCACCACCACCATTCCCTCCATAATGATCGACATCACTATCACCACCACCACCATTCCCTCCCACTATCATCACTATCACCACCACCATCACTGATTTGGTCATCCTCATATATGGAATACATTCTTTCATCATCTCGAGTTGGCAATACGGGTTCACTGCTAATGTTCGCACCTTACATTCCCTCGACTTTCCTTATCCTACAAACATTGCAAGGATCTGGCTCACCCTGTGGTGTATCTAATAGTGGTTCACCAAGCTCCTTTACCCAAGAATAGATTGGTTCTTCATCATCCTCGATATCTTGAAATATCTCAGCCAAATCAATGTCAATTGGTTTTCTACTTTCAACTGTAGAACCATCTTCACCCATATATTTCAAACGCAACCTCATGTTGTAATGAACAAAACCTCAATGAACAAATACAAATTTTATCAGATTCTCATGGCCTAGTCTATTCATTCTCTTGTTATGAGTAAGTCCAAAAGTGCTCTAATTTCTTTCACAACCCGACGATGACGAAGTCTGAGAAAGGATCCTCATTGCAATAGTTCTTAAGTTGGGGGACGATCTCCCATACAAATGCCACCATTCGGCTGCAAATATTAATTTATACAATTATAAATACAAATGCCACAATTTAGTAGCAAATATTAATTTATATGATTTTATAATTGTGAAATAGGTTAACATAGTATTAAAATATATAAATTAGAAGAGAAAATTAACCTGGTTGTGTATTATGTCTCCCTCCTCTAGCTGCTAGTGTGGAAAATGATCCCATAGTTTCTCTAAAAGGCTTCAGCTGTAGGTAAAATCTTAGAATGTCATATTTGTATAAAATTAATATTTTAATATACACATATCTGAATATATGAATTGATATTCGTTAGCTTACCTCTTGCAGGACCAATGCTGGATCATCGGTACGTGAAATTAATCTCATAACTACAGCTTCCACCGTCTCTTCAAGTTTTTTCAACATTTCTAAGATTATTATCGTATTGAAAATTTGGGTTAAGATAATAAGCGTCAATGATATAAATAATATTTGGCATAAGGACAAAAATAAATTTATTAATGAAGATAAATAATTCTAATACCTTATAAATAAACAAAGCTTTACGTATCAGCTAGATGGAGCGGGTGTATCATTTTTTGTTACCTTCTTTGAATGATTTGAAGGAATGAACCATGTTGTCGACCACTATTTTTTACTAGCTCTTTCATCTTTGTCATTACATTGAATACATAACCCATAGTAGGTTTCTTGTCACCATCCACCATTCTCAAGGCTCTAACAATAGGACTAAGGATTGCCACAATTTCACGTACAGAGTTCCAAAAGCTTAGACATCCTACTAAGCCCTCCACAAATCTTGCATTAGAAGTATTACGTTGGTCAAATGCATTTCATTCATCACTTGCAAACATTTTTTTAAGTCCATCATTCCTTTCAAACAAGCTCTCTAAGGCAACATAATGAGTAGCGAATCGAGTAAGACTTGGTTTGATGTCAAACCAACAAGAAGTCATCATCATCGCTAGGATTCTATGGTGGTTGTAAATGTAATTAGTGAACTTCTTCGCTTTTTCCACAACATTCTTAACTGGTGTTAGGTCACCAATCTCCTTCAACTTTAAGTTAATACTATGGCATGCACATGGAATCCAATACAAATTCTATCCTGGCTTATTCATCAATTTCATTCATGCTTTAAAAAATGTGCTTCCATTATCAGTTACAATCTGTACAACATTCTTTTTACCCACATAGTCAATCACTTCTAATCCATAAAAAATAATTGAGATCTTTTTTCTTATTTGAAACATCTATTGACTTTCTAAATATGGTCACCCCATCACAATATATCATAAAATTGATAATGCTCAATCTCGTAGGACCTGTCCAACCATCACACATTATTGTGACTCCAGACTTTGACCACTTAGGTTTTAGGTGCCCAATCCAATCCAATCCTCTAATTCTGTTATCTCATCATCAAGTAACTTGTGTCTCAATTCCCATGCAGAAGGTGGTTGTGCATGTCTATCAGCTGTTTTTATTGCCTCTACCATTGTATGATAATAGACATTTTCTGTCGCATGCGGTGGAATTCCATTAAAGTAAAAGAACTTTCTAATTGCCTTTGACATATTACTTTTTGCATTCCCCCAGAATTCTGCGATACTTTTTTGCTTACTAAATTCAAGATGATACCCATAGGAATCCACACCATGTTTCGTACTCTTTGAGCGACTAAACAAACTATGTGAACCATCAAAAGAATTGTCAACCTTGTTCTTGGATGATTGCCCATGTAGACTTAATCCAGTACTATCCATCCTCTGAAGTTGTCCCCTTTCCCATTCTGCTGCCCGATGTTGATGTCGAGCACGATGAACTTCATCGTCCTCTTTAGAACCAGATGAATTATGGCTTTTGGGCGCCGCCATAATCGACTCTCTGAACTTCTCAAGCACATCTTTTTTTTTTGTAACTTATTTGTGATATTCCTCTCCAATACTTGTTGTATCAATCTGCGAACTTTTTTTGGACAATCTGGACATTTTTCAACATCATTGTATCCACCAACCAAGTGATTTTTTAATCTTGATGCACCACCACCATTCATTTGCTTATGACAATAATTGCAAAATAGATTTTTTTTTTCTTCCCCCATCAAGTGCTTGTCCATGGTCCCAAGCTATATCTCTAAGCTTTGGTGGCATGATGACTGTTCACATACAAATTTTGATAAATATAAGATTTCATATTTGTATAAAATAAATGATGACTATGTCCATAAAAAAATTAACAACAGATAAAACTCATAAAGTCAAATGGATGAGACTATGCATCCAAACTTTCAATAAATCCAAAATATTAAAGATAAATCTAATAAATATTAGATATGTATTAATTTGTTAAATATGAAAGTCAATGCATAAAAAAGTTCAAACTTTTTTCCAAAGAATTTTTACTAAAGAAATCATGGATAATTCACTCTTCATTGTGCAAAATTTATGTAATTACATCGAAATTTAAAATTTTGTGTGTTACTAAATGTGGTCAATCATAAACCGCATCAAATTAAATAATGTACTAATTTATTGAATAAAATGTCGTGGAAAAGATTTAACATACCTTATGGGATCTTGTTATTTTAACTCCAATTTTCCTCAATTCGAGATCTGGATTTTTGTTTGAAATTTCAATAGATTTAATAAATAATCAGAATCAATTAAATCAAAATTAATTAAATCAAAATTAAATAAACTAAACCTAATTAAATAAACCAAAAGCTTTGATTTTTTTTCAATCACATGCCCTAAATACGTAAATCTTAGGCCCAAGTTAAATAAACCAAAAAACCTAATTAAATAAACAAAAGCTTTGATTTTTTATCAAAATCACATACTCAACTGCCATAGAAAAGAGGAGGCTTGGAGCAATCAAATTTCTTCTTTTTCTTCTTCAGGTTAGTTCTTCTTCTTCTTCTTCTTCAATCGATTTAATTGATTCAATTCCTATCTTCTTGAAACAATAAGATCTTCTTCAATAGATCAACTTTTTTCAATCGATTCGACCAGATCTTCGTAAGTTCTTCGGATCTCCTCAATTCAGATCTTCTTCAGAGATGAGAGGATGGAGCTTCTTCTAGGCGTCGAAATTATTAAGCATCGAAATCATGGGGCGAAATTATTCGAGCGAAAAATGTAACTTTGGTCGTGCTTTTCTGTACTTTCTGTGAAAAAAACACAAAAAAATGTAAATATGAAATTCACATATTTTCTTTTCGTATTTAAAAAAAATGAAATACCTGCCGAGATTTTGCGAAATCACAGTCCTTGGGTGTGTTTGCATACCTCTTTTGTGAATCCCTCATTTACCTTATATATAATGTGAGATCGAGTAATTAACTATTTGCGTGACTTAAGCATGCACGTGATGAAGGGAGACATTTCTCACAACGGTCTCCTCCTTTATTGAGATGCGTAATTGGGGGAGTGATTCCCGCCATTACTCGTCTCCTTCATAACGTCTCTCTTCTCTAAGGGAAGAGGTCTGTTGGGCCTGAGGTTTGGGCCTTTAACTTGGTTCATGGTCTATTATTAAATGCCTCTTTGGGCTTTAATGATCGGACATGCCTCTTTGCTTTAATGACCGGGCCTGTTATCCACATTTAGCGTGAGGTGTCTATTCCTCGTGATGGACGATCTTTGCCACGTGTATGGTCATGATAAAAAAGACTCTTTGATGTATCATCAACTACTCCCCCTAGTTAGTGGGTTTGTTTGCGTGGCCACTAACTCTTCGGCGATTGGCTTTTTGGGTTCACCATTGTTTTTCTGTGCAACATTAAATGTCGTCAACAATTGTCGATTCAGTTTCTATTCCACTATGCCATCAGTCGGTTCATTTTGGCGTGATTATGGGGTTTCGTGCAACCATCATTTCCAGCACGATTCCACATTGGTTGTATTTTCGTTGCCCAACTTTATAAAAGGGGGGCAGAGAGTTGTGTTATCCTCCTTATGCCGTCTCCATTTTCAGAGCTTGTTTTTAATTCTTTTCCTATTTTTTTGTATTGTCAAACTCCTTGCAATGGCTCCCAATATAACCCTGAGTGGTGATCGTCTAGCCATCTATGAGGCCTTTTTTTTAGTCTAGGCAAGCAACGCACGATACTTTGGATTATGTTCGCCAGACGTTTTCTATTCCGCCTGACTTGGAAATTGTGGTGCCCAGAGAAGGTGACAACCTTGCTCATTTGAGGTCTGGTTACATTGCTTTTTACCCTGGAATGTTTAGGGTTGGCCTTCGTTTTCCAGTTTCGTAGATCTTTTGGGCTTATTTAGATCTGATCGATATTCTTCCTGCTCAAATGGTCCCAACGAATGGTGGAATCTCTTGATCATCCATGCGTTCAGTAAACGATGCACCTCATCGTTAATGGCCTAATTACGCTTTGAGGCAATTGACCTTCTTTTCTATCAAACAAGTTTTTTATCTGGGTTGACCTACAATCTGTGAGTGATGACGGATGGGTCAATGCCCACCATGTCCTTCATTGTCCAGGCGAATATGTTCTAGTTATCCTTCAGCATCTGGATTAGTTGTTCAATCAACTCCGGGTGAAGTTTTGTGCCGATCCTGACTGTTTTGCTTCCTTCTGCACCGACAAGATGGATTGGTATATTGTCTCTTCCTCCAGTTGGCCGGTTGTCCCCTTGGACTGGTTGGAGCTGCGTTATCCTCTGGGAGGCCCTGATCCATTTGTGACGCCTCCCTTGGTCTTGACTGTGATTGCTATTTGTTAGGAGCCTTCATTGTTGCATAGTGGCATTCGCACGCAGCTGGTTGATCTCCTTTGATGATCCCAACATCATTACCAATGTGATACTTGAGACATTGATGCATGGTGGAGGACACTGCACCCATTTCATGTAACCAATGTCTTTCCATAAGCATGTTGTATGCAGACGGTGCGTCGACAACGAAAAAGTCCGTTAATAGGATTTGTTGTTTACCTGGTGCTCCTGCTACGATTGGTAATCAGATTAATCTGAGTGGGTGGCATTGTTCACCACTGAAACCCACCATAGGTTTGGTCAGTGGGTGTGAGTCCTTCCTTGTTGAATTGCATTTTACAGAATGTTGTCAGGTACAAGAGGTTGGCTGAGCTATCTGTGTCGATGAACACTCTTCTGATCTCCCACTTGGCTATTGATAATGATATCACCAATGCGTCATTATGGGGGAAATGAACACCTTGTGCATCTCTTTCTAAAAAAAGCCAGAGTTGGGTGGTCTGTTCTGGCGTGCAGAGCAGGAAAGTCGGGGTGATGTGTTCTTGTCCGTAAACCTCTGATAGATTGTTTTCGTGATCAGTTAGACTGTTCCCGATCTCTTAGTGTGCCATGCATGACGTATATCAATATCTGGTCAACTCATCTGGTCTCGCAGTAGGGTCCACGTTTTCCTTTCCTCTGGACTGTCTTTCTTTCAATCCTACGAACTTGCTGAGTCGTCTTCTCTGGATCCAGTACTCGATTTCATTCTTCAAGTTGTGACAGTCTTCAGTATCATATCCATGGTCTTTGTGGAAAGAATAATATTTGTTCTTATATCGTCTGGCTGGTTCTCCCATTAGTTTGAGTGGCCATTTGACGTCCTCCCAGTTTTCCATGGACTTCAGGATAGTTGCCAAATTCGTTTTATAGCAGTAAACAGTTTGTACTTCGTGCCAACCGAGTGGGTCGATCCTTCGTGCCTGGTTGTTCTGGACTGCAGCTTTCCAAGCTTCTGTTTGCCAAATTCAGTCCTACTGTTAGTGCGATGCCTTTTGGATTGACCGCTGTCCTCCGACGGTTTATCATCCCGCATTCTCTTATCTTTTCTTTTGTGATTCATAAAAGACCTTTTATCGAACTCATTATCCTCCTTGGCGGCCCACATCTCCTCAAGAGTGATGTATTTTTAGCCCTTTTTAGCAAGGCTATCATGCTCTTCGGAGGTTCCAGATTCAGGAAGTTGTAAAATTGTCCTCCCTTGAGTTCGGAGGTGAAAGTGGTCACATCTGTGTCGTCGCTGCATCCATCGATCATGGTTAGCTCATCAGTGAAACGTGCAACGTATTCCCTAAGTGTTTCATCGGGTTTTCGCTTGATGTGAAGCAAATAATGTGGACCCTCTACTGATGAACCTTGTAATGAAGGTCGTGGCCAATGCTTGGTAAGAATATATTGATCTAGGCAAAAGGTTGTTAAACCAATTCATCGTCGTGGATGTGAGGCTAGTCGGAAAAGTTCTACACATGATGGACTCTGTGCTTTCTTTCAACACCATCATATGGTGGAAGTGGCGCAGATGGTCTGACGGGTCAGTGGTGCCATCATAAGTTTCAAACTTTGGTGGGATGAACTTCTTTGACAGTGGGGTCTTCATGATTGTGTCGGAGAAGGGTGACATAGCCAACTCATACAACATATTGGGTTCTGTGACTCCAATCCTAAATGAAATCTGTGGAGAAACTCCACCAGTCTGAGACCGATCGCCTTGCAGCTCACTTCCTTCGAAGTTCATTCTCCGAAACTTTGCAGGAGCTTCTTGGTTCTTTTGAACATGGTTGGCGAAATTCTGCTAAAGTGGCATTCTAACGTGTTCGACAGGTGGAACACATTCTTGAATAAATTTTTTTGACCATTTTAGCTAGATGAGTCATTTGGGCCAAAAGCTGATCTACACGAGGATCTGTCATCATTCCTCCAAGAGCAGAGGCTTGTTGGGCCACCATATCTTGTGCAGACAATTCACTACTTTGTACAACTGGTTCTCCCAATGCTGGATTTGGGATCTGTCCACTTGGTAGTTGAGTTTTACCAGTGGAAGGATTGCCTTTATTGTTGCTAAGATAAGAGTTTGTAGGGAGTTCCATTTGCACTATAATTTTTTGTTACTGATTGTGCTAAAGAAACTACCAACAACTCTGTTTTTTTTAAGGGAAACTATCGTTCCCCAAGGACGGCGCCAAACTGATATGTCCAAATCCGTTCTCCTCGAGATCTGACCTGCAAAACAAGGTTAGGTTGCCAATGATCACTTGTTTGGTAACTGAAGGCATTCCGATGCTTAAGTCAGTTAGCTGTGGGAGAGAATGAACTTGGACAAAGTATAGTTGTGTTGTGTTTGCATATCTCTTTCGTGAATCCATCATTTACCTTATATAATGTGAGTAAACTTTGTGCGTGACTTAAGTATGTAGGGAGTGACGAATGAAGATATTTCTCACAACAGTCTTTTCCTTCATTGAGATGCGTCCTTGGGGAGTGATTCCCGCCATGACTTGTCTCATTCGTAACGTCTCTATTCTCTAAGGGAAGATGTCTGTGGGCCTTTAACTTTGTTCATGGCCTGTTAATAAATGCCTTTTTGGGCTTTAATGACCGGGCATGTTATCTACATTTAGCGTGAGGTGTCTATTCCTCGTGATAGATGATCTTTGCCACGTGTACGGTCATGATCAAAAGACTATTTGATGTATCATCAAAGTGTATGTGTTAGCTAACTTTCTCCGGTATTTGCACAGTGTCGCCATATCAGTGAGGTCTGTGCGTATATTGAAGTCATAAATGGTCAACAATATGATACTGAATTGTATACTAATGACATTATATCAAATTGTCATTTTTGTAACAACTCTTAAAACAGTAACACACTTTGTTTGTAAAAATGTGTAAAAATATTTTGTAGATTGTTACATTTCAAAAGTGTTATTGTTTTGAAGGTTGTTACAAAAATGACAATTTAGTGTAGTGTGATAATGAGGTAAATGAGAGAGTTGAATAGTATAGTAGATTATACTACCTAGTTACCAACTAAAGATTGAACATGCTAGGCATTCAAGTATGCGGAATGTTTGGTTGGGATTCTTAAAATTGTAAATGACCGTTTTTCCTGGTTGTATCTGTAATGTAAGAAAAGTTCACGGTGAGGCATCTGGTTAAGGGTGGAAACACTGGTTGTCCGAAGAAACCATCTCAAGTCATCTAATGACAAGAGTTTCATTGAATATTGAGGACATGACTTGGAGACTCAATTTTGCACCATATGCCGGGTATAGTGTTCAATGTTGCCATTTTTAGTGCTGTTTTAGTTTACTAAGTAAATAAAGGCGATGATGATCTGTTCCTGATTTACAGGCCGAGAATGAAAACCAAGTAACAATGGCCTTGACAGTGGACGTGAATACCACGCCAATTGCATAAAGCAATTGTTGAAGATTAAAAACGTCTACTCTTCCTGCAAAAGACCAGCTCTGACTTGGTAATTTTCTAACTGAGATTGTTCAGAGTAGCAATAAGTTTTGCAATTGAGTGTTCTTTTCACACTCAAATTTACAATGTAATTACTGAAAAACAGCTGAAGCACATCTGGTTTATTACTTTTGTTCTATCACGACTATGCATTATCACCATCAGTATCATATCAAGTATGTCTTTTGGTTTCCTGACTATACAAGTAAAAAGAAGCAACTCAGATTCATTCCATGCATTTTTTGAGTGTTTTGTTCGGCAAGAAACAAGTATCCTAAAACCAATTATTTTAGGAAAAGAGTGACAGAAAGTAGAAACCGGATGAGAATCAGAACAGTATTGGGTTCGAAAGCATGGACTGTAACCTCACAAGCTAATAATGAGAAAAAACAATCCATCAACAGAAAAGAGAACATCAATGGTTACTATTCCATTGGCAGGAGTGAGTGGGATAACAAAGACATGGAGAAGGAATTTGAGATGGGATTTCTTAGATGATTCCTCTTTTTAAAATTAAGGATGTCATTTCTCCATATTTGAGATGGGATTGTTCTATATTTTTTCTACAAAGTGAGAAATTTCCTAGACTAATGTCCACGATGATACTTATGATCAAGGACTTTGTCAGTTAGGCTTTGCCTAAGGTTTTGTCTGATCGAGTTACTCTCTGCTTACTTGCTTGGTTTTCTCCTGGTTGGCTTTACATATGCTTCTTTGTATGAAACGATAGTCCATTTAAACCCCTTGCTTTCAGTGTTATAAAAGAAAAAGAAAAAAAAAATGCTCGCTTTCTTTACTTCTTTTGATCTTTTTGCAGCAATGAGCATAAAATACGTACGCATATCCAGGGCGGATCCAGGATTGCAGACAAAGGGGGGCAAAAATATATATAACATTTTCAAGAAATTTCTTCGGTATACAGCATAAAGAAATGTCCTTTGTATAAGAAATTTCCAAGAAATTAGTAAAGGCATCAAAGTTTGTCTTCTTTTTCTGGGTTCTGTTTAAATGATGGAGATATACAGCATAAAAATTTCAATTTTTCTGTACATTGCAAACATGCTATGTATGTCAATATGTGTGTAGTGTGGAATGTGTACATGTGGTGTGTATGGGGTGTGTTTGTCTTTGAGTGTGAGATTGATTGTTTAGTAACATTTTATGTAGAACATTCTTTTTTTTTGCTTTTATACAAAGATCATTAAGGCTTATTGTGATATTGTTTTCAAGAAGGATGAGATTGACTCGGAGATATTTCATATTGTATTGTCTGCTGCAATGGCTTTAGCAGCTGATCCAATTGCTTTTTTGATTGACACAACATTCATCGGACACATAGGTTTGTCACCGTTTTTTTTTTTCTTGTTAGTTGTAATATTAGATGGACAATCTCTGAATCGGCTGACATGAAAAACTATATTAAATTCAGGAATTTAGGTTTCAAAAATTCATTAGAATTTTTATTGCAAGACCAGGGCATAAAATCTACAAGTTGGAGATGGAGAAATAAGAACATCAAATAAACTCACCTGTTTCAGACGAAGATGAAGAAGAATTGAAGAAGATATCGCAAGACACAATCGCAGACACAGACATAAGAGGCTCGATTTCTCTTGCAATTTGGGATCTATGATGTTTTTTTTATAAGAAGGGGCAATATGAAATTTTAAGAGGGGCAATATAAATTTTCAAAAGGGGGCAATAGTGAAATTCTAACTACTTTAATGAATTTTTTACGGAACCTAAAATTGACCCCCTGTGATCAGGGACTAACATTTATGGCCCAAATGGTCTCGGATAACTCCATTTGGTCAGGGACTAACATTTATGGCCCATGTGATCCCTCGATTAGAGACCACTTCTGGGAAGAATTATATGACATTGCTGGTTGGGTACAATCGCCATGGGTGTTAGCAGGTGACTTCAATGCTGTCCGTCACATGAAGGAAAAAAAAGGATGCAGGAGGAGGTCCACAAGCATGCAGAAATTCAATCAATTCATTAATGAGGTGGAACTTGCTGATTTTAGTCTAAAAGGGGGAAAATTCACATGGTCAAATCGTAGGGATCTCCCTATCCTTTGTCGACTTGACCGATTTTTAGCCTCGGTGGATTGGATTGACAAATTTGGTGATAAAGTCGAATGGATCAAAGGTACAGCAGGTTCTGACCATCACGCGATCATGCTTGCGAACTCGTCTGTTGGTGGTGGTACTCGCCTTTTTTCTTTTGATAATGGTTGGCTTGATCACCCTACTCTGGAAGAGGAGATGAAAGTTTGGTGGAACAACTCAGTAGTCTCTGGCCACCCTGGCTACTGCTTATGGTGGAAGCTTAAGGCTCTCAGATGCAATCTCAGAAGTTGGAGGACTAAAGTTTGGGGTAAGACAAATTTATGTATTCAACATATCTCTGCTTTAATTGCCAGCATTGATGCGGATGAAGAGATTAGAGACTTGACTGTTGAGGAGAGGTCTTGTAGAGTGCAGCTGCAACAAGAATGGGCAACATTAACCAAAAGAGATGACGAGGTTTGGAGAATCAGATCAGGAGTCAACTGGGTTCGTCATATGGATCAGGGGACTAAATTCTTTCATACATTGGCTAACAGACGTAGACTGTTTAACTCCATTGAAGCTCTTAGCACGGGTCAGGAGTTGGTCGTGGATGAAGTCAGTATTCGAGCTCTATTGATTTCTCACTTCAAGAAGTTGTTCCATGAAAAGGAGGAGTGGCGACCTTTCTTCTCGGGGATTACCTTCAAGTCTATCTCTCAGTCTACGGCTACGGCATTGGTAGATAATTTTTCAGAAATGGAAATTAGAACAGCAATGGAAGATCTAAAATCTGAAGTTTCTCCAGGTCTTGATGGTTTCTCAATGGTGTTCTATTTGAAAATGTGGGAGGTAATCAAAAAAGATTTTCTGAAAGTTGTTGCAGATTTTAACTCGAGAAACTTCCTTGATTGGCGTTTGAACACCACTATCATCTCGCTAATTCCCAAATGTGCGGGAATGCGGACGGTAAATGATTTTAGACCTATCAGTATTTTGAATGGGACCTATAAGATAATCGCCAAGGTGTTAGCTAACAGATTGAAAATAGTTCTTCATTCAGTCATCTCTCCTTTTCAAAGTGCAGCAGTCAGTGGAAGACAAGTGGTGGATAGCCCTTTGATTGCCAATGAAATTATTGATTCTAGAAAAAAACAAGGTGTTCCAGGGCTTGTCATCAAATTAGATTTCTCCAAAGCCTTTGACAATGTTTCTTGGAGATATTTGGATTTGGTAATGACTCGCATGGGGTTTGACTCGAAATGGATTGATTGGCTTCACACTTGCAGATCTACAGCTAATTTTTCTCTGAAAATTAATGGTCAGCTGCACGGGTTTTTCAATAGCTCGAAAGGTCTGCGACAAGGCGATCCCCTGTCTCCTCTTCTTTTTTCTATAGCAGCAGAAGGTTTAACTCAAATGATCCTGAAAGCAGTTGATGCTGGCCTAGTGAGAGGGTTTTCTGTCGCGAAGGGTAGTCCGCCTGTCTCTATTCTCCAGTATGCGGATGATACTATCCTTTTTTGTGATGCTTCCGCTTCTCAGGTTCTTGCTCTTAAAAGAATTATGCTTTGGTTCGAAGTTATTTCAGGGCTGAAAATCAACTTTCACAAATCAAGGGTTTTGCCTATTGGAGATGTCCCTCACCTGCACCAGTTGGCGGATTTATTGGGTTGTTCAGCAGGTCAACTCCCAGTTAAGTACTTGGGCATGCCTTTGGGGGCTAGTTTCAAAAGTAAAGTTGTTTGGGACGAGACGCTCGAAAGGATGGAATCGAAACTAGCGACTTGGAAACGCAAATTTCTATCTAAAGCTGGGAGACTAGCTCTTGTACAATCCACATTAGCTTCTATCCCAGTATTCTTGCTGTCTCTTATCAAGGTTCCCTGTTCAATAGCAGCCAAGATGGAAAGGATCATGCGCGATTTCCTTTGGGGTTCTACTCAAAACTCTAGAAAGATGCATTTAGTGGGCTGGGAGAAAATTTGTTGCCCTAAATCTCGAGGTGGTTTAGGCATTCGACAGGTGCTCACTTTCAATACTGCATTACTTTCTAAGTGGCTTTGGCGATTTGCAGAAGAGAATGATAATTTATGGAGATCTCTCATTTTGGACAAATATGGGCGCAATAGATGGGTTTGGGAAAAGAGAACTAAGTACACTTCCTACGGATGCTCTTTGTGGAAATCTATCTCCCGGTGCGCCAGTGGCTTCTACCCACACACCTCTCTCAAATGTGGAAATGGTGATCTCATCTCTTTCTGGCATGATGTCTGGTGTAGCAACCAATCTTTGAAAGATCTTTTTCCAATGTTATTTCTCATTAACAAGGATCAATACGGGAATGTGAGCAGTTTTTGGTCTAGCAGCAACTCTTGGGATCTTTCATTTCGCAGACACCTCAACACTGGGGAACTAGATGAGTTAGCAAATCTTATTCTCCTGTTGGATAGACAAATGCTCTCAGAGGGACCAGATAGTTTGGTGTGGAAGGGTAAAGGTGTAGGCTTCTCGGTGAAAGAATTTTCGGATATGTTGGCTGCATCTCATTATGAGACCTACTCTAACCCATTCATTTCCTCCCACAAAAATCTGGTATGGGTGAAAAACCTTCTTCCTCGGATTAATTTCTTTACTTGGTCAGTTTTGCATGAGAAGATCTTGACTAAGGATAGGTTAAGAAAAATGGGAATCCTCACTGGGAGTCTCTGTGTGCTTTGCAACGAATCTGAAGAGACACTGGACCATTTGATGCTTCATTGCAGTTTCTCCAAATCCATTTGGCGCAATTTCTTGGTGGAATTCGGTTTGAGTTTGATATTTGAAGGTTCCATTCTCAATTGGCTAAGTTGGTGGTCTAAAGCTAATCCTTCCCGTCGGGGGGAATGGTTATGGCGTAGGGTCCCTCACGTTCTCATGTGGTGTGTGTGGAAAGAAAGAAATAAAATGGTTTTTGAAGGACTAAACAGATCAGAACACTCTATCTTTATCGAGATTAGAGAATTGTTGTGGAAAATGGGTACGGCATGTAATTTATTTACGGTTTTGGGTTTTGACACTTTCATAGTGTCTTGGCATTCCTTGATATAGGAATGTTTCTTGTTGTAACTTGTTTCCCTTTCTTTCATTAATAAAAATCTTCATGTTTGACCGAAAAAAAAAAAAAAAAAAAATTGACCCCCTTATCCAAGCATGGATCCGCCCATGCGCATATCATGTACATGATGGACAAGCTGGCGTGCAATGACAAATTCTTTCGTTTTCACTAGTAAATTCATCAACGATGGTTTCAGAGAATCATACTGTTATCTCTGGAAAGATCTTGAGCTTTTTCTTAAAGGAGCTCTTTACTTCAATGGTACATCTCAATCTAGCTCACAAAAGGCTAAGAATAATTTTCATTTTGATTCCATCAGAATTGATGGAAAAGGACCATCAGAGTGGGATTAAAGAGGTGGAAGCTTTTATTTTTATTTTTATTTTTATTTTTATTTTTATTATTAGGTTATTCATTTTGATTCTCATAAGAATGAGAATTACTAAGAAACTATTTCAATTTTAAGAGAAATTAAAAATAAGATACAGATTTTCCTTCAACCAGAAACTCTCTGAACTCTCCTTTTCCCATTCTTTTCCTTCTCAACATCTTAAGTTGGGTTTGATCGAGAAGAAGAGAGAGAAATAAAAAAACAAAAAAATTCAGTGTTTGATGTTGAAGATGATTATATTTTTTTAATTTTTCATATATTACTTTTTTTTTTTTTTTTTCATCATGTTTTTCACGAGTTTTCTTCTCTTTTAACCAAACACAGACTTTGCTACACATGAATGTTCATGATAATGTTGATAAGATCACTCTCAAGATATGTGGTAGGGTTACATTCTTCCTTTCCCATATATGAATGGGACAGTATTATGGACCCTATGCTCACCAAGAACCTCTTGAGACCATTAGGAAGGGTCTGATGAAAAGGAAATTGTCTTTATGCATATGAAGACATGAGTTGAAATTTGGGAATGCCAAGACATTATGCACTCATTGTTCAAAACAACATTGTCTTTGTACTCTATTTTGTTCACAAGGGAATCTACTTTTGCTCTATAATATGTGTGACAATATGTTCATCAGAAATTCTAAATGGCGAGGAAACCAACGAGGAAAATAGCGAGGGAGGGGTGTGATCACTCACCCCTTCGAGATGCGTGTCTTCATTCTCGAAATGTGTAGCAGCGCGCATCTCGAGAGGATGAATGGTCACTCCCCCCTCCCTCGTTGTTTTCCTCGACAGTTAGACAGGTTCTATGTTCATCCAATACCCACATCCACATGAAACGTCAGTGGTAAAAGAATATATACCTTCATTGGTTAAACAGTCTTTGATGAAAGAGCGAGGCTAGGGAACCAGGTTGATGTGGTATCATCAGAAGAGTTTTTTTACAACTTCGAGATACACATAAATACTTTGAAGATTTCATCAATCTTTCAAGATTACGCCACGTCACCCTGATTGTAAAAACCTGATTTTCTAGCATTTTCATTGATGAAATGTAACAAAACTAAACCGTAATTTTGAAATTTCTACAAAGCCATATGGAACAACACTCTTGTTCAATACAACATTTGTTGTTGAATTGCATTGTGAAATCGCGGTTCAAAGCCAAGTCTACCATGTTGGTCCAAAATTCAGAATTTTGCTACTGATGAAGAAAAGAAAGAGGGGTGATTTTTTTTTAACTAAACGATTATAAATGTAAGTGTTGCTTAAAAGTGATAAAAAATGAAAATATCGCTTAAAAGCGAACCACTTAAAAATATGTTTGTTTATGCTACTTATAAGTCTGTACAAGTGACAATAAATGAATGTATGGTGACTTTTACGTTGTTTACGATTAAACTTATGACGACCCTTATAGCTCCAACGCACCCTAAGTTGCGCAGAATTATTCCACAACTTTGTCAAATATCACACCTTAGGTCCCCTTCATAAGGTTAAGGAGGATATCAAGTCAAATTATAGCCTTTAATTTTGTATTAGTGGCAACAGCATATGTTGTTATTTGTATTATATACAATTAAAAACTAAACAAAAATTATAATGGGGGTAAGAGACAGAGTAGTGATCATGTCTCATATTTTTTGTAGGGCACAACCATGATTCTCCTCTTATTGGATTGTAGGGTAAGGAGGGAGTGTATCAGTTAAAAGTGATTCCTATTGTCAAGGACATAATTTAGGTAAAATAATTACTCTTTTGACTTAATTAAAAGCTAATATATTATCTTGCTCTTAATTATCTTATTCCAAAGTTTGAGGTGTTCATCACTACCCGTGATACTCCTATTATAGAGGTGATACTCCTATTATAGAGGTATAATTTCGAGTTATCACATTGGTGGTATGTAAAAGATATAGAAAAAACTAGAATAAAACCTTTGCATGGTTGTAAATTATACAACAAGGAGAGTCTTATGTTCTAAGTTAAACTTGTGGAAGAGTTTGTTGTTATTAAGATGCCACAGGTGCTAACTCAACTTTTAAGACTTTAGATGGATGGTGATGCAATTGTTTTTCGCTCCACCTTGACCTCTGGCAGGATTCGACAACGATGTTAAAGTCAAACAGGGATTTAAAGAAGGTGTAATGTTGTAAATAAGGAATTTGTAGCGTATCTTAACTTACCAATCACGTGTCTTATTTATAATGTTTGAGTCCATCGATGGTGTAGTTTAGGAAAGAAGATCTAATTAGGAGTCGTGCTGTGGAGAAAAGTTTTATAAAAATACTAAATTATCACAAATTTAATATCATTTATATTAAATTATCACATATTGGTATCACAAATTTAGAGGTTAAGCCCTACAAAGATATTATTGGTTCAATAATTCATTAAAAAATTTATTCACACTAAAAAGAGGTTTTTGTTGAATTATCTAAAGGAGAAATTAATATCAATTATATTGGTTAAAATAAGCATACAAGTTGTACCAACTACCAAGAAAATCAACATGGCTTAAAACTAATAAAGAATTGCATTGCATGAGAGCTTATTCTCACCTTCACTAAGATTGTAAGTTGGCTTATTAAAATGTTGGCAATTTAAACAGAGGATTGCAATAATCTACAAAGAAATAGTTTAAATTTGCATGTTGTTGGAACAATTTAGATTATATATAAATATTTTAATGTGATGGGAAACAAGCGAATCCAATTCTAAATATTTGTTTGCTTATTATGGTAATTAAGCAAAAGGCAAATTTACAAAAAACCATTGGTTTCTTTTTCTTTTTTGAAACGACTACTCCACACCGCCATTGAATTTTTTATTTTTATTTTTTACTTACTCACACCACCAATAAATATGCATAACCTAACAGAAAAACTCAAACTCAAAATAAAAAAAATACAAAACAAAATAACTTTTGACCAATTTAAACCCTCAATCTCATCAAAACGTACACTAAAGTTGTTTTACTATGAGTTATCTAATAAACACAACTTAAATCACTTGAAAATGCTTTGAAATAAGCAAGTTATAATCATTTTACTATATTTGAGTTA